>JABWTJ010000344.1:600000-927835 GCA_016801875.1 Solanum sitiens
ATTGGTGACTGTTCTTGTTCATTGTTGGCGGCGTCGGAGCTTGACCGGAAACACCTAAAAGATTGAACAAAATCGTTAAGGGAAAGAAAGGGACTGGGCAGTGGGATTTTGGGTCTGGTTTCGCCTGAGTTTGGAGCGGTAGTTGGGTCTGAGTTATTTGCCGGTTCATCGAGCTTCGAGCTCTGCCGAAACAAATCGTGAAAGGGGGAGAGAAGGGGACTGATTCGCTATTGTTTGGATCTTATAGCTCGCGCTGGATATGGCTGAGCCTCGAGCTCGCCTTTAATGGCCGCTTTGGTTTTTTCGTTGGTGGATTTCAATGTGAACTGTTGGTGGTAGCTGCTGGGTTTCTCGGAGGAAGGAGGTTGAGGGAATGGTGGTCAGAGGTTGCTGGTGGTTTTAGGTGGTCTGGAAGATGGAAAAATGGAGGCAGAGCTGGTTTCTGGTGGTTTTCGACTGAAATAGGAGCTCACTGATTTCGCCGAAAAATGGAGATATGAACACTTGCAAAACAAACAAAAGAATGCAAAGGGAAAAAAGGGAAGGGAGCAGCTGGTTGTTCGCTGAGAAATAAGACAAAACAAATGGGGTTTTTTGGTGGTGGACTCGCCGGAATCCGGCGGAATTCCGGTGAACTTGTCATCGGAAAATAATGAATAATAAAAAATCTAAAACAAAAATACCCCTAAAATCTTTCCACCACCTTCCAAAACCTAATGGACCAACCTTTCTTTAAATAGGAATTGTTATGAAATGGGCCCAAATTATGGGCTGGAGGTTGTGATCCAAAAGTTGTCGATTGATAAAATATATATGTATGTAAATTGATTCGAATTTGAATGAATTTTTTAGACTGCGTAGAATATCAAAATGAATATTAACAATGTAACAGAGAAAAAATGAATATGAAAAATGTAATGAACGTAATCAATTACATGTAAAAAATTCAATTTAACATAAATAATGATTTGATATGAAATGAACAAATATTTGAGCGTCTAGCTGTGACAAAATAATATAAACATAAAAGCCGATAAAAATTCTAATACTTTGAGAAAAAGGATGATTATCTACAAATTGCATTAAAATGACAAAATATGTATTTTAAACTATTTAAAATAAAATACTCAAAAAGTATTAATTTTAAAACTATCAGACCAAAATTTGGTGTCAACAGGTTCATGGAACACTTAGGGATCATTGATTTGCACTGGATATATTGTTGGCTCTACAAATCTTCTATTCAAATGAACATTGATTTGCAGACAATAAGAAATGATTGATTTGTATATTAGTTTTGAGGTAGATTCTAAAGAGATGCAACGTGATACTCATCAACTATAATATCATGAGATTCGTCTTGTTTATATTTTCTTTCGAGAGAAAAATTATGTCAACACTTTCCAAGGATGCTTATTTGAAATGCTTTCCGTTGTTGAAAGTTAATGCGCAGAGAATTGAGTGCTTCTCAAAAAAGGAAAAAAAAGAATTTGTATGAGTTTCCTTTTGATTTGTTGTCCTGGATATAATTTTTCATTGCACGTTCCCTAGTCTTTGAATGGTTAGGTTGCGTGAAAAGGGTTCTCAGTTTTTCATTTTCTATTTCTGGGACTTTTATGGGTAGTATAGCACTTGGATCTTCATGTTTATTCCTTTTACCAGTAACTCATTACTTCTCTTAGTATCCATAACTGATTTACTAAATGTTTGGAAGATCTTATTATAGATGCCTAATATTTATGGTTGTTTTTCCCCCCATATATTTGCACTCATCCATTTGTTGAATCCTTTTTAAGAACTTTCCTTTTCATGCTTGAGTCTTTCCTTGTAGATCTAAAAGAAATGAGTATCGAATACCCTAGCGATCTACTTTAATGATAGCAATTTATTCACGAAGATGGAAGAAGCACTTCCTGGGAAATCACTTGATGATATCAAATCACTACAATATACTCTTAGAAGATATCGGTTCCATCGATTCTGGACATGTTCCATTACCCAATTATTCAAAAATGCAAAGCAATGGCAACCAAAATACGAAAGCATATATTGAATGGCGAAGAGGGACTGCTTGGACAGAAGAGGAACACAGGTTGGTTTCCTGTGTACAGTTTTTGAGGGTTTATTTGCTCTCCTTTTTTGGGAGTCTGGTCATTTTATGTTTTAATGTTTTATTTGTGTGTTCTCTGTGATTTTACACGGTGCACGCAGAAGGATTTAAGAGGGTAAAACTTTTAATTTAATGTTGTCCTGTGATCTTGTTTCCTGGATAATAACTTATTTCTCTATCTTTCCCACTATAGGTCATTTCTTTGGGGTTTGCGTATATATGGAAGTGGAGACTGGAAGAGTATATATAGGCATTGTGTGATAACAAGAACCGCAATGCAGGTAGCTACCCATGCCCAAAAATATTTCAAGCGCATTGAAGCAAACCACAAAAGGAACAGAAGAGAAAGAGGAAAACCAAGCGTGCTTGATATAATTAGCGTGGATGCGAATTCGGTGGAACTTTCCAAGTTCCCAACACTGTGGACATGATTGGACCTTATTGCGGAGGATCACAAGCAGTGCCTAACAGTAGCAATGAGCAGATGACAACAGTTGTTGGAGGAGAGTTATCAGGCCAAAATGCTTTTGTGAATGTTGACACTCACCCTTGACGATGAAGGCACATTTAATCTGCATGACCTGTTCACAGATCAGATGTTCTGATTTGCTGCACTTGTTTTTTGAAGACTTACTCCATTATGTTAGACAAATATTGCTCTCATTCTTAATCTGCTTAAGACAGTTTTGCTAGACAGGTGGATTTTGGTTAAAAATTTTCAATTAAAAACTTTGCAACTATTTTCAAAGTTCTTGTCTTTTTTTTTTTTTTTTTGCAATTGTTTGAGGGACTAAGGTGTGTTCTGGTTCAAACATAAATTGATTATCGGTACAAGAGTTACCATTAAAGGTAGTATAAATGAAGGGCAAAACATTTATTTTTTATATGCATTAAGAACTTTCTGCTAGTGATATGTATGAAGGACTAAAATAGTTTAACGGCCATAAATCAGTTATCACTTTGATCATGTTAAAGTTCTTGGACCGTCAAGACGACGATTGTCAACTTGTATGTTTACACAACATACTCCTATCCATGTGTCTTTTAATTTGTCAATACGGGGTAATTTTAATGGCGTAAGCTATTTCTTATAAAATTTTGAGGGGAAATTAGAGGACTACCGATTGATTGACCCTGGAAGTAAAGAATGATAGTTCGGAGAGCTCTTGTTTTCCCATGGAGGACTTGTATACTCTTGTCCTGTTGCATATAAAGGACACTCTTTATATTATATCCTTAACAAGTGGTAAGTAAAAACCTTTTTTCAACAAAAATGTTTTATCCTTATTAGGTATTTGTAACATGTTTAGTTTTAAAAGGTGTGAATGGAAAATGACAAGTTGCAGTTTTTATGAAGAGTTGTGACTTTTATGAAAAGTTGCGATTTTTATGAAGAGTTGCGACTTTTATGAAAAGTTATGACTTTAATGAAAAGCCGTGACTTTTATGAAATGTTGTGACCTTTCCGAATGATTGAGACTTTTCCAAAGGGCTGTGACCTTTTCGGTAAGACATAATTAAAACTTTTTCACACTACCCTTTCTTTCTCTAAATTGAGATATTTCCTCTCATTTTATAAGAAAAATGAATTTCTTGACTTCTACTACTAGTACTACTACTACTAAATCTAGTATTATAAGTGTGCTTTACTGCCGTTGAGTGGTTCGCTGACATCGTGGTTTTAGGTACCGATACAGCGGTGAGTAAGATGGTTCTATCCTTGGAGGATATATTTCATCAACCTCGGGTACTTGAGAGGAATAATTTTTTTAAGGGGACACTATGCATTCAGTGGGCTCGATTTTCTTCTTTAAATAAAAAATATTTTGTATATTGTTTCTAATCTGTTTCTAGTTCTATTTTCTCTACTAGTTTAATTTTCTAGTTTTGAAAATACTCTTTAAACTTTATTGTTTCTTATCAAGTTCTTCAAAGTTTTTGTTCTAAGTATCTTAGGAATACAAGATGAACAACAATCTTAAGGAAATTATTATACTGTTCGTATTTCTTGTATTCTACTGATTGAGAGAAACAGATCATGGAAGTAAAAGATTAATGCATTACTTCTCCAGAATTCGTTGTTTTTTTAGTAAGAAGGTCGAAGTGAAAATGTACTAGAAGAGAATTGGTGGTATTTCAGTTGAAGATTACACCTGGTAACCTTCTTATTATTTATCTAAGGAGGAAAATACTTTCTAAAAGTCAAAAGTGTTTCATATTTATTATGTATGTCTTTGGAAAAAGATCTGCAAATCATATGATTTTCGAATGAATTTTCCTTGGCAAAAAGTGATGGCTTTAAAATTCTTTAGTTAGAAGGATTCGAGATGCACATATTTGTTTGATAATATAGTATGTCAAAATGTTCTGGTTGGAAAACTATTTGAAAAGAAAAGCATATTTATGTGATAATCTAAGAATATGTTTAATTCTATTTGGAGTTTTTTTTTTGTAATTTCGTAGTCCATGTGAAATTTGATTGTGTATGATTTTTGTAGAATATTTTTTTTTTGTAGTTTTCTACTCTGAATAAAGTAGACTATGCTATTAGTTTGAAGAATATAAAGACTATGCTACGTACCCATTAACTTCTATCCTATGAAATTCAGTTGAAAATTCTTAAAAGCATGTTTGAACTGTCATTGGATGTATCGTTAGGGTGTGCCTAGTCAAGTCTGCCCCCTTTTTTTTTTCCGTTGCAGAAAAGAGATTCGACAACCTGTTTATCTATGCGGTTGTTTTTAGTGTCTCACACTCAACATTTTGTCTGCACGCGATTGTGTTTTTGCAGTGCAAGAAATTGGTGTTTAAATGCTGAACATTTTCTGGAACAAAATGACATATGCGCTATTCTTCATGCTTGTGAGGTTGCAGTAGATCAAGAGCAAGCATCACCAAGGAAGCAAACTTCATTGCATTCTGCCTCTTTATGGGAACATATTGTTGTGTATCCAATTAAACAACATCATAAAAGTTTGTGAAATATTGTGTATAATGTATATAGTTTAATATGTTGAATTCCAAACTTTATTGTTATGAACACAGTTATTTATGCAAAGGGTAGAATTGGAATTAAGGACACATTTAAAACTTAAATCACTCTATACCCACTCATTTTCTTTTTGCATTATTTTTTAGGGTTTAGCTTTTAAAAAAAGAAAAAGTGTGGCGTCATGGGTCTGTTTGGCTTTTTAAAAACTTGGTTTATATTTGTGAATGTGGGGTCAAGGACTTATTTGTTGTTTTTAAAACTTGGGAAAATAATATAACACTACAATATATATTATAATCCCAATATATTTTTTAAAATATTATATCATGACTACAATCGAGGCGATGTTTCTTCTTCTCCAAGTGCAACGTCCCGTCCCGCTTTTCATTTCATCTTCCCCATACACCTCTCTTCTAGTGTTCATACACTACTCTTTCCCCCATTAACTTAAACAAACGCTTCAAACGCTTCTCACTTATCATCTTCCTCAAATCACGTTTCTCGCTTATCATCTTCCTCAAACTGTCATATATTTTTCTCACTCCAAGTTTAAATCTTTCATCTTTGGTAAGTTGATTATTATTTAATGGTATTTTTCGTTAATATTTAGCCGTATTTGGTTGTTTATTTGGTTATAGTAGTGTAATGATTAATGACTCTTTGTTCTAGACTGTTTTCTTTATTTTTCGTAGTATTTCATGAGGTTTTTATTTGGCTATGTATATCTGACCCTATTTTTTTTTTTTTTTAAAAAAAAATAAATAAATTATGTTTATCTCGCTTATTGATTTTGAATTTTTTTTACTAAACTTTGATCGACTTTAGTGTCATTTTCTGTCAATGGCATTGTTGATTTCTGTTGGGTCTGTTGTTTATTTTGCATGTTTTATTGGAGATTTACTCTGCTTATGTTAAAAACTAATGGTCAATAAATATGTTTTGCTTGTATATTATAAATAATGTCTAAAACTAGAGGTGGAAGTAGTAACCATCTGCTTCTGTTGCTCTAAGAAGTAAGAAACGTAAGGCTGAAGAAGTTTCGAAAACTTGTAAAAAGAAAAAAATTTGTAGTCGAAGAATCCGAGTCTGATTCAATTTCTAAAACAATGGTGGAGATTGATAACTTCCAAGACAATATTGCTGATGTTGCTAATGATAAGGTTGAGAGTAGTGAAGGATAAAGTGATAGCGAGGAGAGTAGTAGAGACATTAGTCGAGATGAGGATGATCCTCTATCCTTGTCAATTTGTGCAAGAGATATCTCAGATAAGTTGTATGACCCAGGGACATGGTTAGATGAATTAAGATCATTTCCAGCAAAGATCTCTGTAAGATCAAGGATGATAGTTTATCGCAAGTTTCAAAAAATTCTGATTCAAGAAAATTTTTATAATGAATTTAAGGGTACCTGCTTTGGACATTTGAGGCATATTCCAGATTATTATAAGTTAATGGACAAAATGTCCATTACATGTTGCTGCGACGTGTCAAAAATGACAAAACATTGCATGAAATATGATTTTCTGTGAACGATAAGCCTGTATGTTTTGGCTTACAAGAATTTGCATTGATTACGGGGCTGAATTGTTCAGCATACCCCCTGAATCAAAACTGAACAAAGTTCTTAAAAGAGGTGAGAACTTTCATTTCAAGGTGACAAGGAATAATAAAATCATTGGTGCAAAGTTGCTGAGGTTAATAAGTAGTAGCAAATTAAATAAGGATCAGAAATTTAAGTGTTCTTTAGTTTGGTTCGTCCACTCGATATTGCTTGCCTATGATCAGTCTAAGATTGTGGATTCAAATCATATCAAGATGGCGGATGATTTGGATTTCTTTGGAAGTTATCAATGGGGAAAGGAGTCCTTTGATTTAACATTGACCTATTTGAAGAATCGAATTTATTTGAGGAAGCAAAGGGAAATGTATAATGAAAAGAAGAATGCATATTATGCTCTGTACGGCTTTCCCTGGGCATTTCTATTAAGTATTATCAACTATTTTGTCGATTTATGATATACTCTTCTTCTTTGTATTAAACTCATTAGTATTTCATTTATTTTAGTTATAATATATGGGTATTCCCCATCTTTTCATTTTAATTATGACTTAGCTTCCGCATCAGTTTATTATCTTTAGTATGCTAATGATAATGCCAACATAGTTAGCTTGGGATCACTTGTGGTCCTAGGTCCCGTGTCCACGTCTCGGGGGTAGTTCGGGGCATGAAAAACTTTGTATTAGATTACTAGCTTTAAAAGTCCTAGGATGTCTGAAAAGCCACACTAAGAAGAGTCATTTTCATGGGTGTGAAGTGATCATCCAATGAGAAGGAGGCTACAAAGTGCTTTAGGAAAATCCTCATTTTCTTGTTACTCTCATCGTGCATAAGGTATGATCTAATTCCATTCTAACTCAATATTTTACATTTTAGTGATATGAGCTAACACCACAAATACGAATGCCAGGAATACACAAGCAGCTCCTCCAGTCCGAGATCAGGAAGTCTCCTCCAATGCTGAGTTCAGGAACGCCATTCAGATATTGGCTCAGAGTGTGGCCAACTAGAACAATCGCGTTCAAGCTCCTATGAATGCTAATGGTGAATAAGAAACAACAAGGGTTCGTGACTTTGTCAAGATGAATCTGCCTGAGTTCTTAGGATCGCAGACTGGTGAGGATCCACGGAATTTCTTTGATGAGATGAAGAATATCTTTGAGATGATGCATGTCACTGGGAATGATCGGGTTGAGTTGACATCATACCAGCTAAAAGATGTGGCTCATATCTAGTACACTTAGTGGAAGGAGAATAGGGGTACAGATGCATCTCCTATTACTTGGGATTGCTTTAGTGAGACCCTTCTGGACAGGTTTTTCCAGATAGAGTTGAGAGAAGCAAGGGCCCAAGAATTCATGAATTTAAGGCAGGGTAACATGACATTCCAAGAGTATGGACTCAAGTTTAACTAACTCTCCAGGTATGCTCCTCACATGGTTGTTGACTCCAAGGCTCATATGAATAAGTTCTTGTATGGAGTGTCAGATTTGATGAAAACAGAGTGTAGAAATGCTATGTTACTAGGAGACATGAACATCTATAGGATTGTGACTCATGTTCAGAAGGTTGAGGATGATAAGCTTAGGGAGCAAGCCAAGGAGAATAAGAAGGCTAGGACTGGAAACTATGACTACTCTCAGCAGAAGACGAGTGGTGGAAATCGCTCGCAATTTTAGCATAATTCTTTTACCCAGCCCCTTTATAAGCTAGTGTCCCATCCTCCAAGAACACGTATGATTAGAAGGGTAGGGCACCAATCTAAATCTCAAGGAAGTATTTCAGGCGCCAAAACTTACCCCATTTGCCCTAAGTGTGGTAAGAACCATCCAGCCGAGTGCCTCGTAGTAAAAGTAATGATGCTTTGGATGCGGTCAGTCTGGTCACAGGTTGAGGGATTGTCCTTCTAGACAGGGTCACCAAGGTAGTAATGGTAGAGCTCAATCTACAACTTCAGCAGCACCAAGAAGTCGCCCGACTCAGCAGGGTAACTCATCTGGTACATGTGGCAATCAGCGCCAGAACAGGTTGTATACTCTTCAGGCTCTCCAGGATTGGGAAGGTTCTCCTGATGTAGTTATTGGTATGTTACGAGTCTTTGACCTTGATGTTTATGCATTGTTAGATCCAGGGGATACTCTCTCCTTTGTAACTCCTTACATAATAGTCCAATTCAATGTCAGTCGAGAAACTCTCTTACAACCTTTGTCAGTCTTTACTCCAGTTGGTGACCCAGTTATAGATAGACGGGTATACAAAATTGCCCTATTACGATCTCTCAGAAAGTCACCTCAGCATATCTTGTAGAGTTAAAAATGATAGAATTCGATGTCATTCTAGTCATTGATTGGTTACATTCCTGATATGCCTCAGTCGATTGTAGAACTAGGATTACTCATTTTCAGTTTCCAAACGAACCAATCTTAAAATGGAAGGGTAGTAGCTTAGCGCCTATAGGACGATTCATTTCTTACCTTAAGGCCAGAAAGATGAACTCTAAGGGTTATATCTATCATCTATTTTGGGTTAAGTAATCTAGCGCTGAAACCCCAACTAGTAGTCAGTGATTTTCCATATGTATTTTCAGAAGATCTTCTCGGAGTTCCTCCCGAAAGGGAAATCGACTTTGGAATTGATCTCCTTCCAGATACCCAGCCTATTTATATTCCTTCTTACATAATAGTTCCAACTGAGCTTAAGGAACTGAAAGAACAATTAAAAGATCTTATAAAAAAGGATTTCATCAGACCTAGTATTTACCATGGGGTGCACCGGTGTTGTTCATAAAGAAGAAAGATGGTTCTCTCAGAATGTGCATTGACTATACACAATTGATCAAGGTCACAATCAAGAATAAGTATCCCATACCCAAGATTGATGACTTGTTTGACCAACTTCAGGGTGCTAGTCATTTCTCAAAGATAGACCTCAGACCGGTTTATCATCAGCTCCGAGTCAGAGATAGTGACTTTCCAAAAATAGCCTTCAGAACTAGATATGGTCATTATGAATTTATAGTTATGTCATTTAGACTAACCAATGCTCCTGCAGCTTTCATGGATCTGATGAACATAGTATTCAAGCAGTACTTGGACTTGTTTGTTATCGTCTTTATTGATGATATCCTCTTTTACTCTAGGAATGAGGAAGAACATGCGAGTCATTTGAGAGTTATCTTCGGACTCTAAAAAATCGCCAAATATTCTCTAAGTTTAGCAAATGTGAGTTCTGGTTGCAATCCGTTGATTTCCTTGATCACATTGTATCTAGCGAAGGGATCCAAGTGGATTCGCAGAAGATAGAAGGAGTGAAACAATGGCCCAGACCTACCTCACAGATATCAGAAGTTTCTTAGGTCTAGCAGGTTATTACAGAAGGTTCGTGGAAATATTTTCATCGATAGCCTCACCATTGACTAGGCTGACTCAGAAGATGGTCAAATTTGAATGGTCTGATTGTGAGAAAAGCTTTGTTGAGTTGAAACTAGATAACTAAAAACTAGATTACTACAACTCCTTTCTTGACTCTACTAGAGGGTTCAAATGGTTATGAGATCTTTTTCGATATATACAGAGTTGGCCTAGGTTGAGTGTCGATGCAACGATATAAGGTTATAGGTTATGCTTCTAGACAAGCTAAGGTGCATGAGAAGAACTATCCAACTCATGACCTCGAGCTTGTAGCAGTGGTGTTTTCACTCAAGATCTGGAGACACTACTTGTATGGTGTTCATATAGATGTGTTCACTGACCATAAGATCCTTCAATATGTGTTCACCCAGAAAAATTTGAATCATTGCCAGAGGATATGACTTGAGTTCCTTAAGGATTATGATATGAGTGTGCATTACCATCCTGGTAAGGCGAATGTAGTAGCAGATTATCTTTGGTTAGTTTAGCCCATATTGAGCAAGAAAGGAAGAAACTAGTGAAGGATGTTCACATGCTTGCTCGCTTGGGAGCTCTCCTTATGAGCATATCAGTCAGTGCTATAACAGTTCAGAATGGGGCAGAATCTTCATTGGTAGTGGAGGTTAAGGAAAAGCAAGACAGTTATCCAATCTTGTTTGAACTAAAGGGTCCAGTCCACAATCAGAGAGTGGAGGTTTTCTCCCGGTGGGAGATGGCGTACTTCGCTACCAGGGTAGATTGTGTGTTCTTGAAGTGGGAGAGTTGAGACAGAATATTCATGCAGAAGCCCATAACTCTACATATTCTATTAATTTAAGTGACACTAAGGTGTAGCGCGATCTGCGAGAGGTCTATTGGTGGAATGACATAAAGAAGGATATAGCAGATTTTGTGAGCAAGTGCCCCAATTGCCAGCATGTCAAGGTAGAACATCGAAAACCAAGGGGTATAACTCAAGAGATTGACATTCCAACTTGGAAGTGGGAAGTGATCAATATGGATTTGTTCACAGGGTTACCTCGTACTCGCATACAACCTAACTCCATTTGGGTGATAGTTGACAGGATGACTAAGTCTTCTCACTTTTTGGCGGTCAAGACTACACATTTGGCGGAGGACTATGCCAAGCTTTAAATTAATCAAATTGTGAGGTTGCATGGGGTTAGTTTGTCTATCATCTAAGATAGAGGTCCTCAGCTTACCTCTCATTTCCGGAAGTCATTTCAGAAGGTCTTGGTACTCAGGTTAACCTTAGCACAACAATTCATCTGCAGACGGATGGACAGGAGGAGTGTACCATTCAGACCCTAGAGGGTATATTGAGAGCTTGTATGATCAATTTCAAAGGTAGTTGGGATGATCACCTTCCTCTTATTGAATTTTCCTACAACAATAGCTACCGTTCCAGCATATAGAGTAAGGGCGTAGATGTAGATCTCCTATTGGTTGGTTTTAAGTAGGTGAAATAGCTTTGATAGGACCAGATTTAGTTCATTATGCTATCGAGAAAGTACAACTCATTAGAGATAGACTTAAGATAGCCCATAGACGTCAGAAATCTTATGCAGATATCAAGAGAAGGGAACTAGAGTTCCAAGTTGATGATATGAAGGGGGTGATGAGATTTGGAAAGAAAGTCTAAGATATGTAGGACCTTACGAAATCTTGAAAAGGGTTGGCAAAGTGGAATATGAGTTAGAGTTGCCACCAGAATTAGCAGTAGTTGCATCCAGTTTTCCACATCTCACTGTTGAAGAAGTGTGTGGGTGAACCAGCATCCGTAGTGCCATTAGAGAATGTGGCGGTGAAAGATAGCCTTTCTTATGAGGATGTACCAATTAATATTCTTGATCGCCAGGTTAGAAGGTTGAGAAACAAAGAAGTTGGCTCAGTCAAGGTTTCGTAGAGGAGTCAGTTTGTGGAGGGAGCTACTTGGGATTCCACTCGAGCTTGAGGTAATAGTTCCTCTTTAGTTTTTTAGTCATTCATGCACAAATTCAGTATTAGAATCATGTTCCCTTAGTTTGTACTTGCACTTTCAGCGTATTTTCATGTTCTTGGAACTCAGTTCAGTCAGAAATTCAATTCTCAGTGTTTAGTTGTAGGGATTGCAGCCCTATCCCTCCATTTTAACTAGTTTAGTCTTCAATTGAGGACAAACGTTTCCAAGGGGTAGTTAATGTAACAACCCGTATCCTAGATAGACCAGAATTCAGATTTTCTAGAAGTGTAGGTGCCATCTACGGACCGTAGGTGAGACCACGGTCCGTGGACCAGGTCTGTAGATCTTGGTCCACAAAAAATCCAAAGATGCCAAATGACGGCCAGGACCTACGGACCGTGACCATGGTCCGTAGACCAGGTCCATCGATCTTGGTCCACAGAAAATCCAAAGATCCCAAATGATGCCCAGGACCTACGGAATGTAGGTAGGACCACAATACATGGACCAGGCTTATCGATCTTGGTCCTCAGAACCCATTCTCTTAGGCAAATAATGAAGGAACAGGACGGACAGTAGGTGGGACCACGGTCCATGGACCAGGTCCGTCGATCTTGGTCCAAAATTTTATCCTCTAAACCAAACGACGGCCATGACCTACAGACCATAGGTAGAACCACGATCCGTGGACCGGTCCGTCAATCTTAGTCCTCAAACCCATTCTCTGAATCAAATGACGACCAGGACCTACGGACCATGGTCTTGTCCGTAGACCAGGTCCGTCGATCACTCTGACAATAGTTTAGTTAGGGGTCTTTTGGCCTTTTCCTATCTCATTTAACCCCTAAGCTACGTTATTTTGACACTAAATTATGAGGTTTTTGTCCGTTTAACCCTAGAAGCATAACTAAAACTTACCTAAGTCAAATTCATTATTCAAAACATAGAAAATTAGAAGCAAGAGAGGAGAAAAAGGTCAAGAACCCTAGTTTAAGAAAACAAAAAGGTTCCATCAATTCCATCCCCAAAATCGAAAGATTTCTCCGTAGAATTCATTACTAGGTATGTGGGATTTCACTAGTGGATTTCTTTCACCCATTAGGTCCCTAGTTTTCAGTTAGTTTCTTGATTCTCTTATAATGACTAGATAGAATGATCAAATCAGATTAGTACGTTAATATTTAGATAAATGCACAAATTCCAGAACCCTAGCTATGTATTTCTTTAGTTCTTGAGGTACACATGCTTAGTCAGATATTTCAGTTACTTCAAATATACATGCCTCAATTATTAATGCATTATTATTAGATTAATTGTTGCATTCTCAGTTTGCATGTTCTGTTTTGAGCTACCAAGTATTTACAGAAATTCAGTCATAATTAGTTAACCACTAAATTCATTGGGAGTAGCATAGTACCAAGTTGGACTAGGGTTCAACGTACTCAAATAGTCCCAAAACTACTAGCCAAGTAGGTTGTAAGTTTCCTATGTGGGCATCAGTATAGTTATCACGCCAACATGCCTTTATACCTTTGGCAGGGTATATTGGGGTCTTTTCGATGAGGCGTATAGATCAGACTCCACATTCAACTCATCTGGTTTTATTATCTGTTATAGTAGTTCCCACAGTTCAGTCAGACTCTTTTGCATTGACCATATTAACAGTTAGTTCAGTCAGCATTCAGTCTCAATTTGTTATAAATATGGTCATTGCATCCAGTTAGCTCATCATTTAGTATATCATGTTCAGAATATTATACTTGTTTTTGTGCTTGTTCAGTTATATATTATTTTAGCTTTACTCTATCCTGCATGCTCAGTACCTTTCAAGTACTGCCGCATATGTGCGCTACATCTTTTAGTGATGTAAATTCAGGTTCTCAACATCCAGATCACGTTTAGATCGGTTCCCAATCTCAAGTTAGCAGATCAGTGGTGAGTCTTCATTCTCCGAGGATAATATTTATAAGTTTAGTTTCAGTATTTTTAGTCCTTTAGTTTCAATTTTGCTAGACTTAGTTGGGACCTGTCCCATCATTTCTAGTCAGTTAAAGGCTATTTTCAGACATAGTTAGATTCAGCTTAGATTTGAGTTAATATCTTCTTTGTATTAAACTCATCAGTATTTCATTTATTGAAGTTATAGTATATAGGTATTCCCCATCTTTTCATATTAATTATGACTTAGCTTCCGCATCAGTTTATTATCTTGGGTATGCTCATGATCATGCCAACATGGTTAGCTTGGGATCACTTGTGGTCCAAGGTCACGTGTCAACTTTTCGGGGGTAGTTCGGGGCGTGACAACTATAGTTTTGGTGGTATCGAATTAATGAAGTTGATGAACGGTGTTGTATTTTGGTATGTGATGCTAAGTGTTGTCATGTTAGTACTTTTGTCTGGATAATTTTGTTATAACTTTTGAATTATGTTTACTCCAAAGTTCTAGAATATAGAAGATATTGTAATATGTAATGGAGCTTGATTTATGCACAAAATAAGGAGTCAATTTTCAGGATTAGGGAATTTGACACCATTTTATGCATCTATATGTTCTAAGCATTTGCTGAATTAAAATATTTGCTCTCTTTATCCAGATTATCTATCTATTATCATATTTGTCTTCTTCTTCTTTCGTTTAATTGGCATCAAAGAAAAATTAATCTTTCAGGGACTGTAATACAGCAAGATCACCTACCAAGTTTAACTTGTCAAGTCTCTTTCTGTTCAGTTTCCTTTCACATGGCTTCTAGTAGCTCTCCTCTTTCATCGCCTATATTTAATGGAGAGAACTACCAAGTTTGGGTTGTGAAGATGAAAACATACTTAAAGGGTCTTGGATTATGGAAGTATTTTGAGGAAGACAATGCTCCAGATACTTTGAGAGCAAACTAAACTCTTCAGTAGATCAGAAGTCATGAAGAAGAGATCTCAAAAAGGTGAACGTTTATATTGATAGAGTTATGAAAATTGGAAGTTTGATCAGATTGTTAGGGGAAAAAGTAGAAGAGCAAAGGGTTGTTGAGAAGGTGATGGTGACACATCCAGAAAAGTTTGAAGAAAAACAATTCTTCAATTGAAGATACTTGGATATGTCTTGTGTCACATTGATTGAACTATCGAACACTCTTCTAGTTGTGGAGAAAATGGAACTTTCAGAGAGGAAAAGTGTACAACTAAAATTGCGCTTGTGGTTATTCAAATATCTAAGGCTCAAATCGATGGTGAATAAAAAAGGCAACCAAATGGAAAACATGGTAAGGATAAAAAGGAGCAATATAACAACCGCCGGAGATATAGAAGATCCGAATATCCCCATTGTCCCTATTGTAAGCAGACCAATCATACATACAAGTTTTGCTGGTGTAGAGTTGAGCTCAATGCATGGTGTGAAAACAGTTCGTTCATGTGGATAAGGTGTGCAAAACAACTCAAAACCACCCAGCTCAAGTTACTGAAAGTGTTGAAGATCATGAAGAGAAGTTGTTTGTTGCTTCTATTACTGGAGAATGCAATATTGCAGCTCAAGATTGTCATGCCCCGAGCCTCCAACCCGGGCGGGACTAACACTCGAGAACCATTACTGGCCCAAAGCGAACCCTTGGCCTGACATACTTACTCAGCGGAAGACTATATGCATATTTATAATGATCAAAAGCAATATACTCACATGAATAATAAAATACTGAGAAAATGCTTAAATAGTCAAACATTCAACTTGGCCAAAATGACACACAAGTCTTAACATAGGATAATAAAAATGAAAATACTAAAGAACTAAAATCTGACTATCTATGATGCCTCTAAAACAACTGAGATGGATGTCGGGACAGGACCCCCGACCATCCTAACAAATAAAATACTGAAAAGAACTGAAAGCAATAAAAGGAGTCCTCCAGAATGCAAGGAGCCTCACCAACAGACTCTGGAGTGCTCACTGGATCAACGATGAGCTGGATGTCGATCCTAGTTACATGCGTCTGAATCATAATATGATGCAAGCCAACTGACATCAATACATTGAATATTGGAATATATAAGTTGGAATGCTAAACATAACATATGCTTGAAAAGAATCTGAAAAACTTACCTAGCTCAACTGAACTCAACATAACTGAACTCATTTCAATATAAAGCAGTTTAAAGCAAATGCAATATAAAGAAATGTTGTTTAAAACATGATGTCAACTTTGTATGTATGCAAAGATACAATATAACTCGGAGATAAATGTAAAAATACAAATAAAATGTGTATATAAGAATACAATTACTTTTGTGGAAGTTTCTCTGACTACAATCATCACTTAAGAGCTATAGTGATGATACAATATTTTGCCTTACGCTCCTAGGGGCATCCTATATCTTGCCATCAGTATAGAACCTGAACTACTAAGTGGATCCACTAGTCTATACTAAAAAGCACTGAAGGAATCATCTAAAAAGTATAACCCTTTTCTACCCATGTGGCTACATGTTTTATTCCGGTACTACTCCAAAAACATACTAGTTCTTTATGTTATAAAAACATACTTCTTTCGGTGTTTTGAAAACATACTACTTTCGGTGTTTTGAGATTAGTGCTTAAATACTTAGCTCAAAGGCTACCTTGCAAATCAAAGTTTTCCCTTTTGCTTTATTGTGAAAGCATATACTCTTTTTTGAAAACTAGCTCAAAGGCTCTTTGGAAATCTCAATTTCCGTTCTTATTTAAATGAGAAAACATTTTAAACTTCTTGGGAATACTTAGTTCCCGTATACTTCTTTGAAGAAATGAACTTTAAATTTTAGCTTTTTGCTTAGCTTGAAACTTAAGTCTTAAAACAAAGTTAAAATGTTTGTGAAAGACTTTTGAAAACTTTAAGAACTTATATTGACTTCTTAGCTTGGCTCTTAACTTCTTAACTTGACTCTTAACTTTTCGTGAATTGGATTATGGATTCAAGGATATGCGATTTGTGATAGGAAATATCTCATGATATTTAGGAATGATTTTACATAGCTAAACATGAGAAAAGATCAAAATTTCACTGTTTGAGGGTGGGTCCACGATATGGAGAAGCATTTAAATTATGGTTTTGAAAGTAACTTTTGAGGTAGAATGGTCTGTGACTGCTTCGCGATGAGAAACGACTTCCCGCGAAACTGGGGACTAGCTTCGCGAGGCGGAGGCACTGCCAAATTTCAACCGACGAAATTTCTTCTTCGTTTTCCAGCTCTAATCCTTCTATACTTTGATGGTTCTTTCCCCTAACACGTAGGATCGATTATATGTTCAAAGTACATTAGACTATACTCAAAATCAAACCTAAAATAACGGATTCGGATCAAACAACTGCTCAACGATTTCAAGGAATCAAGAATTTAATTGAACTTCAACAATCCCATCAAGAACTCAATTTCTAAGCTTTCAAGAACTTAAGTTCACTGAAATAAATCATGATTAGCGCGTGGGTGAACTATACCAACACTATGTGATTTCACATACCTTGTATGGATCACCCCTGATGAATCTCACAAGCTAAATTCGACGATCTTGACAAATCTTGAACGTTCTTCTCCTTTCTCCTCTTTCCTCATTTTTTTTCTTCTCTAAAAACCCTAACTCTTTTTAGCATAAACTGACCAAGTTCAGTTTAGACCCCTAAATCATGACCAAAAATGAATTAAAATAAAAGGGTAAGGAAAAGACCAAACTACCCTTCAAAAATTTGAATTGGACTTTCCTTATTCCAACAGTCCAACTTCCAATGGGCATAACTCACCCATACAAACTCGGAATCGCGCAAACTCAACCGCGTTTGAAAAGATAATTCAAGAGCTTTCCTACCATATCTTGAAGTGCTCCTAACTCATCCTGAGCTAGAATTTATGATCGATTGAAGTTGACATAAAACTCAGTTTTTCCTACCTTAAGTAAATTTCCAGATTTACAATTCTTTCCAAAAATGACTATTTCACGTTCTTAGCTTCTTTCTAGATATTTTAAATTATGATATGTTACAATATCTCCCCATTGGAAACATTCGTCCTAGAATGAGATTACTCTCACTAGGATAAAGGTGTAATATGTAACCATTCAATTCAAACACCCCACAAGCAATGCAAATATAACATACCAACTCATAATTAAAGGGGTACTAAGAAGAAAATTAGTACCTTGATCTGGAGTTTATCCGGATTTGAAGAGATGTGGATATCTCTTCTTCATATCCTCCTCAGCTTCCAAGTAGCTTCCTCAATGAAATGATTCCTCCAATGAACTTTGACTGATGCTACCTCCTTTGTCCTCAACTTGAGAACTTCGCGATTTAGAATCTGAACTGGAATCTCTTCATATGATAAGTTATCCTTGATCCCAATTTTTTCAGTTGGTATGATCAATGAAGGATTGCCCATGCACTTCTTCAATATAGAGACGTGAAATACCGGATGAACCACTGCTAACTCTTGTGGTAGCTCTTATTCATAAGCTATCTTACCAATCCTCTTAGCTATTCAATAAGGTCTGATATACCTGGGACTAAGCTCCCCCTTCTTACGAAACCTGATAACTCCGTTCATGCGTGCAACTTTCAAGTATACCCAATTATCAACTTCAAACTCTAACTATCTTCTCCTAACATCACTGTAGGATTTCTGACGACTCTGCTCCATTTTCAATCTCTCTTGAATCACTTTCACCTTCTCCATAGATTGATGAACTAAATCTGTTCCTATTAACCCATCTTCACCAACTTCAAACCATCCAATAGGAGATCTGCATCTTCTCCCTTAAAGAGCTTCATAAGTAGCCATTTGGATGCTTAAGTGGTAACTATTGTTGTAATCAAATTCAATAAGGGGTAGGTGATCATCCCAATTACCTTTGAAATTGATCACGCACGCCCTTAACATATTCTCCAAGTAGGGATGGTGCGCTCTGCTTTCCCATCTGTCTGAGGATGAAAGGCGGTACTTAAGTTCACTTTTGAACCCAAGCCTTTCTGAAAAGATTTACAGAATTGTGCATTAAATTGTGCACCTCTATCTGAAAGAATGGAGACTGGACTTCATGAAGTCTTACCACCTCCTGAACATATAACCTAGCATAACCTTCTGCTGAATGGTTAGTCATTACCGAGCAGAAAATGGGCTGATTTTATCATTCTATTGACAATTACCCAAATAGAATCATGTTGCCTACAATACCTTGACAAGCATGTGATGAAATCCATATTAATCATCTCCCATTTCCATTTCTGAAGTTCTATATTCTGAACCAAACCACCGGGCCATTGGTGCTATACTTTAACTTGTTGGCTAGTTGGGCACTTAGCAACAAATATTGCAATGTCCTTCTTCATACCATTCCACCAATATACTTCTCACAAATCGCGATACATATTTGTGGAACCCGAATGAATGGAATATCTGGAACTATGAGCTTCCTCCATGATCCTGTCTTAGAGTCCATACACCATTGGTGCACACAACCTGCCTTGATACCTAAACACATAATTCTCTCCCTTGTTCAAAAGCCATTACTTTTTGCTTATGAACATTTGTCTTCAATTCAAGAAAAATGGGATCGTGGTCTTTCTTTCCTTTTTACTTCTGACACTAATGATGACTCAACCACATTCATCATCACTATTTCTCCTTCTGTGGAATCCAATAGTTTAACTCCGAGGCGTGCAAGTCTATGCACATCTTTCGCTAACTTTTTTTTTTCTCAACACGAGCGGTACTACCCATAGACAAACTGCTTAAGGCATCAACAACAACATTAACCTTACTTGGGTGGTAGTCATAATCCTTACAATTCTAACCACCTCCTTTTTCTAAGATTAAGTTCTTTCTGAGTGAGCACATATTATTGGATCTTGTGATCAGTGAATACATCAACATGAACACCATACAAATAATGACAACATATGTTCAAAGAGAAAACTACAGCAGCCAACTCTAAGTCATGCGTTGGATAATTCTTCTCATGAACTTTCAACTATCTATAGGCATAAGCTATAACTTTGTCATTCTGCATTAATATACAACCCAAGACGACTCTAGATGCATCACAATACACCACAAAACCTTGAGTACTGATACACTCAAATTATACTTCCCTAAAGAAGTATAAGTGGTCGTATCAAGTAAAGAACCCAATTGTTAGGTTGGGGTCGATCGCACGAGGAAAATGGTTTAGACTTAACTTTAATCTACGATTACGTCTATTTAGTCAAGTCCTTTCTGAAAATAGTTAAATAAAAAGGGGGTTTTGTGTAACAAAAATGTTTAATTATGTCTAAGTAAACAAGTAGCAGTGTTAAAACTTTGGTTTTTATCAAGTGATTAGAGAAACTAGGGCGTAAGTGTTCCCCATAGGTTCATTAACACGATAATCCTAGCTATAACAACTCTTTTCTAGTGTCTTGCATGCAAAGTGATAAGTTATGTATCTCTAATTCCTTGGTCCGGCAACTAGAGAATTTCACCCGTACCTTAGTCCGGCTACGTGTATATAATTTACTAACCCTTACCCTGACCTCATATTAAGCATCATATTCAATGTATGGCTAAGTTACTACTTCGCACCAATTGAGACTAGCCTATTAGATAGTGTATACTAAATCTATGTTGATAATTCTTTTCCTATTAACTACCTCCTTGGTCTGGCAAATAGAAATAGGACAAGTTCTAACGCGTGCACTCGTTAAAAAGACTTCTAACCGAAAGAATTACCAATACATGCAAGAACCTATTCTAGAATTGTTATTTAGCTAGTTTTATCTTGTTAATTACCCATGGTTCCCACAACCCTAGTTGTGTGGATTTAGTTACGCATGCTTAGAAATACACAATTCATAATTGTTTGATACGAATTCATGTACTTACTTTGATCAGTTTGAAAAAAATCCAGAAGTATCACTTGAATTAATGAAAATATTGTAATAATCGATTCCGAAAACTTGAAGTAATTCCCAAAATCCAAAGTTTAACTTCCAATCAAGAGTATGAAAATTAGTAAAAAGTCTAACCCCCAAAACAAGGTTTTTAGTCCTATTTATAATAATAAAGTCCTAAAATAAAAGGAGTTCTAAATAAGGAAAAATCTGTCCAAAATGCGTCTTCAGTCGACGACGCAACTGACGGTCCGTCAATGAAACGACGGACCGTCGACATCTCCCGTCAGTCCACACTTCAAATCTTTTTCAGCCTCCACTTTTGCATCCTTTCTGTTACCATCAATGGACCAACAACACGGTCCGTTGAAGGACCTACGGTCCGTCGATGGCCTCTGTTCCTCTATATATAGAGATTTCTTCAAGTCGGGTACTAGGACTACTTTCTGTTACCATCAATGATTTTCCAGGACGGTCCGTCGATCAGTCGATGGACAGTCGATCCTTCCGTAGCCCCACACTTGGTCAGAATTCCTTGATTTGATTTCAGCAGCTTGAACCTCCAGTCGACGATCATCACCTATGGACCGTCGATGGGTTAACGGACCATCGATGGCTCCGTAGGTCATCACTTCTGCACTGATTTCAGTACAATCTTCTTCATTTCCGTTTTGGACAGTTTTCCTGCAAACATAGATAAAAATATGTTAAAATTACTACAAAAGGGCCTTAGACACACACTAAATTTAAGGAAAAAGAATTGAAAGTACCGTGAAACCACGGTACATCAACACCCTCAACTTAAATTCGTTGTTTGTCCTCAAGCGACGCACTTTGACTCACCACAACATTTTTGTTCAAGCGTATACACTTTTAAGCTTTTGCAATAATATGGCTATCAATCCCAACTATGTTCATTACTTTGATGCATGATTTCACTCTTAGGCTCACTAGGCTCATTCATGTGGATCAGACCATGACACAGACTCACCACGCTGACACCTCTTATTCTTTTATCTCTCACAAAGGCACCAACTTTCCAATATTGCAACTAGTGTTCTCACTTCAAAAGATATCCTTCTTTTTCGCTTAGTGATTTCCAATTTGGGTATAAGGATCATTAGTCAACACTCACGCTCAAAATGACTTCACACCTAGTTGGTACTTGTCACCATAGGCTTGCCCTTATTTTCACTGCTTAAGTTCATCATATTAGACTCTTAGGATCACGATAGGACTTTCTTAGCTTGTAACGTAGGCTCAGGGTCAGGTATGGTACATATAGATTCATTTTAGTGACTTGTTTCCCTCCTTGACATTACGGCTAAGCATCCTACCTCTTTCATTTTCTATTATGCCCTACTTTTCCTTTTCTTGTATTCATTGCCTTGTTATTCTCCTTTCTCTTTTTTTTTCTTTTGAGCAAGTGACTCTTATTTTATTTTCATTTTTATTTATTTCTTCAAATTCATCACTTGGTTTCTACTTTGATTGAGTCACTTTTCTTCTCCACTATTTCTTTTCTTTTTTCTTTCTCACTAATCCTTTCAACCCCCATTTTCGGGCTATTACTCATAGTAGCCACCCTCAACTCATGGCTTTGCCATGAGTTGAGGTACACAATACCCAAGGTTGGGTCAGGGCCAAGACGAGATCAGTTTCTACATTAGCCACCCTCAACTTATGCTTTTGGCCTTAGTTGAGGTGCACATGTCCAAGGAGGGACCAGGGCCAACACATTCTACCCAAAAATTTAGTGGGGTCGAAAAGAAAGGTTCATTGTAAGCTCAAGATATTTGGATCAAACAGGGATTAATTTCATTTGGTTTTCTTGTATTTAGGCTAAATATTGGCTAATTTGAACAAGGGCCTATGATCCTTTCCTAATTGACTAACACAGATTACTTTTTGCAGGACTAACCGGGCAAGTTCTAGCTAGGTACCAACAGTGGACTCTTCAATTTTCCTCACACACTCTTAACACCTCATTACCCTACAGATTATCGGACACCTAGTTCGAGTGTTAGATTGAGGGTCATGCAATGGTGTATTTCTATGTCATGCTTAGAGCCAACACATTCAATATTCACTATGCCTAATCATGCAAGCATTCTCTTTAGAACGGGATATTGTATTAAGCCATCATGCTTCAGATTTCACATTTATACTTTGTACAATATACTAAACATGTTGGTTCAACAGTAAAATAATCAGTCTCTTGGGGCAAAAGAACACAGGCAAGAAAACCCCAAGAGAGGATCGTGAGTTGGGCTACTCAGACTTCACCCTAACACTCACTTTCTATTTACCCCACCCCCAACAAGAAAGCATGCAATTGTCCCTAATGCATAAGAAATTTAATAAGAAGGTGGTAGGTGAAGCAAACCTGAGGCGCATAGGGCCGAAGATCAACAAGCGGGCGGGTCTGGTTGCCCAGAACCCGCTCCATTAGTAGGAGGGACACCATCAGCAGTGTCCACAACAATGTCAGCACCCTCAGTAGTGCTCCTGGCAACATCAACAATCCTGGAGCTAGACGCCCCAGCAGCCAACTCATGAGTCCTCATCTGTCGGGCCTCCTCATCCATCAATGAGGCTCTCCTCGCAGCCTCTAACTCAGTACACTCTCGCTTCCTAGCACGAGCCTCATCACCCTCTCTGTTCCGTTGCCTCTTGGCATGCTTACGTGGTAGAGGTGGTGGCGCAGCAGTGGTCTGGAACAGTGCAGCAAGCACCGTATCCTTAGTAGGCTCTCCAGGTGTGGCCTAAGGCTCAGGTACCCGCGCATCTAGAATGGCATACATATCAGCCCTCAGACTCGCCACAGCAGCCTGGAGAGTCATCAAGTCAATAGTAGGGGCTGGCCGGGCGAGAACTCTCAACTCGAAGGCGTCAAGGCGCTGGTGTACTACCACAATATTTCTCTCAGTCTGTTGGGCAATCCTCTTCTCGATTCGATCCTCCGCCTCAGCAATGGATTTCTTCATCCAAGGCTGGATATGATACAACAATGTGGCCATCTGGGCCTCTAACTTCTGGATCCTAGCAATCGGGACCAGTGCTGTAGATGGAGTAGAGCGGGAGGAATTCGGAGCTGTGCTAGTACCCGATATAGACTCAACCGGGGTGGTGCCGGTAGGCTTTGATGTAGCCTGATTATCCCCTTGGGCTTGCTCTACCCTGTCCGCCAAGTTCTCTCCTAGTGGCTGCACATCCACTCTGGGCCCTCTGTTGGGTGCCACCTCATTGGCCTCATCTCGGATGAGACAGATATCAACTGTCCCAGTAGGAGTCCTAAGAACATCAATATGCCATATAGGCACTCCAGGAGACCTGCACAACTCAAAAATCATGCACGGAAAAGGGTACGTGGTGGTGGCCTTAAAGGCCCTCTCATGAATTCAACAGTCTCAGAACATCCATATCAAACCTGGCAACCATAGCAGCTATCAATACTGCTCTATCCCATGTAGAATGTTGTCAGCAGTACTGGGGGATATGCAGTGACGGACCAATATCCAGATGAATTTAGCCGCAAATATGAGCTTGGCCTTCTTGATAACACCTCTGGTCTCCAGCACCCAATCTGCACCCTCACCATCCAAAGAAATGTGCTGAGCTATCCACCTCTTGGTGGTCTCTCGCACCACCCTATTGCGCTGGAAGTGCTCTCCTTAATCAGCTTCCACCGGTAGTCGAACTCGGGGGTAAGGGGCTCTCTGGTAGAATTTGTATTAGCACCGTATAAGAAACAGCGAATGGTGGGTAAGGAGATGTCCACCCTGCGGCCATAGACTCGAACATGGGTGAGGGGAGCCTGTTTGGCGGGATTAGACCACCTATCCAAAGAAAACTAGAGAGTCGCTACATACGAAGCGTAGAACTCCCTCACCAACTCCTCACTGTAGCACCCTACGCTCCTAGCCATCCACTCGATCTGATGGCGGGTGAAGAGATCATGTATGGCCGGCATGGTGTGGAGACTCCCTGTAAGAACTCGCCGCTCGATTGTCAGAGTCCGAGTCATGACCCCCTTGTCATTAAGCAGCTTTGCATCCATGTACACCTGGTATTGTCTTTCTACACACCACCAGTTGGGCTGATCAGCAATCGGTGCAGGGACATCGGTCAAGGGTGCTGGAGTAGAGTCCGCACTATCGGCCTTATCATGCGAGGCAGAGTGGACAGATGCAGCAGGAACAGTGGCACCATGTGAAGTTGACGCTTCCTCAGACCCGGAAGCCTCCTCAGAGTCGGACACTCCCTCAGACCCGGAAGCCTCCTCGGAGCTCGACGTGTGGGAATCGAACCCACGACCTCAGGGATGGAAAGGGGAGGAGCGAAATTAATTAAGAAAAAATGAGGTGAGGCTGTGGGGGCTCGATCCCACAACCCCACTGCCGAAAATTCTTAGCCTAGCGAAATTAAATAAAAACAAAAATAGGAGGTTGTGGGGGTCCGAACCCACCACCTCAAAGCCTCTAGCGAATTTGAGTTAAAATATGGAGGCTGTGGGGGTTCGAACCCACAACCTCCCTATTCCAGCGAGTTAAATAATAAAAATCAAAGAGGCTGTGGGGGTTTGATCCCACAACCACTTGGTTTGGGCGAAAATGAGCAAAGGTGATGTTAATGAAAAATAAAAAGGGGTTGTGGGGGTTCGAACCCACAACCCTTCGGCCAATTTAAGAGAAAAATTAAGTAGAAAATCAGTGATTCAATGTTAATGTTGGATTAAATCTAGAGTTCTAATGCTATGAATATTAAAAATAAAATCAACGAAAAATGTAAATGATATCCAAGTGATTCAAACTTGGGTTTCCTTGCCCAAACTTCCGTATTGATACATAAGTCATACGTGAACAAAATATCCAAGAATAATGCCACCTACTTAGATCAAAATCAAGATCTTGGCATATATACTAGATGCATAAGTCTTGTATCACATAATCTTAGAAAGATATGAATCACTTAGACGAAATATGAATGAAGCCTCATGGCTTGTTTGTATAGACACATAAGTCTATCATACGTTCAAAAGTAAGTGAACCTAAGATGAGAAATCATCTAATGAGTTATGATCTCATACTAGAAGCCAGCTTCCATGACGTATGAGATGAATGAAATGGAACTTTATACTGAGCACCGATAGACTAGCTATGAGCGGTGATGCCTTCTTTCGGGAAGGGTGGAGGTTCACGTAACTCTCATGAGATGACACTGTCCGGCTTGCCGGGTATGGGTCTCCTTGTATCTCCTAGTCTTCGAACCTATACTGCCAATATAGGGATCTGGCGGGGTTAAATTCCCATGTAGGCTAGCATGTTTTTGGGTCACCTTGGCCGGTGATTCCACCTCTTTTCGGTGTAGGGGAGACACTGGATTTCATGATGCTCACATGATCTATGTCGGTTAAAGTTAAAGTTCCCAATGAATGAATGAGGCCAGCCTCAAATAATGCACATAATGAAATGAATGATACCAAAGGTGTTAGGATAGGATAATCAAAGGTGAGTTAGATTCAAGTAATGACATTAGGTCATTCTTGGTCATTGCACAACGAACCTAATGAAAGTATTAAACTACATCCTAGGTATAGCTGGTGGTTACACTGGCCTATGAATGAAATGAAATGGAGTACGTATGAATGAACGAAAGAGACTCTGTGTTTGCTAATGAAGACTCCCTAGTTTAGGTCCCATCTGTTGAGCCCTTATTTCTGGGAGGTCTTAATGTTAAGTCCATGATTCCAAGGTCTCATGGCATATTAATGAATGACATTAAAGAAGTTATGTGCTACCTGCAGAAGGTGTTATATGCTATATGATATGTGCTATGTGTAAATGTTATGTGCTGTGTGCAAATGTGAAAAGTATGATGATGTATGTTATTCTCATGGCATAACTTTCCTATTCCAAATCTGGAAAGCTCACTGACTTTCCTAATCCAAATTTGGAAAGCTCATTGACTTTCCTAATCGAAATTTGGAAACTTTCCTAATCTCAATTTTGCAAGTCCACTGACTTGACTTCCAATAATCATATTGTTAGGAAAGAGCTATATTTTCTCATGCATGTCCTTGGTGTGTGCTTGCATATACCCATACTTAGTACAAGTGTGTACTAACCCTATACAACTATACTATTTTAGGTGCAGGCACAGGTGGACGATAGAGCTACAGGATCATTGTTGCAGTTATCCGGACGTCCAGCATTCATCCGGAGTTGGTAGGTCCTCATGCTTTCGAGGATGCTACTGTTTTATATTCTAGCTTAGTTTTAGAGTTGAGCTTGTGGAGCAAGTTCCACTAGCGTTTCTTTCCTGTTTTTATTCAGACTTTGTATTGGTGCCATTTTGGCAATTATACACTTAATATTTATTGAATTATTTCTTTCAGTTGCTTATCTCTTAATGTTAGATGGTTGATGATGAACAATTATGAAATGATAAGAATGTTTAACAAGTATGTTAAGAAACAAAAAGTTTCAAATTTTCCGCTAAAATTAACCTAGATGAAGTAAGAATGACGTAAGTAGGCTTGTCTGCGACCTCTGAGAGGTCAACGATGCCGGTCTCGTCTGGTGTCTAGATTACGGTCGTGACAAAGTTGTTATCAGAGCACTAGGTTAAATTCTGATAATAATGAGTTCACATCAACCACATTGAGTAGTTTCTAAGTCATGGTAGTGAAGTGCACCACTATCCTGGATTAGAGACTGTATGATGCGTAGGAAAATTTCTCTTCTTCTACTCTTTATCGTGCTATCTAGAGCCTTGACACTTTGTGTCATTCTAAATATCTAACTTTATTCTTGTGTGCGCGCTTAGAAGAATACACACAAGAATTAGGATGACCAAGTGGTATAAGGTGCTAGACTCAAGATTTGGCCTTCCGAAGAAGGGGCAGTGATAGAAATGCCCAGCGTGAACGAAAGACGTTTGATAAGAGTGGTTGTTCGCATGAAGGTGAGTGCATGGTAGGTTCTAAAGCCTGCTATGAGTATTGATGAAGAGGAGAAGGCTAAGTTGGCTGCTTACTAGCTCAAGGAGATGGCTTAGGTATGGATTACTTCATAAATGCTAGACTACCATAGACTATCGAAACAAGATAGTAAGGTTAAGTTTCCGAATAAGTTAGAGTTAAAATGAATTCATGTTTGCATGTCATGTTGCTGTTTCTGTATAGCGTGGACATGATTTTTTTGTGTTGCATGAGTTGTGAGGTGCATCAAGTTAAGTGAGATTGAGAAGGAAGTTCCTCAATCTCAAATATGAAGCTTCAAATAAGATTGTGTAATATGCATTATCCAGAGTAAGTGTGAAACAAAAATTCACAAAGAGTAAAGTCTCAAGTATGTTTAGATATCTTCAAAAATCACCCACTTTATCTTAAAATGATGTGTAGTGTCATTCGGGGACGAATGTTCCTAAGGGGGGGATAATGTAACAACCCTAAAAATAGATATGCTAAGTAATGCTTAATGTGCCAAGAATGCCTACGATTAGACCAGGGTTCACACGGATTGATGCGCGTAGAACCAAACCTCGGAACCTTTGGTAAAGCCAAGCCAACTAACTTTGGGAGTTAGTTGAGCTAGGAAAGGTTGGGACCAACCATGTAGGGCTCTCGAATACGAAGATTTACTCGAAGGAGTCTTTACCGGACTTATAGAGAGGAAATCTTAAGTTTTGAGGGTCTAGTGGTAAAATGGTCTTTTACTAGGCTAAGGGTAATATTGTAATTAACCTAAATATATATTTGATTAATTATTTAATAAGGTGGAGGGGCAAATTGGGGAGAGAGAGACGAAATGGAGCTCTTGAAGTTAAGTCTTGCTCCACCCGGGTTCGAACCTAGGTGGAAGCAATGAATTTATGTGATTTTTATTTAAGCTATTAAATTAATGAAATTAATTAATAATTATTATTCATTAGCTGATTTAAAATAAAATAAAAATCAGATTTTTATTAATTAACTAAACCTTATTTGACTAAGTCTTAAACTAGACTCCTAAGCCTAATATGACTCCCACTCTCTCACGTCTATCTCTCAACTCTCACGCTCAAACTCTCCCATTCTCTCATTCACGTTTTTCTCTGCCAAAATAACTTCAAAAACAGTAGGTAAACCAAAGTTCTTCACACTTGAATAACTCACAATGAAAATTACAAACAAACAACTAATCAAAAACGTTACGCAAGAGGGAGGATTATTCCGTCGAATTGGTGTTGAAGTTGAGGGGATTTGGACGTGATTTTTGGAGAAAGTTTTGGGCAGCAAGTCAAGGTTTGAACTACATAAAAGGTATGTGTTTCTTCTATCTTTGTCCCATTCCCAAGAGGCCCCTTACGATTCAAGATATTCACTCCGAAACTAGGATTGTTCCCCCTTTTGCATGTCCTTGTCACTAGCTCCCAATGAATTGTAGGTTGGGTTTTGTTTGCTGGTAGGTTTAGGTATATGTGATGTTCTTGTGTTGAATGTGAATATGGTTATATACGTAAAGTTATGAAAATGGCAACCAATGTATAATCGAAGAAAGAAAAAATATGTGTGTGTGTGTGCACGTTGGCAGTGAATGTATTCACTGTAGGAATTATGAATTTACATGTTCAATCTTTGTATCTAAGGTGTAAAATTTGTACACAATGTGATGTTCATTGTAATGAAATGTGGTTGATTTAATAACAATCTTTTAGCCAAATAAATCTATAAAAGATACACCTAAAGATGTGTTAAAATGATTTACGAATGCACCTTAAGAATCATGTGAAAACGTTGATGAAAATGAGTTGAAAAATGACCAAATTTCCAGCAGCTATGCAATATTAATTGAGACAAAAGCTTAACAAAGAAATCTGGAAATTTACTTGAATTTTAAAGGGGTGAGGCCACCAGGATTCGAACCTGTGACCTCACCCGCTAGGCTACTGTAAATCGCGAAAAAAGGAACGAAAATGGGGCTGGGGGGAATCGAAATTGGGCTGCTGGTTTAGGAGGAGGAGAACAAGAATTAAAATAAATAAAGGGGAGGCGTGGGAATCGAGCCCACGACTTCCAGGCAGCGAGTGAAAGAAGAGAAAAATAAAGAAAAGAAAGTGTGAGGCGTGGGAATCGAACCCACGACCTCAGGGATGGAAAGGGGAGGAGCGAAATTAATTAAGAAAAAATGAGGTGAGGCTGTGGGGGCTCGATCCCACAACCCCACTGCCGTAAATGCTTAGCCTAGAGAAATTAAATAAAAAGAAAAATAAGAGGTTGTAGGGGTCCGAACCCACCACCTCACAGCCTCTAGCGAATTTAAGTTAAAATATGGAGGCTGTGGGAGTTCGAACCCACAACCTCCCTATTCCAGCGAGTTAAATAATAAAAATCAAAGAGGCTGTGGGGGTTTGATCCCACAACCTCTTGGTTTGGGCGAAAATGAGCAAAGGTGATGTTAATGAAAAATAAAAAGGGGTTGTGGGGGTTCGAACCCACAACCCTTCGGCCAATTTAAGAGAAAAATTAAGTAGAAAATTAGTGATTCAATGTTAATGTTGGGATTAAATCTAGAGTTCTAATGCTATGAATATTAAAAATAAAATCAACGAAAAATGTAAATGATATCCAAGTGATTCAAACTTGGGTTTCCTTGCCCAAACTTCTGTATTGATACATAAGTCATACGTGAACAAAATATCCAAGAATAATGCCATCTACTTAGATCAAAATCAAGATCTTGGCATATATACTAGATGCATAAGTCTTGTATCACATAATCTTAGAAAGATATGAATCACTTAGACAAAATATGAATGAAGCCTCATGGCTTGTATGTATAGACACATAAGTCTACATACGTTCAAAAGTAAGTGAAGCTAAGATGTATGTATTGAAATGATGAACCCTAGAAGGGTTAAGTATGAGTGTAAGATACACTAAATGGCCAAGTGCAATGGCATATGATGAGGTGAACAATGAAATGAGGAAATTAACAATGAAATGATGAAACCCTAGAAGGGTTAAGTAAGGGTGTGAAACACACTAAATGGCCAAGTGCATTGACATATGATGAAATAAACATTCACGTAATAAGAGGTGAGTAACTATGAAAAGCAAAGGTGCTAATGATAATGAATGTGGTGACAACATGATATGAGGCTAATGTCAATGATGAGAGCAATCTCAAATGAGCCTAAGTAAATTTTACCAATACGTACTCACCTATGAGAGTGTAAGATAATGAAGAGACCAGTCTCTATGAACACTCTAATAAGAGTATTGAGCTTAACACACTTAATACTAATGATGAGATGAGAAATCATCTAATGAGCTATGATGTCTCATACTAGAAGCCAACTTCCATGACGTATGAGATGAATGAAATGGAACTTTATACTGAGCACCGATAGACTAGCTATGAGCGGTGATGCCTTCTTTCGGGAAGGGCGGAGGTTCACGTAACTCTCATGAGATGAGACTGTCTGGCTTGCCGGGTATGGGTCTCCTTGTATCTCCTAGTCTTCGAACCTATACTGCCAATATAGGGATCTGGCGGGGTTAAATTCCCATGTACGCTAGCATGTTTTTGGGTCACCTTGGCCGGTGATTCCACCTCTTTTCGGTGTGGGGAAGACACTGGATTTCATGATGCTCACATGATCTATGTCGGTTAAAGTTAAAGTTTCCAATGAATGAATGAGGTCAGCCTCAAATAGTGCACATAATGAAATGAATGATACCAAAGGTGTTAGGATAGGATAATCAAAGGTGAGTTAGATTCAAGTAATGACATTAGGTCATTCTTGGTCATTGCACAACGAACCTAATGAAAGTCTTAAACTACATCCTAGGTATAGATGGTGGTTACATTGGCCTATGAATGAAATGAAATGGAGTACGTATGAATGAACGAAGCAGACTCTGTGTTTGCTAATGAAGACTCCCTAGTTGAGGTCCCATCTGTTGAGCCCTCATTTCTGGGAGGTCTTAATGTTAAGTCCATGATTCCAAGGTCTCATGGCATATGAATGAATGACATTAAAGAAGTTATGTGCTACATGCAAAAGGTGTTATATGCTATATGATATGTGCTATGTGTAAATGTTATGTGCTGTGTGCAAATGTGAAAAGTATGATGATGTATGTTATTCTCATGGCATAACTTTCCTATTCCAAATCTGGAAAGCTCACTGACTTTCCTAATCCAAATTTGGAAAGCTCATTGACTTTCCTAATCTAAATTTGGAAACTTTCTTAATCTCAATTTGGCAAGTCCACTGACTTGACTTCCAATAATCATGTTGTTAGGAAAGAGCTATCTTTTCTCACGCATGTCCTTGGTGTGTGCTTACATATACCCATACTTAGTACAAGTGTGTACTAACCCTATACAACTATACTATTTTAGGTGCAGGCACAGGTGGACGATAGAGCTACAGGATCATTGTTGCAGTTATCCGGACGTCCAGCATTCATCCGGAGTTGGTAGGTCCTCATGCTTTCGAGGATGCTACTGTTTTATATTCTAGCTTAGTTTTAGAGTTGAGCTAGTAGAGCATGTTCCACTAGCGTTTCTTTCCTGTTTTTATTCAGACTTTGTATTGGTACCATTTTGGCAATTATACACTTAATACTTATTGAACTATTTCTTTCAGTTGCTTATCTCTTAATGTTAGATGGTTGATGGTGAACAGTTATGAAATGATAAGAATGTTTAACAAGTATGTTAAGAAACAAAAAGTTTCAAATTTTCCGCTAAAATTAACCTAGATGAAGTAAGAATGACGTAAGTAGGCTTGTCTACGACCTCTGAGAGGTCAACGACGCCGGTCTCGTCTGGGGTCTAGATTCCGGTCGTGACAGTTCCATTACAGCCAATCAACCTTAAGTCCTCCATTCATTACATAAAGGATACCATTACGGCTTTCGACTTTAAGTTTCATAACCTTACCACTTGGTTCAAGGTTGCACATAAAGGACCCTCTTATCAGCATTCAAGGTCTCAACTATATTCATTTATTCAAGACTAAGACCCTTTAGGTTCCTAAGTCAAGACATCACATATTCACATAAGCATCAAGTAAGGGACACAAGTCTACCTAAACAAGACACAACATACTTCCATTTAACACATATAGCCTATCTTTCTTAAGACACTTAGGAATGACCCTTAACATCATCTAGTCAACCTATTCATTACCTTAACATCATTAATATAACCATTATAGACTCATATATCCAAGTTAGGAACAACCATGAATCAATTCTAAGACTACACACTTAACACATAGTCATAGCATAACATAATTACCTAAATAGTATCAATAGTTTAACACATACTTTCACATATAAGTAGATATGATCATACATCACCAAATCAACTACACAAATAGCCATATAACTTCAAGTAGTGCCGACAAGGCCATGATTATCAATATACTTAAAATAACGCCGACAAGGCCACATCAATTCACATAACACCGCCACCAGAAGTGGACCAAACCAATCACCACATAATTGAAATCTAAAATAACATTAAATAAGAAGAAATAGGGCAGCATACCACCTCTTCATCCTCCACACTTCAAGCCAATACCAAATCATCTAATTCAACTTCATAAGACCCTTACCCATGGCCATGAATATCAATTCAATACATAAACTATGATACTAAATGAAATCTAAACCAATTCAATATAGATTCAACAATCTAAGACCAATTAAACATCAATTGAATACAATTCTTATATCATTCAAAAGCCCATAAGAAACTACACATGAATTGATCAACATTAGACCAATATCAAGTAACCCATAAGTTAGTCAAAATCTAGGGTTCATCAAATTCATGGGTTCATAGGTAATTTAGGTTAAAATCATCAATACAACATCAATCTAATCCATAATAGACGTTTGCAAATCATTAATGAAAGAACCCATAGTAGAATTATAAAATTGGATAATTCATATTTGAAAACTTTAGAAAACATCTTTGAAGTTGGGATTCTTGACGAAACAAGTTTCAAGGATCAAAAACCATAACTGAATGAATCTAATTCTTCACTTTGATGAAGAATCTCCACTCAATTCTTCACACCAAGCTTTTCCTTGATTTTGGACTTCAATGGAGTCTTTGGGAATTCTTAAGGGATTTTGGGGTTTTGTTTTTGAAGAATGAAATATTCAATGTGTTTAAGACTTATATACACACTTAAAATACCGAAAAGACCCTTAGGGAACCTCCAATACTATTATTTGGAAGTGGGATGAAATTCCTATTTCACCCCTCACTTAACAGTGAGGCTGCGCAGGAAAAACAGTCCACCAACGGTTGGCAGTCGACTGACCATTTGTCCACAAATGGACCGTCCTGTCCTTCCGTTGGTTGGTTCAGATACTTTTCAAGGTCCCCTTCTCAACCAAGACTAAGTCTCCACAGATTCCACCCATCGATGGGGCGTCAATTGGCCCACGAGCCGTCGATGCCTCTGTCGTTTGGGGCTGCCTGGGACAGTTTTGGCCACCAGTTTGGGTCCTTCCTCAAGGACACTTGGATGGTCCTTGGGGATATTTACCAGATGTTTCTAACCCAAAAATGCTAGTATATGAGTTTAAGACCTCTCACATGAATTTCATCCAAAACTAACACGTAAAAATTGACGAAACATGCCTAGACACACAAGGTCATTTCAAGGCACATCTTTGAACTTCATGAACGTTCTTGGACATTTGACCTCCAAACTTCTCGAAACTTGACACACTACCTATATACATCATATAAACTCATTTAAGAACTTCACAACATCATGAATCACACAAAAACACATAGAAACACATATGAGACACTTAGGTGACTTAGTCGTCGAACGTCTTGGTCGTCCCTTGACATTTGACTTCCAATGCACCTAATACTTTAGCTACTGCCTCTATAACACTATATATAACATTTTAGGACCTTATACCATCATGACCAAAATGTTAGGCTCTAATTACCCTATGTCATTTTCGCAGTATTACACTGGCATTCCCCCGGTGTTGTGGCAGGGTTCTTATAGTCACACACCGACTGGGATCATCTATTTTATATGGGCTAGACGGTTGGTTTCTTCTGGGTGTATCTTATTCGGTCTATGTGATATATGTGAGTAGGGAGGGCATTTCAATCTACTCAATTTCTGTGGTTAGAGAGTATGCAAATGTGTTCCCTACAAATCTACCTGGCTACCCCCAGAGCATGACATTGCTTTTTCCATATATTTGGAGCCCGAAACCCATCCTATTTCTATTCCGCCTTACCAGATGGTTCCTGCAGAGCTCACTGTTCAGTTAGAGGACCTCTTAGGTAAGGGGTGCATCCATCCAGTGCATCACCTTGGGGTGTTCTTATTCTGTTTGTGAAGAATAAGGATTGGACTATGAGGATGTGCATTGACTACTGGCAGTTGAATAAGGCGATGGTGAAGAACCGTTACCCCATGCCTCGTATTGATGACTTGGTTGATCAGCTTCAGGGTGTCGTCGTGTTTTCTAAGATTGATTTGAGGCACGGGTACCATCAACGAAGGATTAGGGCAACAGACATCCCAAAGACCGCATTTAGGAGTCGTTACGTCCACTATGAGTTCCTTATGATGTCTTTTGGGTTGAATAATGCCCCAACCGCCTTCATGGACTTGATGACACATGTGTTTAGGCCATACCTTGATTCATTTGTTATAGTCTTCATTGATTAGATACTGGTATACTCGCAGAGCCAGAGTGAGCATGAGCAACATTTGAGGATAGTGCTCCAAACTTTGAGAGATCAACGACTTTATGCCAAGTTCTCAAAGTGTGAATTTTCGCTTCAGTCTGTAGCATTCTTAGGACATGTGGCGTCCAAGGAGGGTATTAGGTTTGATTTAGGGAAGATTGAGGCTATTTGTAGTTGGGACAGGCCCACTTCGGTTACTGAGGTTCGTAGATTTGTCGCATTAACGAGTTAATACAGGCGCTTTATTAAGGGTTTTTCTACTATTGCAGCCCCTTTGACTCAGTTGAATCGCCAAGATGTTACCTTTGTGTGGTCAGAGGAGTTAGAGATGAGCTTTCGGAAGCTCAAGGAGTTGCTTACTACCGCTCCTATATTGAACCTTCCAGTTGAGGGTGAGGGCTTCACGATTTATGGTGATGCATTCGGCATTGGTTTAGGTTGTGTATTGATGCAGCAGGGTCAGGTTATTGCTTATGCATCAAGGCATCTTAAGGTCTATGAGCGTAACTACCCCACCTATGACTTGGAGTTGACAGCGGTCGTTTTCACGCTTAAGATTTGGAGGCACTACTTGTATAGAGTTTGATGTGAGATCTATATCGATCACACGAGTCTTCAGTACATCATGATCCAGTGGGACCTTAATTCAAGGCAACATCATTGGATTGAGCTCATGAAGGACTACGACCTCTTTATTCTCTATCATCCGGGCATGGTGAACGTGGTAGTGGACACCTCGAACCGAAAGGCAATGATATGGGTAGTCTAGCCTTCTTATTTGTGGAGGGGAGACCCTTGTCTTTGGACATTCAGTTCTTAGCCAATAGCATGGTTTGGTTAGATATCTCAGATTCTATATGCATCTTGGCTTATATGGGAGTTCGGTCTTCTTTGCATGATAGGATCTGTGGTTGTCAGTTTGAGGATGAGGCCTTAGTGGCCCTTATAGATCGAGTGTTAGCGGGTAATGGTGGTCAAGCTACGTTAGATCTTGATGGAGTGTTGAGATTGGTCAGTCGCATGTGTGTCCCGAGAGTTGGAGATTTGATACAGTTGATACTTTCTGAGGCCCATGATTCTAGATATTATATCCATCCGTACACAGGAAGATGTATCACGATTTAAGGCAGCACTACTGGTGGAGTGTCTTGAGGAGAGATATTTCTGACTTTGTTTCCCGTAGCTTATGGTGCCAGCAAGTAAAGGCTGAGCATTTGAGGCCTGGTGGTGAGTTTCAGAGATTACCCATTCCAGCGTGGAAGTGGGATCATATTACTATGTATTTTGTGGCTGGCCTACTGCGGACTTCTAGAGGTGTTGATAGCATTTGGGTCATCGTTGATCGATTGACCAAGTCAGCACATTTCCTTCCCATTCAGTTTTTATTTAGTGCATAGATGTTGGCTCGTATCTACATTCGGGCGGTAGTTCGACTTCATGGGGTTCCAGTTTCTATAATATCAAATCGGGGTTCAGTTCACATCCAGCTTTTGGAGGACTTTTAAGGATGAGTTGGGCAACCGAGTTGACCTTAGCTCAGCTTTCCACCCGCATACTTATGGTCAGTTAGAGTGTACTATTCAGGTCCTTGAGGACATGCTACGGGCTTGTGTTTTGGAGTTTGGTGGTCAAGGGACCAGTTCTTGCCTTTGGCGGAGTGTGTGTATAACCACAACTGCCATCCTAGCATTCAGATGGCCCCGATCGAGGCCTTGTATGGTAGGCGTTGTCGCTCTCCATTGGACTGGTTTGAGTCTACAAAGCCTAGGCCGCGGGGTATATATTTTATTCAGGAGGCTTTGGACCAGGTGAGAGAGATTCAGGATAGACTCTAGTCAGCTCAGAGTAGGCACCAGAGTTATGCAGATCGTAGGCGTCGACCTTTGAGATTCTCTGATGGTAATCATGTATTCCTCTGTGTGTCGCCCATGAAAGGCGTGATGAGGTTTGGAAGGAGGGGCAAGCTTAGCTTTAGGTACATTGGGCCTTTTGAGATACTCCGGACAATTGGGGAGGTTGCTTATGAGTTGGCCCTACCTCCAGCATTTTCAGCCATCCACCCGGTTTTCCATGTCTCGATGTTGCATCGATATATTCCTGATGAGTCTAATGTGCTCCAGTATGACTCAATTGAGTTGAATGATCGTCTGAGCTTTATCGAGGAGCCAGTTACCATTCTAGCCACGGATGTCAGACATTTGCGGTCGAGAGCCATTCCTGTTGTTAAGGTCCGTTGGAGGCACCGTCCAGCCGAGGAGGCTACCTGGGAGGGAGATAGAGCAAGAGATGCGGGAGCATTTCCCCAGCTTATTTGAACCCTGAGGTACATCCTTATCCTTACTTTCGTGGACGAAAGTTCTTTTAGTAGTGGATATTTTATTGACCCTTCATGTCATTTTTTTCCTTAATGCCTTCTTTATGTCGTTTAGAGCATTTCTATAGCAACCTCAAGTCATTTATGACTTGCTGGAACTGACAGTTCGGTCGCCTTATTGTTCATTTGAATTTTGTGCAACTTTCCGTGTTTTAAAGGCCATGAATCTTGAAAAGTGACTTTTAGTCAGTTTGTCAGGTGAATGACCTCAAAATTAAATTTTGAGAGTTCCATCAGCTCAGGAATGTCCAAATGAGGCTATTGGCAAGGTCTTCACAAGTATCGAGGCCTTCAGATCAGGTCTGGACCATTAGATGTTTATGCTTTGAAATTTGGCCTAAGTTTGACTTTAGTCAACATTCTTGGAAAACGCGCTCAGATGAAAATTCTGTCAGTGCGTTTAGCTCCATAATGTTGAGTTTCATCTAGAATGACCTTTAGTTTGACTCCCGAGGACTTCGAACTCATTCCGAGCACCTCGGTGGATTTTAGTTTAAAATGGCCTATGGAAGTGGGACCCAATTTTTTTATCGAGATGACCTCTGATGGAAATTTTGACTACGCCTTGTGTCCAGAATGTTGATTTTAGTAGGGTAGCATATCTATTTTATTTTTATCGAGTTCCGAACAAATTCTGAGCACCCCGTCTGAGACTTTGAAGAAATTACCCAAAGCTGAAATCTGGTGCAGCTCTTTAGCGACCAGGTTTTGGCTTTAACGACCAGTTTTTGGGGCTTTTTAGCAACCAAGTTTGCCTTTTTAAAACCCCAAATTTATGACTTTATTCCTCATTTTAAAGGTGCGATATCTTGAGCTATACAGCTCCAAATTTTTTAGGACAACGCATTGGCGACCTCGGAAGCTGCTCTGGGACCTTCATTTGAGGGAAACTTTCGTTTTCACCTGCTGGTCATGGCTACTTTGTGAACCCAAATTGTGGGGTATTTTGGGACTTGATTTCTCTCTCATTCTAAGTTCAAATTTGATGATTCCAATGGCTGTTTTGAGTGATTTTTCGAGGAGAATATTGTGGTGTTGTCGGAATTCGCTATAGAACGCCCATTTCTGGTAAATTTACTGATTCAACTGCTGTCCCATTTGTACTTCTTGAAAACAAATTCGGGTTTTGGTTGCATGTTGCCTTTGTGTTATTTCCCAGCCCTGAGTTGTGTCCCATTTTGGAACACAAGTTTGGGAGGTGTTTAAGAACCTATTTTGGGGGTTAATTCCGGAATTTTTAGTATGGGTCCCACTTTTTCCATTTTGACCCCGAAATTGGTTTGTCCTCATTTCTTGCGATTTTAGTGTCTAAACGACCGTAATAACATTGTGACTGTATTGTAGATAGTATGTCAACGTTTTGAGGTCATTCGAAAAGGGAAACTTCCGAAAAAGTGATATTGGAGCGCGCCTGATCTGCCTACATGTAGGATACAGTTTCCTTTTCTTAGATTGAACTCGAACATGTGAATTCATGTTGATTAGTTGGGATTTGGGTTGGGTAGTTATTGAATCATGCATAGGTGTTTAGAAATCATGTTTTCGGCCTATTTCGGGAATTATCGGGTAACTGTGAGCATGCTTTGTGTTATTAATTGCCCCTCTTTGATATGTGAAGTACTTGTATGCTTGATTACTGTTTATTTGAAGTATGTTGGGCCTTAGTTTAGGTTTGGCCAGGGATTGCCTTAGAAATGCATGATTCGGAGTCGGTAGGACTTAGTTTTTCCCTGACGTCGCTCGGCCGGCTTAAATCCTTGTAAACTGGTGTAGCAGACTTGAGTCTTATAGTTTGGACCTTAGCTAGGCGATGATCCTGCTTTGGTGATAGTTATCTTTACTTCTTTGATGTTACGGTTTCACGAGTTACGTCGATGACAATGAGTTTTGCTCTGCAATTCGAAGTTGGTTTTCAATTCGGTTCCAAGGAATTACATTGATTGGCTAAGTGTGGATGGCGTTCCACGGGTATTTATGATTATGGATAGATAGAGACTCTTTCAGCAGCTATATTGGCACCTTTGTTGGGCATCCGGTTCAAGGTCCGGCCTCTATCATCCGTATACTTATGTAGAGAATATAATTCAAGGTCCGGCCTCGATCACCCGTATACTTATGTAGAGCATCCGGTTAGAGGTACGGCCTCCGTTACTTATACTTGTGATTGGCTACTTGGTTACTTCTGGTGAGCGTCCGGTTCGAGGTTCGGCCTCCGTACCGTCAGATTCTACTAATTGAGTTTAAGGTTCTAGTTTGATGTTCTTCGGTCTTGTGTTCTATTCTCTTTAGCTATAGTTATTTTGTGTACTCGTCGGGCTTATTGGGGTCCTTTTGGTTTTTTATTTAAACTTGCGCACTAGTGTACCTTCTGGCTTATGGGGTCCAGTTAGGTGTAGTTAGATTATATATTACTTTAGTTAGTTCTTTGTACACTCGTGTGCATTCCGTGGTTACTTAGACTTCCGTTCTTGACCTCTGGTTGTGTTATTCCTTCTTTTCATATTGTTTTTACTTTTCAAGTTCAGTCGGCCTATGATGCCTACTGGGTACCTATTGTTTGGTACTCATGCTACACTCTGCATCTATTTTGTGACGCAGGTCCGAGCACCAGTAGCCATCGTTGATTGAGTTTGGAGCAGTCTGATCTGGAAAAGGGGGTGAGCATACGACGTTCTGTACTATTTCAGTCTCCATCTGTATATATATAGACTTGTCTTTTACCTTTCGAGACAATCCAATTTCGGTGGTCCACTTTTAGGACTTGTACTCGTTTTGTTGGTAGCTCTGTACTAGTGACTTCCAGGTTCTGGGAGGGATCTTTATTTGTATATATGTTTTGGTTTGCTTTCGTCTATTTTTATTGTTATAGTAAATTTTTCCTACTCTTGTTTAGTTTCTACCCTCAGACTTATTACGTGTTGTCCGGTTTACAGGTTGTCCTACCTACTGGTGGGTTATAATAGGTGCCACCATGACTCGAGAAATCGGGTCGTGACACATAAAAGCTGAAGTATTTTTTGTGTTTCAAAGGTTTTAAGCAACTGTTGAAAATAAATGTGTCTCTTCGATAATCTTAAGGTCTGATAATGGGACCGAGTTGACTTCCAATCAGTTCAAGGATTTTCATCAGAAAGTAGGAATTCATCATCAACTTACAGTCACTTACACACCACAACAAAATGGTGTCAGTTTAAGAAAAATAGATCCATTATGAATATGACTCGGTGTCTTCTATTTGAGAAAGGCATGCCAAAGGTGCTACGGGATGAAGCTATCAATAACACTGTCTATCTTTAGAATCGATTGCCGACTAGAGTAGTTGAATGAAAGACTCCATACGAAGCATGGATTGGAACCAAGCCATTAGTTGCTCATCTTAAAGTATTTGGTTGTATCTGTTACTCTTATATTGCTGACATTAAAAGGGATAAACTTGATCAAAGAGTTGATGTTGGCACATTTATGGGATACAACAACACTTCTAAATTCTATAGCACACGATCATCGACAAAATAGAGTGTATGCGCGCTTCGGATCTCGTTTGATCTTGAAAATGGGCCGGCATGACCGTGAGGGCCAACCTGGTGCATAGCCTAGGTCTTAAGGGACGTCCACGAGAAATTTCATCATTTTGGATGTCGGAAATCCGGATCACCAACAAAGACGGTGAGGGTTTTAAATCCTATTTCACAACAAATACATGTAAGTAGAAGTGTTAAATTTGATGAGGATGTTGCATGGGGCTGGAAGAAGATGGTTTTTTCTTCTTTACAGATCAGTAATCAAGAACGTGCCCAAAAAGAAGAGTTGATTCTAGAGGAAGAAGAGGAATCCGATGATTTTGTAGTAAGAGGTACCAGATCCATTGAAGATCCAACAAGTGTAGACAATGCATTGCAAATTCCCGTATGGAGGGCTTCCCTCGAAGAGGATTTAAATATGATTAACAAAAATAATACATGGGTACTTGTACCTAGACCTCGTGACAAGGAGGCTCTTGGAACTAAATGGGTGTTCAAGATTAAGTTGAATTTAAATGGTACACTCAACAAGTACAAAACAAGGCTGGTTGTAAAGGCGTACGAGCAACAACATGGAATTTCTTTTCATGAAACCTTTGCACTAGTTGCAAGGTTTGATACCATCGAATTTCTACTTGCAGTTGCAGCACACCATGGGTGGCAAGTTAATCAATTGGATGTTAAGTTCGCCTTCCTTAATGGGTATCTTGAAGAGAAAATTTATGTAGAGCAGCCACAAGGATTTAGAGGAACCTAGGGACTGGTATGCACATGTTTATAACAACTTAATGAATTTGGGGTTTAACAGAAGTTGCAATGAAAAAACCTTGTATATTAGACTTCAAAATGATGTTTTTCTCCTTGTTTCTGTATATGTTGATGATCTGTTGGTGTCTGGCAACAACACACAGTCTGTCACAGACTTCAGGGAGCAAATGAAGAAGGTCTTTGAAATGACTTATTTCTTGGAATGACGGTTAATCAATCTTCTCAAGGAATCTTTGTTTCTAGATGGTGAGAGGAGATATATTTTACATCCCAGAGGGGCTATAATTGGAGATACTAGAAGAAATATTCTACTGAAATATTAAAGAAGTTTTGTCTTGATAAATGCAAACCAGTAAGCACGCTTGCAGTTCAAGGAGAGAAACTAATGAAGGAGGATGAGTCTGGTTTGGTCGATGCTTCGATTTATAGAAGCTTGATTGGTTCCTTGTTGTATTTATCAGCCACGAGGCCTCATGTTATGTTACAACAAGTTTACTATCAAGGTTTATGCATTTACCAACTGAAACTCACCTCAGAGCAGCCAAAACAATTTTGAGGTACATTCAGGGCACCGTTGATTATGATATGTTTTATAAAAGAATAACATCAATGAAATTGTTGGGGTTTACTGATAGTGATTGGATTGGGTCACGAGACGACATGAAAAGAACTTCATATTGTTTCACTCTCGGATCAGGTGTCATTTGCTGGTGCATAAAGAAGCAAGGGGTCTGTGGCTCAATGAACCGCTGAAGCACAGAGTACGTTATTGCTGCTGTTAATCAAGCTTTATCGTTGAGAAAAATCTTGATTGACTTGGGGTTTCATCCAAGTAAAGCAACTGAAGTCCTTTGTGACAAAAACTTTGTTGTTGCCATGGTAAAGAATCCAATATTTCATTGAAAGACTAAACACATTAAAATCAAATACCATACCATTCAAGAAGTTGAAAAGAAAAATGAAGTTCATATTTTGCATTGTTGTGATGAAGATCAACTAGCTGATATTTTTACAAAACCTCAACAGAAATAAAGATTTGAGCTTCTTAGAGGTAAGCATGAAGTATCCAACAACACTTGCACCAAGGAGGAGTGATGAAGGGTGTTGTTTTTTCGTATGTGATGCTAAGTTTTGTCATGTTAGTACTTTTGTCTGGATATTTTTGTTATAAATTTTGAATAATGTTTACTGCAAACTTCTAGAATGTCAAAATTATTGTAATATGTGGTGGAGCTTGATTTCGGCACCAAACAGGGAGTCAATTTCTAGGATTTAAGGGATTTGACACAACTTTATGTATCTATATGTAGTAAGCTTTTGATGAATAAAAATACCTGCTCCCTTTCTCAAGATTATCTCTCTATTATCATATTTGTCTTATCTTTCTCTCATTCTAATAAGTTTTGATGGTATTTGGAATCCTGACGATATCAGTTTTTTTCTTTTACATTTTGTTCTTACTAGCTCAAGTTATATGCTCCGTTAGTATATGTAATTTTTTACACCATCAAGTCACTTTTATCGTTGGAGGAGATAACTTGTTTGAAAGTTGGGAGATTACTGTTAGAACAAAAATACTCAAGAAACTGATTTGAAAAATAAAAATAGAGTGAACTTATGAAAATCCATCTCTTTATTAATCTGCAGAAGGTCTGAATTTATACAAGGAAAAAACATAATTATTTCCTATCTAGTAGCCACTTACAAAGTGGATGTTAAAACTAAATAAGAACATGTTCCACTAACAGCCATAAATGGGGACACTAACTTCAGAAAGTTGAACAACTAAAGTTGACTAAGGCTAGCTAGAAAATAGGAAGCACTAAACTAAAATAAGTAAAAAAAAAATAGTAAAAATAGTAAGCTGGAAAATATGTCAACTATCTAACACTCCTCCTTGGCATTTTTGTGGCAAACACCAATTCTTTGCCTCAGATCTTCAACCATTCCTTTGGCAATGACTTAGTGAAAATGTCAGCTAGCTGGTTCTCAGATGAATAATGAACAAGCAACACTTCACTAGATTGTTGGACTTCTTTAATAATATGAAACTTGATCTTGATATGCTTAGTTCGACCATGAAACACTGGATTTTTTTAGATTGAAACTGCTGAACTATTGTCACACATGATCTTGGTAGATTCTGTTTGTTCATGGCCTAAGTCTTTCATCATCTTCCTTAGCAAGATAGATTGATTCACCGTAGATGCAAAAGTTATGTACTCAGCTTCTGCTATTGATTGAGTTGTAGTTTCTTGTTTTTTAGAGCTCCAACTAAAAAAACTTGTCCCCAAACATAAAAGATATTAGGTGCTTCTAGAATCATCAACTCCGCCACCCCAATCACTATCAGAGTACCCGATCAGGTTCATAGTTACTTCGACAGATGTTGGGAAAAAAATTCCAATCTTGCGGGCTCCTTTAATATACCTTAACACTCTTTTAGCCATTATGAAGTGTGTGTCTCTAGGCGAATATAAACCTAGAGAGCAAACTAACAACGAATAGAAAGTTAGGTCTGCTTGCGGTTAGATATAGAAGACTGCCAATTAAGCTTCTATACATACTATCATCCACTTTTTCGGAATACTCATCCTTGCCCAGCTTCACACTAGTAGATATTGGAGTACTCACAGGTTTGCAGTCTTGTATTTTGAACCTGTTTAGAATATCCGAAATGTATTTCTGCTGGCATATGAAAATTCCATCACTGGACTGCAACACTTCCATGCCAAGAAAGTACTTCATGACTCCAAGATCAGTCATTACAAAGATTTTCTCCATTTCATTCTTGAACCTTTGGATTAGTTCAATTTTGCTTCCAGTCACAAGCATTTCATCCACATAAATTGAGACAATTAAGAACTCACCTGCAATGACTTTCACATATAAAGTAGCTTCACTTTGACTTCTACTAAAGCCAAGTTGGATGATATGATTGTCCATCCTCTCATACCATGCCCTTGGGGCTTGTTTTAGGCCATACAAGGCCTTCGTTAAGAGATAAACTTGATCCTCTTTTCCAGGAGTTGAGAAGCCATCAAGTTTCTCTACATAGATCTCTTCCGCAAGCAAACCATTCAGGAAAGCCGATTTGACATCAAGTTGATGTATCTGCCAGGAACTATGAGATGCAAATGCAAGAATAAGCTTGATTGTGTCATATCTTTCCACAGGAGCAAATGTTTCCTGGTAATCCACACCATATTGTTGTGTGTATGCCTTCACCACCAATCTAGCCTTATGTTGCAAATTGTTCCATCAGGATTGAGTTTTGTCTTGAAAATCCATTATACACCAAACACCTTGCGATTTCTAGGTCTTTCAACAAGCTGCCAGGTTCCGTTCTTCTCGATAATGTCCAATTCATCTTGCATAGCTATCATCCATGCCTGAGAGTCTTGTGCTTCAGCATAGCTTGTTGGTTCAGAGGTAACCAAGTTACACCGTTGATAAACATCTTTTAAGGATCAAGTTCCCCTCAATGGTACATCATCCATTAGTTCATCTTCTAAAAGTTGGGGTTGCTCTTTTGAAAATGCATCAGAATAAGAGGTCTTATGATTTTTCCATTCCCAACAAGATGCTTCATCAAATTTCACTTCTCGGCTGAGAATTAGTTTTTCTGATTTCAAACAGAAAATCCTGTAACTTTTGGATGAACTATATACCATAAATATGCCTTTGTGAGCCTTGTTGCCCAGCTTACTCCTCTTTGTTCCTGGAACTCGATAATAACATATACACCCAAAGATTTTGAGATGGTGTACTGATGGTTTGTTTCCACACCAAGCATCATATAGAGTCATGTCATGCAAGGCGTTAGTAGGCAATATGTTCAGCAAATATACAGAGGTATTGACTCCGCCCAAAACTGATTTAGGATCTTTCTTTCGAGCAAAATACATCTGGCAATCTCCATTATTGTCCTGTTATTTCTTTCAGACATGCCATTTTGTTGTGGAGTGTATGGTAATGTCATTTGGCATTATACATGTGCTATTACAAAACGCCACAAATTGAGAATAAGTATATTCTCCTCCATTGTCAGACCTTAAAGCCTCAATACTAAGATTACATTGATTTTCTACTAAAGCTTTAAATTGTTTAAAAATATCAAAGACTTCACTCTTCAATATTATGAAATAAACCCAAGATACTATGGTGTAGTCATCAATAAATAGGAGAAAGTATTTGTTACCACTCAGTGAATTTGTTTTCATTGGGCCGCAAACATCCGTAGGAATGAGCTGAAATTTCTGGTTATCTCTCCATACTTGATTTGCTTGAAATGATAATTTTGTTTGCTTTCCCTGTTGGCAAGTTTCACAAACTTGAGCATTAGAACGAAATTCAGGCATATTTTCCACTAGGTCCTTCTTTTTCATCTCCGCGATGCTTCTCACATTGAAGTGACCAAACCTTTTGTGCCATAGGTTTGTACATGTTTGTGAAGAAATAGTGTAAGCCTCCCAATCAACTGAAAACATTTTGTTGCTCATCTTGACATAAAATAACTCTACTCCAGAAGGGTCGGAAACAACAGATTCACGATTCCTAAAATACAGAGAATAATTATTTTCAAGCGTTTGTCCAACACTCAACAAATTTTGACTCATATCAGGTGTGTACAATACATTAGGAATAGTTTTGATACCTGATATTTTTGAGATAGCACTACAATAAATATGATATATAACTACAAAATTATTAGCTACGACATCAAATTCGTCACTAATTGTTCTCTTTTAGTGATAAGATTTACTTTTCGTGCTTAAATATATGAGACACATATTGTTAGTAGCAAAGTTTCGTCTACTGAAGTTTTCCACCAAAAAATTAATTGGCATCATTTGTTAAGTAGTGTTAGTCACGAATATAAAGTCATCGGTGGCACATTATTTCGTCACTAATAATGTATCAAATTCATGACCAAAAAAATTGTCTTAAAATTTTATTGATTATATAGCTACGACATCAAATTTGTCACTAATTGTCGCTTTTAGTGACAATTTAACTTTCGTGCTTACATATATGAGACACATACTTTTAGTGATGAAACATAAGAATCCGTAGCAAAGTTTCGTCTACTAAAGTTTTTCACCAAAAAATTAATTGGTGTCATTTGTTAAGTACTGTTAGTCACGAATATAAAGTTATGGGTGACACATTATTTCGTCACTAATAATGTATCTAATTCATGACAAATTATTTTTTGTCTTAAAATTTATTGATTATTGGACCCAAAAAAAATCCATCTAAAAAATATGTTGTTACAATATCGACAAATTAGAGTTCGTAGTTAAATGTTATAAGTTTTAGCTATAAGAATTTAACTTTAATTGTGACATTTATTTTTGTCACTATTAGTCAAAATAATTTGTGACAAAGATTTTATTGTCTCTAATCAATCTGTGATTTAGTGGCAACAAAAAAATTGTCAGAAAATAGGTAAGGTGTTAAATAGTGACGACTTAAAATTTGTAGTGAATAATTCAACTATTTGGTATGAAAAAAATTCATAGCTAATTATAATTTTTTTTACTACAATTATTCATAATTACAAGTGACAACTTACAAAAAGAATAATATTAGTGCTTCATAAGAAATAGGCAGAGTCCTTTCGCTAATTGGCGAGAAAAATATTAAAACCAACGAATTCGGTCCATTTTGTAAAAATAAAAAGTTCAATTCATGATTTCTCTTAAATTACACAATCATAAAATGCATCATTTCAAAAATACAATCTAGGTTATAAGTATCGTGAGTGGGGTACGGTTCTGCCACTAGATCACTAATATTTGTTGGTTTAACACTTTTTTTTATTTGATACACTTTCATCGATAAAAATGATAGAAAAATAATTTCTCAAGTCTTGGTGCTAATATTATGCGTGTCTATTGATTTGTGATTGGTAAACTGCAAAGACTAAGTCGATTTATTTGCTTGTGTCTAAAAATATGTAGATATTTAATAGTAATTGAACAAACACACATAGATCAATTATACAGAGATAATATCGACTTACAAACTTAGACTTTGTACAGGTACGAAATATTTCATAAATTTCTATTAACTTTTCATCAGTGTGAAATCGAAATAAACTAAAAAGATAAAAGCACCAAGAAAGAAATTAACAACCTAGGATTTCAAATATATAATGATGAAGTACTATGGTTATGTGTATCAATGTTTTTTTTTCAAAATAATTGATTTACTGACCGAATTGAATCTATTATTCAATTTTTAAAATAAATCGAAATTTCAATTTTATAGAAATTTATAATTGTACTAAATAATTTTTAAATTTTATAAAAATAACTAAATAAAGTGACATCGTACTAAATATATTTAAAGATATGTTAAAAATATACAATTTAATTAAAATATAATCTACATTTGAATGAATAGAGGGTGATAAATTTTATACACTCGTGTATGTGTATAAATAATCATACAATATATTATATCTACAAAAGTTTTATTTGAAAGAAGTGAATGAACTAGAAAATAAATTGAAAATGAGAGACAAGAGAGAGTTGATCGGATGGTAAGCACTCCTCACTTTCAACCTTAAGGTTATGAGTTTTAATCCCCAAGAAAACGTAATGTGGAAGATACTAGGGAGGATTTCAAAATAAATTTGAGATAGGGGAGGAGGATAATAGGAAAATTAACTTTTTTTATAATAATAAATTTGTCCCTAATTAATACATTTAATAACAAAATAAGTTTTGGGATATAAAATATAGTCATTAGTGACGAAATTAGATTTTGTTCGACTATGAAATGCATATAACTTTACAGACAACTGACATCGTCACTGATTGAAGTAAAATAATTAGCGATGATATAATTTTATCGATAGTAATAACCTATTTAGTGGCAAAACATACTATTATCTAAAAAAAATATACTTTTACGATAAATAAATTTGTCACAAATGTTAAAGCATATGGGGGCGATTTTTCTTTTTGTAGTTGTAACGACCCGAGAGCACCCCCAAGTCGTCACACGGCGTACTCGACCTCTTGGAGGTCTTGTACAAGCCTCTTAGCTTTCATTCATTACATAGGTATGAAAATTAGTGCAGAATTAAAACTTTTCACAACATAAATAATAAGAAACCTCTTTTATAAAACTAAGGAACCAAGTTTCATCATCACAAGCCAACTTAGACACATCTTAACATCATAGGCTCACGACCCTTTACATTGAAAGAAATATACTAAGTCTTAAACAATGTCTATAAAGTGAAACTAAAAGAAACATATTTCATGTCCTCGAACATATGAGGACATACCAATCTTGAGAGAATCAACTTCCCAAGTTTCACCCTCTAAGAATCTTCACTTGCCTTCCACCTATACTTATAGCCACCTATACTTATAGAAATATAGAAGAGTGTGGAGTTAGTACAAACATTGTACTAAGTATGTCATTATACAAAAACATGCTAAAGAGGACATTTTAGTTGAAATATACTTTTCATGCTATTTTCGTAAAACCTTCATGAATTTAGATTTACAAAGTATTATACAAGTCATGTTTCCATGAACTTCAACATTTAGTCATATTCACCAAGTTATTCCATTTATCATTTAGACCTTCCTATCCCAAGTTTTCCTAAGCCTCACCTAGGTAAGACATGAAGAGACCGCCCATACAACCTATTCATTACACACCTAAGTGATCCTTAAGACTACCAAAGATAATCATACTCTATTTCAATTTAACAAATCAACATTCATTACTAAAGGCACTAGAGGAAACATACAAGCATTTAAGAATTTCACATAAAGACCATCCTCCAAGACAACCCCCAAATTACACTAGTGCAATGTTAAAGTAGCATCCCATACTACTTTTTCCACTTAGTGCTCCTTAGGAATCACCCTAGACTAGGCACATCACATTCATCATTTACAAAACCTTCATCAAAATTAGAGATAATATCAACATGCTTCAATAACATTAGATATAAGGTCAACTTACTTCATTAACATCACATAGTAACCCATTCATACATTTTCATACAAGGACACGCCAAGACTCCCTCCAAATGTCTACTTGCGTAATGGATATATGGCGTTCCATTTCACTACCTACCCTAAATATTGCACTCTTAGGAAGACCTAGTTCAATATATTCATTTGCGAGGGCTATCTTTAACCGACATATACCATGAGAGCTAAACATGGAATCTCGATATTAACCCCTGCCGATGAGGGATCCCCACTTGCCTAAGGCAAGGTCATTCTCTTAGCCTTTACATGGATCTCCAATAGCTAAATCTATGCGGCGCATAGTTAAGGAATAAGGAGATTGCTTCTAAGTACTACATCTCAACTCACGAAGAGTACTCATCTAAAGAGGTACATTGGATACAACATGTCTACTCACGAAGAGTATCCACCCCTTCTTCAAATCCTCTCGGTGCTAAGCATAAGTCCCCATGGAGTTGTAGACATTCATTAGCTATAGGTTAAGAGATTTTACCAAGTACTACATCTCAACTCACGAAGAGTACTAATCTCTAGAGGTTACTTTTTAATACTACATCTCAACTCATGAAGAGTATCCAACCTCCAACCTTTCTTTGGAAAGCTCTTGGGAATAGTGAGGTTGCTACTAAACACTTTATCTCAACTTACGAAGAGTGTCCACCCCAAAATCTCCCTTCTTCATTCACTAGAGTTCTTAGGAATAGTAGGGTTGGTATTAGACACTTCATCTCTCTCACGAATGGTGTCTACCCTATAATCCCCCATTTTCATTCATTAACTTCATTCATTCATTCATAGTGTGTGTGTGAGTATATGTGAGAACAGTCTTCACATAACCACCATATTCATAACTTTGACTTCTAAACATAATCATGCTACAAACATCATAATTCACACACTATCATGCTTTATATGTACATTATACTTCATTTAGACCTACCATCTTCAAGACCCACATTCTCAACTTCATAAGACATCTCATGCATATACATTATAACATCTATTTACTACACCTTCAATGCCTTCAAGGACATAATCACAATACACACACACACACACACACACACACATATATATATATATATATATATATATATATATATATATATATATATATATATATATATATATATATACTTCAAATAAACATCACCACCAAAGGTGGACCATACCACTCAAAAACAATTCAATAAGAACTAAACAATATAGATCAACTTACCCTTCATCCAAGACTTGACCGCCTTTTCGTAATACTTCCAATAAATCATCATAATAAGGCATACATGGAAGTACATAATCACAATACAGCATAAGGAAAAACACAACTTTAACATTATCTAATCATATACATTAAACCCACTTCATAAGTCAAAAATTGAGAATTTGCATGTGGATGGGTCCATTGAGTTTTTTATCATAAAACCATCACTTTATATTGAAAACGTCATAATCTATCTATTAGAATTTTTGTATGCAAAGAACCATGCTTAGAATTCAGAATAGAAGAATTTAGGAATTTAAAACCCTTTTTGGAAAGTCGTTGGATTGGATCCTTGAATGAGAGAAGAGTCAAGGATGAACTACCATACCTTAGTTGATAAAAACACCACGAAATTATGGTTGAAACTTGAAGAATTTTGACCTTATTCTTGGATCTTCAAAGCTTCATCAATGGAGGTTTTTGGAGAAAGGGTTTTGGAGAGCTTTTGTTTTGAACTTGAGCGTTTTGATTTGATGGGTGAATTGGGGTTTAAAGTGACCTAATAACCGTCCATAAATAATCCCCAAAGTTCTCGAAAGACCCCTACACTAATTGGACCCTTTTCCAAGTCTAATTTGACTTTAAAACGACGCGACCAAATCTTGGACATGGTTGCGCGTCACGGGGACACCTCCATATCTTGGTTCTAGAATTAATTTCGAGACAGAATGGTTTGTGACAAGCCCGCGTCGCAAAGAAATATTTTTTTCTTTTAAGTGGCGGCTGCACAACGCGCAGGCAGTGCCACATTCTGGCTATTTCGGCGGCCTTCATGCCATACCTTGGGTCCTCCTCAAAGACCCTTAATTTTGTTGATCCTTGGGGAGTCGTTCCCGGACGTTTCGACCCTAGGTATGTACCTCTGGGTACTAGGGTCATCCCCATTAATTTTAGAATCCATAAACACTTAAAAACATGCACAATAAACAAGGACGTCGACACACTAGCTCACAGACAAGTCTAGTTTTCGAATGTCTTGATCGTTCTTCGACTTTTGACTTTCAAACTCTTCAAACTGACTTCTAAAGCTATTATTCATCATTTTAAGACCTTATTAATTAATAAAACTCATGATAGGCTCTAGCTTGTCCTATATCATTTTGAGGGTTGTTACATTAGTTAATATAATACTTTTACTCACGAATCACTAAATTGTCTTTGTATAGTTTTAGAGACACGCATTTAGTGATAACTGAGTGACGAATTATTTTTCGTCTCACAAGATTTTTAGTGACGAAATATGATTACAAATTTCAAAATTATTTGTCTAATAATCAAATTTGTTGTAGTGTATACATTGTACCTCTGCCTTTGGCTTCTACTGCCTCATCGTTTCCCACTTTTACTTTAGATTTATAAGTATCATCGAGGAATTTGAAAAGTTCAAAATCATTGCAAAAGTGATGTGTGCAACCACTGTCAAGAAGCCATGAATCAGAGGCTTCACTGATTGAAAAGTATCAAACTGCAAAGAGTTGCTCCTCATGTGCATCTGCAGCTACTGCTACTTGTGCTTGCAAAGCACCAGAGGCCTTTTCTCTTGATTTGCAGACCTTAGATATATGTCCTGTCAGCTTACAGTTGTTGCACATAGCATCAACTCTCCACCAACATTACTTCTCCAGATGTGTATATCTTTTACAATGTTTGCACGGAGGGAACTTCAGCTTCACATCTCCACAATTGGTTCCTCCATCATGCTTGTCCTTATTCTTTTGTTTGAATTGTTGTTTTCCTTTTTGCTTTTGTACAGAGAAATCTCCTTCAATGAACTTTTCCCATCTCATAGTCCTCCATTTCTCTTGTGCTTGAAGAGCACTCATTAGTTCACCTAATGAAAGTTTGCCCAGGTCCTTGGATTCTCAAGAGAGAAAATCTTAGATTCAAACCTCTCAAGAAGAGTCACAAGAACTTTCTCCATAATTCGTTTGTTTGTAAATTCTTCACCACGAAGACTAATGCTATTAACAATTAAGGGGATTCGATCAGCATACTTATTGGTAGTTTTACCCTCCTACATATTCAAGGACTCAAACTCTCTTTTCAGGTTCAACACTTGCATTTGACGTGTTCTATCACTACCTTGATATTCTTCTTTCAACCTATCCAAGCCTCTTTTGCAGTTTTGCAAGCCACGATTCTGTAAAACACAGAATCTGCCACAGCATTCTGCATAAGCGACTTCGCTTTAGATTTCTTTGCCTTCTCTTTGTTGTTATATTTGATATGATTCAAGGTAGGATTTGCTGGTAGAGTAGCAAGTGGTTTATCTTCCGTCACAGTTTCACAAAGTTCATAGGCTTCCAGAAAAACTTGCATCTTCACATACAAGATTTGGTAATTTTCACCGGTGAAAGTGAATGGTGGATTTAAAGGTAGGTTGTTGGATGTCATTTGTTTTGTAGGTTAAAACCTTTTGGTTCTATAAGATCAACTAGAGGCTCCAATACCACTGTTAAACAAAAATACTCAAGGAACTGATTTGAAAAATAAAAATAGAGTGAACTTATGAAATTCCACGTTTGTATTAATCTGATTAAGGTCTAAATTTATACAAGGAAAAAACAAAAGCATTTCCTATCTAGTAGTCACTTACAAAGTGGATGTTAAAACTAAATAAGAACATGTGTCACTAACTACCATTAAAGGGGCCACCAACAGCCATAAATGGGGCCACTAACTTCAGAAAGTTGAGCAACTAAAGTTGACTAAGTCTAGATAGAAAATAGGAAGCACTAAATTGAAATAAGTAAAATAATAATAAAAATAATAAGCTGAAAAAAATGTAAATTGACTAACAATTACATCTAGATGGTTGTTTAAAATCTAAAGGCCCAATCCAATGATCTTCAAGTTACATAAATCTATTTGAAGTCCACTTGCACTACAACAAAAGATATATTTAGTGACAATAAATTTTTATTAGTTGAATTGCAATGCATAGGAGACTGTTCACAAGGGAGAGATTGGCTATGATCGATGACTATATGTGCCATAATACATCATGCTTGTTATGTGGTGACCCTCCTGAAAATACAGAACATTTGTTTTCACAAAGTTGTCTGCAAAAGATAGGAATACGGTTGAGGGAATATATGAAATTATATTAGACGAATTGTATAGGTTTGGATCAGGTTGAGACTAGTTTTATGAGATTGTGTAATGATGCTCTGGATGTTTTTCAATAAAATGAGTTGGTTCGACCAAGAAATAAATTATCCAGTAATTTTTATTATCTTACCTTTTCATAATATCTCTAGGTTGTCGTATCCTACTTATTTTGTTTGTAGGTTTTCCTGTCAAATTGCTAATGTATGGTCAACTGTCTATCTATACGTTGTATTCATAGAAGAATCTGTAGGGCAAACTTATCTCTATGTGGATACTAAGTCATCTTTATTAGGGAAAATCTTAATCCACTGGGCCATCAAATTTGAAAACAATTGGCGTCTGCAAATAAGGAAAAAAAATAAAGTTTCATCACTTTGATCACCCCCTCTTTGACTTTAGCCATTACCACAATATGTCCCTCGAAACCTCACAACAATTTTTTGTGTTTTGGAAGGTTAGGTAGCACAACTCAGCGCATTTAAACTTTTTGTTTGTATTACACTAACGGTTAAAAAAATTCAAATTAGAGTAATCTTGATATGTTTATCTCTTTAAATATTGATAAAAACCCCTAATACAAACATTTCATTATTTTGGTGAAGTAACAAGTACAAGAATCTTTAGGATTATTTTAAGGACAATTTTCAGGTGTGAAATTAATCTCTTTGCCCAAAATTCTCTAGTTTCTTTTTATTGATTATTTATATGTATATCTATGTGTTTCCCTTTTGGTTGAATACTTAAGATGCTTATCACCATTGTTTCATTCATCAAAAAAGTTTCTTTCATTGTGCTTTGTGATTATTAGGTTCTGCCTCATTTGTGTCGATATTTTATGATAATTTTCTTTAACATGCTTTTATTTCTTGAAAAATTTAATTTGTAGAGATATGAATTTTATGAAAAAGTAAGATTTATTTTTAGATTTGTTGTCACGGTTCTGTAAATCTTCCCTTTTTAAGTGCTTTGACAAGTTTATCCTTACGTTGATGGTCTATTGAATTTTTTTTATAGAGATATATATCACTAGTTCTCTAAAGGCAATAAGTAAGATCTTTTATGACTTTCCTTTTTTGGTTCGTTCTTATTGTTATGTAAATCTTTCCTTTTTGGATCTTCTTTGATATGGTTGTCCTTGAACCGAGGGTCTATTGTGAATAGCTCTCCACCTCTCAAGGTTGGGGTGAGGTCTAAGTACAATCTATCCTCCCCAAAACTTACTTATGAGATTGCACTTAGTATGTTTTTCCTTGAGTGGAGGGTCTATCGGAAATAGTACACTCTACCATCCCAAACTTCACTTGTGGGACTACACAAATATTCTCTTATTCGATCTTCTTTAATAGGTTTTTCCTTGACCTGAAGGTCTATTGAAAAGGTAGGGGTAAGGTTAACGTACACTATACTATCCCCAGACCTTACTTGTCGAATTACACTGGATATATTGTTTGTTCTACAAATCTTCTATTCGAATGAACATTGATTTGCAGACAATAAGAAAATGATTAATTTGTATATTGGTTTTGAGGTAGATTCTAAAGAGATGCAAAGGGATACTCACCAACTTGAATATCATGAGATTCATCTTGTTTATATTATCTTACGAGAGATAAAAATTATGTCAAGGACACTTATTTGAAATGCTTTCCGTTGCTGAAAGTTAATGTGCAGAGAATTGAGTATTTCTCAAAAAAAGGAAAAAAATTTTGTATGACTTTCCTTTTGATTTGTTGTCCTGGATATAATTTTTCATTGCACGTTCCCTAGTTTTTAAATGGTTAGGTTGCGTGATAAGGGTTCTAGGTTTTTCCTTTTCTATTTGCTATTTCAAGTTGTATAAAAGTAACAAGAAAATATCAGAGAAACTGTATTGACAATTCATAATGATTGACTTATCTCTTGGATTCTAGGGTAGATTATGAAGGGATGCGAAATGACACTATCGTATATAATATTGCTTACGTTCATCTTGTTAAGTTTCTACTTTTTTAGGAGAGAAAGTTGTACGCATTAAATTTCTTTTGAATACATGTGTTGCACTGACATGATTTCTTTCCCGTTATTTGGTACAGGGCCATAGATCTTCTATTTTAACGTCACTACCAAGAACAAAATTATATACTTTAGTGATATAATTTTTTTCCTATCTTGAGATAAATGATTTTCTTTTTTATACTCTTCTTTCTTATTATAAGATCTTCCATCCGATAGAAAAGGTAAAGAACGTAAATGTTTTCATGATATGTTTCGTATCTGGGGAATTTTATGGGTAGTATACCACTTGGATCTTCATGTTTATTCCTTTTACCGGTAACTCATTACTTCTCTTAGTATCCATAACTGATTTAAAAGAATACATGCCTTGCTGCGATTGTTTTTGTTTACTAATTGTCAGGAAGATCTTATTATAGATGTCTAATATTTATGTTGTTGTTTTTTCCATATATTGGCACTCATCCATTTGCTGAATCCTCTTTAAGAACTTCTCTTTTCATGCTTGAGTCTTTCCTTGTAGATCTAAAAGAAATGAGCATCGATCAGACATGCAATAGCTTCTTCTGGACTAGGGATGAGGATGAAATCTTTGAGAATACCCTAGCGATCTACTTTAATGATAACAATCTATTTACAAAGATGGAAGAAGCACTTCCTGGGAAATCACTTGATGATATCAAGGATCACTACAATATACTCTTAGAAGATATAGGTGCCATCGATTCTAGACACCTTCCATTACCCAATTATCCAAAAATGCAAAGCAATGACAACCAAAATACGAATGCATATATTGAATGGCAAAGAGGGACTCCTTGGACAGAAGAGAACACAGGTTGGTTCCTGTGTACAGTTTTTGAGGGTTTATTTGCTCTCCTTTTTTGGGACTCTGGTCATTTTATGTTTTAATGTTTTATTTGCGTGTTCTCTGTGATTTTACACAGTGCATGCAGAAGGCTTTGAGTGGTGTAAAACTTTTAATTAAATGTTGTCCTGCGATCTTGTTTCCTGGATAATAACTTATTTCTCTATTTTTCCTGCTATAGGTCATTTCTTCGAGGCTTAGGTAAATATGGAAAAGGTGACTGGAAGAGTATATCTATCCATTGTGTGATAACAAGAACCGCAATGCAGGTAGCTACCCATGCCCAAAAATATTTCAAGTGCATTGAAGCAAACCACAAAAGGAACAGAAGAGCAAGAGCAAAACCAAGCGTGCTTGAGATAATTAGCGTGGATGCTGAATTCCGTGGAACTTTCCAAGTTCCAAACACCATGGACATGATTGGACATGATTGCGGAGGATCACAAGCAGTGCCTAACAGTTGCAATGAGAGCATGTATCCTCGAGAAAGCACCAATGTTGAGCAGATGACAACAGTTGTTGGGGGAGAGCTATCAAGTCAAAATGCTTTTTGTGAATGTTGACAGTCCCCCTTGACGATTTAATCTGCATGACCTGTTCACCGATCAGATGTTATGATTTGCTGCATTTGTTTTTTGAAGACTTAATCCATTATATTAGACAAATATTGCTCTCATTTACCTATTCTTAATCTGCTTTAGACATTTTTGCTAGACATGTTGATTTTGATTGAGAATTTTCAATTAATAACTTTGCAACTATTTTCAAAGTTCTTGTTTTGTTTTTTTGTTTTGCAATTGTTTGAGGGACTAAGGCGTGTTCTGGTTCAAACATAAATTGATTATTGGTACAAGAGTCACCGTTAAAGGTAGTATAAATTAAGGGCAAAATATTTATTTTTTATGTGCATTAAGAACTTTCTGCTACGTGATATGTATGAAGGACTAAAGTAGTTTAACGGCCATACATCAGTTATCACTTTGATCATGTTAAAGTTCTTTGACCGTCAAGACGATGATTGTCAACTTGAATATTTACACAAGAAACTCCTATCCAAGTATCTTTTAATTTTTCAATCCGGGGTAATTTGAGTGGCATAAGCTATTTCTTATATATAAACATTCGAGGGGAAACTGGAGGACTACCGATTGATTGACCCTGAAAGTAAAGAATGATAGTTTGGCGAGCTCTTGTTTTCCCATGGCGGACATGTATAGTGTTGTCCTGTTGCATGTAAAGGACACTCTTTTTATCCTTAACAACCTTTTTCAACAGAAAAGTTTTATCCTTATCCTTAGTGGGTATTTGTAACATGTTGGGTTTTAAAAGGTGTGAATGGAAAATGAAGAGTTGCAACTTTTGTGAAGATTTGTGACTTTTATGAAAAGTTGTGACTTTTATGAAGAGTTGCGACTTTTATGAAAAGTTGTGACCTTTCCGGTAAGGCACAATAAAAACTTTTTCACACTACCTTTTCTTTCTATAAATTGAGGCATTTCCTCTCATTTTATAAGAAAAATGAATTTTCTTGATTTCTGCTACTATTACAGAATATAGTATTCTAAGTGTATTTTACTGTTGTTGAATGGTTCGCTGACACCATGGTTTTAGGTACCGATACATCGGTGAGTAAGATCATTCTATCCTGGAGGATATATTCCATTAACCTCGGGTACTTGAGGGAAATAATTTTCTTAAAGGAACATTGTGCATTCAGTGGACTCGATTTTCTTCTTTAAGAAAAATATTTTGTATGTTGTTTCTGATCTATTTCTGGTTCTATTTTCTCTACTAGTTTTATTTTCTAGTTTTGAAAATACTCTTTAAACTTTGTTGTTTTTTATCAAGTTCTTCAAAGTTTTTGTTCTAAGTATCTTAAGAATACAAGATGAACAACAATCTTAAGAAATTATTATACTGTTTGTATTTCTTGCATTCTACTAATTGAGAGAAACATATCATGGAAATAAAAAAATTAATGCATTACTTCTCCAGAATTCTATTTTTTTTAATAAGGTCGAAGTTAAAAATATACTAGAAGAATAGGTGGTATTTCTGCTAAAGATTACACTTGGTAACCTTCTTATTATTTATCCAAGGAGGAAAATACTTTATAAAAGTCAACAGTTTCATATTTATTATGTATGTCTTTGGAAAAAGATCTGCAAATCATATTATTTTGAATGAATTTTCCTTGGCAAAACGTAATGCCTTTAAAATACTTTAGTTTGTAGAATTAGAGATGCACATATTTGTTTGATAAAATAGAATAAATGTTATAGTTGGAAGGGTAGCCGAAAAGAAAAGCATATTTATGTGATAATCTAAGAGTATGTTTAATTCTGTTTGGAGAATTATTATTTTTTTGTAGTTTTGTACTCCATGTGAAATTTGATTGTGTCTGACTTTTGTTGACTAAAATTTTTGTAGTTTTCTACTTTGGATAAACTAGATTATGCTATTAATTTGAAGAATATAAAGACTATGCTATTAATTTGAATAATATAAAGACTATATGTATCCATTATCTGTTATCCTATGAAATTCAGTTGAAAATTCTTAAAAGCATGTAACTGTAATTGGTATTAGATGTATCATTAGGGTGCGCTGATTCAAGTCTGCCCCCTTTTTTTCCGTTGCGAAAAAGAGATTACACAACCTGTTTATCTATGCGGTTGTTTTTACTCATGTCTCACACTCAACCTTTTTGTTCATACGCGATTGTGTTTTTTCAGTGCAAGAAACTAGTCTTTGAGTTTGCGCCAGTGATTCTCGTAAATGCTGAACAGTTTCTGGAACAAAATGACATATGTTCTATTCTTCATGCTTGTGAGCCTGCAGTAGATAAAGAGCAAGCATCACAAAGGAAGCAAACTTCATTGCATTCTGCCTCATAAGGAAAGAATAATGGTATTCAGACTAGGTTGGGAACATCATAATAGTGTATGAAATATTGTGTATAATGTATATAGTTTAATATGTTTGAATTCCAAACTTCATTTTCGCGAAGGGTAATTATATTAAATGTTAGTACTGTCTATTTAGTGATATTCATTCAAGTTTCACCAATTTAGAATTCTTAACAGATAGGGATGACAATTGGGCCAGGGCTATGGCAAGTCTTGACCCATTAAGACATTGACTAGCCTTGCCGTATCCCGTTCACTATTTTTCAAAAAAATTTTGGCATGCCGCAAATGTGAATCGTTGAGTTAATAGTATATCAAACGATTTAAAATATTGAGAGAAACTCATGTCTAAATTTGAGAGTGATTAGAGGAGGTTAGAGTTGGTTGGGATTGAAAATAATCAGTTTACAATGTACACTTTATTACATCAACAAATGTTTATAGTATTGTAAATTTGTGTTTAAAGAATCTTACTGATTCCAACAAACATTGAAAAAATACGAAGTTACCAAAGTTTAATGAATCGGTGAAGAACAGAAGAGAAAAAATTAATTCACAAAACTAAAATCTGAAAAACAGAAAGAAGATCAAGCCCACTGAATGCACAGTGTCCCATTAAGGAAAATATTTCCTCTAGTATGCGAGGTTTGATTTGGAATATGTCCTTCAAGGATAGAATGATCTCAATCACCAGTGTATTGATAACCAAAACGCTGGTGTCAGCGAGCCACTCAAGACAGTAAAGTACGCTTAGAATACTAGATTTAGTAGTAGTAGAAGAAGTCCATAAATCAGTTTTTTTAAAATGAGAGGAAATCCCTCAATTTATAGAAGACAAAGGATAGTATGAAAAGGTTCTTATTGTGCCTTACCGGAATGTCACAAACCATTGGAAAAGTCAGTACAATCTTTTGGAAAGATCATAACCTTTCATAAAAGTCGCAACTTCTCATAAAAGTCGCAACTCTTCATTTTCCATTCACACCTTTTAAGACCCAACCCCCGCATGAATAGAATGACTCCAAGACAAAGAAGCAGACAAGTATGTGTACTTCACAAGCAAGAATTAATTGCATTTGGATAAGTCAGTTTTCCATTTGGCTTTCCATAGTGAACATATGTCGTACATACTCGATCAATCGGTAGATGCGATATCTTTGAACCGTCGAGATTTGGTGTATACCTAGACAACCATATGTCACACCTTTACTTTTTATGGTTCTTACGATTGTGTTCGTTTCAGCCATGAACACCTCCTGGTTTCATGAGAGTATAGAAAATAGACTTTTGAAAATAATTCTCTTTGAAGCGTCTTACACTTCACACTCACATAGGTGATTTCTAACCGTGTTATCGCATAGATACATTATTTGGTCAAATAATCATATATATATTATTATAAATGGAAAGATATAAACTTCAAAGTTGAATTACCATTTTAACCCTACAATTTTAATTAATATTAATTTATTAATAATTAAATTATATTTGCTTATAATCTGAAACCTAATTTAATTCTCCAAAAATGCTTCATGCATCCAACGTATAGACTGCTCAAGCGACAAACAGTTTCGGATGCTCAAGTTCATCTGATAGTGAACCTTTTTAGATGCTTCACTCATCTATAAAAATCTCTCCAACAACATGTTATTGTCCAATAATATGTTACTCTTTATGTGCAGCAATCAAATAACTTTTTTTCTCCTCTTTATTTATGAATAGCTGCTCTGAATTTTTTGTTTACTGTGTATGTCTTTATCTAGCTTATTTCGTTTCATTGTCTTTATCATGAGTATCTAAATGTTATAAAGCTAGAGTCTTTTGTTGTGGAAAAATCGTCTAAATGCACTTTTTATTGAATATTTCATATAGTAGTTTAAACAGGACATGTAATTGTTGAATATGTGTAAGACAATATTAATATTTTCCCAGTAAGTCTAAATAGATATAATGATTTTGTTTATAGCAAACATGGATTCTCAGAGATAAGTTTCAGGAGTATGAGTCAAGTGTGTAATATTGTGTAGCTTTGCTTTATATTTTCCATTTTGTATAGTTGATGGGCAATGTCAGATCCTATTACTCTGTTTGAACCAGTAACGACACGACAGTGATAGTGTCATTTTACCATCATCTGACGTCTATAAGTGTAATGCTCACAAACAACATCCTAAAGTCAACAAATTTTAACCAAATGAAATATATTCCATCTCAATTGTTATGCTGTTGAAATGATGATTATATTTTCCATTTTCTATGGTATTGGCCATGTGGCATAAGAAATACTGAATGAGTATATTTTTAATCAGATAATTTAACTAGTCATAATTGGTCAATTGTTGAAGCATGAAATGGTGCACATTTAGAATTTTATCTAAAAGTATTCTCTGTTGCTCAAAAATGTCACTCACATTTCAGTTTGTTGATGAGAAAAAGGAATTGAAAGTAGATGGTCTATTATCTTCCTCCCATTTTTACTGATTGAATATAAGTTTTATGTGTTGAAATAGTTGACATTGTGAGTGTTCTAATAAAAGAAATTTGATTGCAATTTTGCTCTACGATTAGTTGGAATCTACCCTAAATCTCACTTGTGGGACTACGTAGGTATGTTTTTGTTCATTAGTTAGATATCTAGAAGATCCTTCGTTTTTAACATTTTTTGGTTTAGTGGGTGATTGAAATTTGTTTTTATATTGGTTATGGATCAGTAACATAAGCAAAGAATGTGAAAGATCATTCTTTTTTTGTCTATTGTATAAATATTGCTCATTTTTTGTTTTAATTGATGCTTCTGTTTAGTTTTTTGCTTTTTGAATTGGAGATTTGGGAATTTGAGTTCTATAGGCATCCTTTTGAAGTGATTAGACCTTGCTACTTCATTGTATTGGTATAGGTTTCGCTTAAGTAGATAAGCTAATAAGCCAAAGATGGAGTCACTAATGCAAGCATTAGGATAAATTCACATCACGCCTCTTGCGGTGCGGACAACCATATCTGAAGCGAAATAATGTATAAAATGTCTCATATGAAAACACATCATCTCTTTTTCTTTTTTTTGTACGGATAAGCTTTGCAATGCTTCCACAGAGTTGGATGTAGCTACCTGGTAAACATTAGACTTTAGAAATTTCTAAGAAACTAAAATAAAAGCTTCGTAAATCAAGGACAAGTAGGTTTTTTCGCATAAATTTTATTGTTTATGAAATTCAAAAGATTCGGCTCTTGTTTAGGCTTCCAACAAATCAAACAAACCAACTGTTTTGGTTGGTAGTTTGTGAGTACTTAAATTTATGCATGAAGCTAGAGGACAATTGAAGATAATACAACATAAATGCAAACAGGCAATACCATGTTACGTTGAGCTTATTGCATGCCTAAAAACTAAAACAATACAACACTGAATCCATGGATTACATTGTCATAGGAATAAAGAAGTTTTCAAACTGGATGGTGGCCATTTTGTGTAGTGGGAGCTTCAATCTTGATGATATCAATAATGGAAGAATGTTAGTTTTGGTGACTAGCAAAGATTTAGGCATAAAAGACTTGTCCAAATGGACAATGTAAGTAGACCTCTCTGCTGAGGTTCTTTCTAATAATAAAGAAGGGCTAAAAAGAAACCAAGTAAACAGAAGGAAAGTTACTCCTAACATAGTTTTTTTCTCTACACTTAGTGTCATTCTTTCTATAACACAATCTTTAGGAATTAAAAGAATATGAATTGTTGAAAATATATGTTAATTTCTTTATAAAGATTATTATTAATGAATAATTATCTTTTCATTTGCTTTTATATTTAGATATTGAAATTTATTGTGAGAATTGTGTTGCTTAAAAGAGTATAATAATGGTAATGTTAATGGTAATTGAAGAGACATATAGGTACCTCCACGGTTACAAGTCATTTTCTCATTACTTTGGGTCATTCATTTTTTATTTTTATTGGCATTACTATAGTGGGATTTCAATAAAATGAGCTTCATTTTTTTAGCTTCTTATTACCCGCGGAGTCTGGATGCCATTAACATTTCATGGACTTTATTCTTTTATTTGTATATTGCTCTTTGATAAATTAAAGAGATCGCTGAGAGAATTGATATTACTTAAAAGACATGGTTAAGTATAAAGTCTTATTCAGTGAAAGCAATAAATATGAATTCGTATGTTTCTCCAATTTGATATACATTGTCACAATTGATGAGAATGTCATCAACATATACCAAGACTAGGTGGATGTTTGCCTCTTGTAGACTTTTTTTCTACTGCAACTCATAGCTCTTAAATAGTTCTCTTTTGATATTGGTTGGGTATATGTCCATTTAACTTAAGGCTTTTTAAACTAATATTTATGTTTGATTTGCCAAATAATTTATCTTGCAAGTGCAAGGGGCATAAGTTGTTTAGGTGATTAATTAATTAAAGAGAAAAATATAAATATTTATAGTCGGTAAGTTTCTCCATCGTTTTCCTATATCACTCATTTTCTTGTCACTATCTTCCTTACTTTTGCGGAATAAATATTTGTAATAGTGATTTATAAATGCGAGGAACAAGTTAATTTTTCATCTCGCATAATATTTTCATCATCCTATTATATTTTTATTTTTATTTTATTTGGACATTGCCCTTTTGTGTGCATTTATTTATTGCACCATATAACTTTATGTTTATGTTTTTTTTCCTACCATCCTGTTAATATCTCACAAATGATTGTGTTGTATTTCATAATTCAGTTGTACGTATATAACTTGACAAAAATTTCTTTTGTCAAAATTTACAGATGACAGAGTTAATAACTTTTAATAAGCCAAAGAAGATGGAGGGTACATATACATGTAATTATTATTTATAAATGTCAATTAAATATTTAAACAATGATTATTTTATAACAAATAAATATTTTATTTTGTAGGTGTAGACTATAAAATCTATAGTGATCTACTAGCCATCCTAAGGAAGACGCACGATCGAATTTCTCTACAACTATTACAAAACACCACTCTCCTTTGACGATAAGTTCTCGATATATATACATCTGTAAAAAAGTGGAGGGTATTATTCCTTAAAAAGAAGGTGAAAACTTTGGCATTAGATGTTTTGTAACTATAATGTCGAATTTAAATATGTGTTCTAACGTATTAAAAAGACCTTATAACAAGTTGAATACTTTGTATATTATAAGGATTGTATAATTGAAGTCGTCATAGTATTCGTTTTCAAATTCACTTGATAACAATTTTTTTTGTATGATGTGTCTTGCAATGATCATGATATCAGTTGAATATGCTCACTATTCATTGATTCGAGCTTGTATTTTATAGATCGTACACTTATATTTCAGAAGTATTTATACTAATTAGCACGGTATACACGTGCAACGCACGTGTTCAAAACCTAGTATGTAAAAATTAACAAATCATTAAAAAAATTAAGCTTTATTAACTCATTACCAAGCCTTAATGGTGTATCCTTGTTCCTCAGCATTGTCTTCATCATAAGAATGAATTCAGTTTGTTTACAATGTCGAACCGTTAGTCACAACTTTATTTTTCTCCTTGAATCTAGCTTTTGGGATCTCCAGTATGCTAGATAGAGTTACCGCCATGATGACTTCTCCTAAGCTGTAAATTCATTTCCTTAGATGATCTTTGAATTTTCTCTCTAGTTAGGCCTTTTTTGTAAGTGGATCCCACACATTAGTCTTTGACTTTACATAGTCAATTCTGATAATTCCGCTAGAGAGTAATTTTCTAATGGTATCATGTCTATGTCCCATATATGACGAGACTTTCAGTTATACATCATGCTTCATACCCTACTTATTGCATCCTTACTATCAAAGTGTATGCATACTAATGTCAATGGTTTGGGCCAAAACAGAATATCTATCAAGAAATTTTGGAGTCTTTCACTCATTCACCGACCTTATCTTGAGCACCTAGCTAAGAGATCATTATAGAGCTAGCGATACATGTGTTTTTAGAATATTTCCAAGAGACTTCTCCTCTACCAAGAGTATTACATATCCATTCGTGGATTTTATTGCATTTGTCCGGTGATCCAATTTGCATCACTATATCCTTTTAATACTGTTGGATATTGTATAATGCAAGACATAGTTTTAAGTATTTCTTAATTACTCCAAAACTCTTTTCATTGTCATCTAATGAGTTCGATTGGGATCACTCGTGAACAGACTCAGTTCATTAATAACAAATATTATATCTGATCGCATACACTTCGTGATATACATCATACTTCCCAATACTGTAGGACAATCCAATTGTGAGTCACTTTCGCCTTCACTCTTTTGAAATGCAAATCTCACATTTATTGATGACTTGACAATATTGAAGTCCAAATATTTGAACTAGTCAAGTGCCTTTTCAATACAATGAGACCGTGAAAATGCTCAACATTATAGAGTTCTATGAATTCTTATACCTAAGATCGCATCAGAAACTCTAAGATTTATCATTTCAAACTTTCTTTCTAGCGTACGTTTAGTATCATTTATGTGATTAACATCTCTAATGATGATCAACTTATCACCAATATACAAACAATGACCTTGTGATTTTAATGTGAACACATTTATCACTTCCATCATTCTTAAGTCAATCTTCTAACATGGTTTAGTCAAATTTCTTATGTCATTTTTGGGTGCTTGTTTTAGTCCATAATGTAACTAAACAAGTTCTCACAGTTTTATTTATTTACCAGGAACCACAAAACCCTCGGGCTGTTTCATATAAAATTTCTTCCTCGAATTCTCCATTTAAGAGATTTGTATTCACATTCATTTGATGAATTTGGAGGTCATATACCACAGCTAACATAATTAATATCCAAATGAATATAATTCTAGTTATTGGCGAGTATGTGTCGAAAAGATCAAGACCTTGTTTTTGTCTAAAATCTTTGACAGAAAGTCTTGCTTTCATTTTCCTTTTGAGGATTCACTTTGAACCCAAAGGTTTATTTCCTGGAAGAAGATCAACCAACTTCAAATAGGATTGTTCAAGATTGAACCAATCTCACTATTGACACCATCAGTTCAAAAGGACGAGTTTACAGAAGACACAAGAAATATTACAAAATCATATTCGAAAGAAGTTGATGTCATTTGACATTTACTACACCTCTGAATCTCTTTATTACACACATTCTCCTCTTGTTCTTCCCAAGGTCGTTTACACTTTTCACTAGACTATTTAAGTCTAAGTTTATAGTCCAAAGTCTTAGATCCTATTTTAATCATTTTAAGAATAAGAACTTGAACTTTGGATAGACACCCCCATACTTTGAAATATTTCAAGTTGAATTTCCATTTCTCACATGGAATAGATTGTGTCCTAAACAAACAAAATCGCTTTATTTTTAAAAAGCTAAAACTTTTTGTTGTTCCCCTTTGAAGTAAGGATTGTTCCTCCACACGAGGTTTGTGGAAAATCCGAAGTTATAAATAATGCATCCATCATTTCTTTCAACGTTCGGTTTTTCACTAGATTGAGGTGAATAGGGCAGCAGTTTGATAGATAATTTCACTTTCCAAACATATTTCTGCACAATGAGATTTATACTCTCCATTCTTATCATTTCTTATCTTTTTCCCAACTGATTTTCAACTTTGATATTATATTGTCTAGACATTTCTATTGCTTCATCATTACCATCCAACAAATAGACATAGTCATTTCTAATGCAATTGTCAATGAAGTTATGAAATACTTTTTTTCACCACGAAATGGTGTTGACTTCATATCACAAATGTCAGTGTAAATCAACTCTAATGGATTAGAATTCCTTTCAACAGATTTATAAGAATGTTCAGCATACTAGATTCCACACAAACATGACATTTTTATTTATTGCACTCAAAGTTAGACAAACTGCTTGGTTGATCAGTTTTCCTTACAAGGTTTTGTAATTGACATGCCCTAAGTGTTCATGTCACAAACTTTGACTCAAGAAAGTAAGAACAAATAAAAATATTAAGTTCCAAAAGCGCTTTGCGAGGTAGCTTTTTTCTCACTAATATTTTGTTCCTATCTCTTATAATTTTGTGTGATACAAACATTGTATAGAGTCATCGTCTTGTCAAATGTCCTTTTCAGAAGGACATTTCAATAACTTTCAATTTGATTAACTACCCATGAACAAAGTTTCATCGTGTCCAATAAAGGCAATGTAGTCAAAATGTTTATTTTATGAAACATAACAAATGACTATTCACCAATATTCATGTCTATGCAAATATTTTTATTATAACAGACATATCTTTTCATGAAAATCACAACATTTTAATTGATATTTTTTCATAAAAGTATACAATTATTTTGAACAAGTATATATATAATTTGGTAGTTTCATGCTAGTCATACAATATACTAGTAATAGAGAAACTCAACAACCACAATATCGAATTTACTTCAAGAATTTGTGGGTCTAACATAATAGAAAAGCATGAGTGAATTTCATATCTTTCGTTCCAAAATTAAATTAGACACCAAGTCTAATTTTGTCTTTACATAAGCAAACAACCCCCACATTTTAAATGTGATCTCAAAAATATTTTTCAAGTATTTGAAAATAGTTTTTTCATATATTTTCCCTGACTATCAAAATGTCATTGACAGTATGAAACTTCTTTTGAAAATATTATTTTACAAAAGAATTATATTGCTTCAATTCTCTTTGAAAATCTTTACATAATGTCAAAGTTCATTTCATAGAGGCACAAAATCACTAACTCTAGTTCACTGATATTTTTTCCTCTATCACAAATAGACATACCACTTAGTATTTAGAATATTCTATATAACAATGAAGTTTATAGAAAGTCAAAAGTACAACATTGACTTATTATGTGAAATTTCCATATAAATCAATTGCATAGTCTAATTTATCCAGACTAGAAACTACAAAAGTTTTCAGTCTACAAAAATCAGGCTCAATCAAATTTCACTTGTAGTACAAAACTACAAAAGATTTTTAGTCTCCAAACAGAATTAAGCATATTTTTTTTATCACATAGAAATATTTTTCTTTTCAATAGCCTTCCAACTATAACATTTTGACATACTATTTTATCAAACAAAACTATGCATCTCTCATTTTGCAAACTAAAGAATTTTAAAGGCAACACTATTTGCGAAGCAAACTTCATTCGACAACATATGGTTTGCAAATCTTTTTCCAAAGATACACATGATGAATCAAAGTTGTTAACTCTTAAAAATTATTTTCCTCCTTAAACAAAATAATAAGAAGATTTCCTGGTGTAATCTTTAACCGGAATACCACCATTTTTTTTCTGTACATTCTCGCTTCGACCTTGCTAAACAAAGCAACAAATCATGGAAAAGTAATTCATTTATCTTCTACTTCCATGATTTGTTTCTCTCATTAAGTAGAATATAAGAAATACCAACAGTATAATAATTTTCTTAAGATTGTTGTTCATCTTATATTTCTAAAATACTTAAAACAAAACTTTAAAGAACTTGGTGAGACACAACAAAGTTAAAGAATATTTTCACAATTAGAAAATTAAAACTAGTACAGAAACTAGAATAAGAAACAGATTAGAAAAAATATACGAAATATTTTTCTTAAAGAAGAATTATTGTCAATCTGTGTTTAAAGAATCTTACTGACTCAACAAAATTTGCAGAAACACGAAGTTACCAAAGTTTAATGAACCAGTGCAGAAAAGAAGAACATTAATTAATTCACAAATCTAAAATCTGTAATACATACCAGAATTTGGAAAAATAGAAAGAAGATCAAGTCCACTGAATGCACACTGTTATCAATTCTTTGGAAAAGTCACAATCTTTCGTAAAGATCACAACATTTCATAAAAGTCACAACGTTTCATAAAAGACGCAACTTTTCATAACAATCGCAACTTTTCATAAAAGTCGCAACTCTTTATAAAAATTGCAACTTTTCATTTTTCATTCTCACCTTTAATGAACCAACATAAAACATACATTTGACCAACTTAAAAAAGTTAAGTAAATGATTCATGTTCATTGGTTAAATTGATTAATCAAAATAAATTAATTTGTATTCATTGATTGAAAGTGTTTCAAAAAAATTAAATAAGAATGAAGGATAAAGTTACAGCATTTCTTAATGCAAGTATAAAGTAAAAATATAACATATAAAATGGGACGGACGAAGAATTTACCATATACTTTTTCCAAGTTAATTAGACAAAATAATCAGACTGCTATTTTATTCTTTTATACACTTTTAACTTTCTTCAAAGTGTGGGCCCTACTGCACGATGTTTAATTTTAACAAACTTATTCTATTAAAACTTAATAATAGAATAAGTTTTATCCAAAGGAATCAAACAATATTAGTCTCCAGAGTGAGAAAACATCAACCATACAAATTTCCACATTATTATGGAAATTTTATAAATACAATGAAATATTTTTATGTGCAATCAAAATTTGAATTATTTTAATTTTTAAGAATGAGTTATATATGCCATACTTAAACAATATGGAGAAAATTTTATCGTATTCATAGAATTTTAAAGACTAAAAGACCTCAAAATAACTAAGTTCATACTAAAGAGACAAACTATATAGGGATTAACATTGTAGATATTATTGTAAGAATTAAATTTTAACTTAAAAATTAGTGTTGCACGAATTAGTAATGCAACAGTAATAAAATTTTCGCATAACTTACCCGATTTACGAATAAAACAATCAAATATTAAATTTTAACAATGATTTTTATATATGTGCTTCAATTTTAGAAAATAAAGGACAATGTCCACTCCCATAAGATTTTTGAGAAAAATAGAGTGAGATGATGTACTATAGTACTACACAAATATATATAATTTATTTTAGATTAAAAAATTAAAATTATTTAATTAAAATTACTTAAAATTATCAAAATTAATAATATTTATCAGGTATTCATTTTACACTTGATATGAACATTTATATATATATATATATATATATATATATATAATTTATTCAAATTTAAATTTAAAATTATTTTATCAACATCAATTAAAAAATAACTTTAAATTAAATTCCGGAGAAACTAATTTTTTATGAAAAAAATCTTTAAATAAATAGCAGTGTAGGACCTTCAAAATATCTGCAAATCTTATCTTTGTCAAGGAAATGCAACTACTCTTTAATTTATCCACAAAAGCATCTAAAATTAAGACATGGGCCCCTGTTATATTCAAACAAAACTAAACTAATTTCATTAAGACATTCATATTAAATCTCTTTACCTATAAATACTCATACTGTTCTAATCCAGAAGTAAAGATCGGTATATTTGAATTTAGTTAAACAAAGAAATGTTTTGAAGGGTGTCAATAGTTTAATGATAAAATTATTAATTCTCACCAAATTTATAAATATTTTTGATACCTCTTATTTGTTTGAAAAATAAATAATGATCACTTAATCATAATTAATTAATTATATATTCAATAAATCATAGTAACTTAGAACTTAAACGCCTGATGTGAATAAGGATTTATCCAACTATTTTTTATGATAAGTATTGGTTTAGTGTGAGATAAATGTGTATTTATTAGTAAAAATTAGTGGATATAGATATAATGCATCTAATGTTCATAACTCACGCCCATTGATATAAGACAATTTTTATGCTTTTAGTAAAATGAATTAATTGGATTAATATGAGTTCAGACGCAGCCAAGGCAACAATTAAAATAAGACATGCCAGAGTTTTATGCTTATCTAACACCAAAAGCAGACTTATCTTTTAATTAATTGAGTCATGTGTCAACTAGTAGAGTTCAATAAACTGAGGGGTGTGATCCATTGACCTATATTAATATTCATATACAATGATCATTGAACATTAATTTTTATGTATTTACGATGGGTTTAGAAGCCCTCGGCTAAATGAGTATTTTCACAGAGAACCGACAAGAAATTTCACTAATAATGTATTCAGGATGTTTCATTGTATAAATTTACTGAGAAATGAAGTCATAGATACATAAATATAGTACGTCTCAATAAGATTAGAGACCTAAAGTCAAATCTTATTAAGTAGTCTTAATTTTATCTCTACGCGACATATATAAATTGAGTCACAATAAGAACAATAACATACCCTATATAATCCTACAAGTGAGGTTTGCAAAGGGTAAGATGTACATAGACCTTACGATGTAAAAAGATGAACAATAAAAATTTCTAATTAAGAAAAATATTAAGTTAGAATAATAAAATCTGATTGAAGAATTTAATAAATGGCAAAAGTATTCATTACCCCCCTGAACTTGAAGTTTTTTATTGTGTACATCTAAACTTGATTTTGTTTTAATTACCCCCTGAACTTGTTTATACATCCAAAGCGTACACTTTTTTTGTCCATCAGGCGTAGAAACTGAAATCACACTCTACAAGGCGCGTGAGAGAGCGATATTTTGCCATATCATAAAGCTACAACGGTAATATACGTAAACAGTCTGTTTTTCTTTAATATTTGGCTTATTTTAAGTATTTTTCTCTCTCTATTCTCTAACTATTTATTCTTCTTTATCCCTTCTCCTTTTTCAAATTTCAAATTTTTCCTCACTTTTTTTGTTTTAATTGTTATTGCTAAATTGATGAATTATAATAGGAGACTTGTTTGTTTATGTGGGGCTCTTCTAATTCTGAAAATTTCATGGACAAATGACAATCCCGGAAGTAGATTTCTCGGTTGTAGACACTATGGGGTATGTATTGTTACTCAATTTGTTTTTTATTTGCCAAGTTCGTATTATGCAATTTTCATTTTTTTAACTTTGATTTTATGAAATGCAGTCCTCATTTCGAAATTCTTATAAATTTTTTGATTGGTATGATCCTGAATTTCTGACCCAGGCGAATATTGTAATTTTGGGTTTGTTGAAGAAGACCAACTAACAAGAAGAACAGCTGAAGTGTAAATGGATGTTGAAACTGATTTTGGGTATTAGTTTGATATGTAATGTGATATTGTTTTTTTATTTAGTGTGTCGTTGAATTTTTTTTGTGAATGCAATTATTATTAAGGCAAGATCATTCAGTTCTAGGGTTCTCATTTTGTGGATTAGTTTGGTTTGGTGTTCTAGTGATGTATGTTTTTGTTGATTAAAGTTTTATATATATATATATATATATATATATATATATATATATATATATATATATGTCTTTGTGTATGTTCAATTGACTTGTTCTTTTCATAAAACTACAATTACATGTAATAGGTAATATGATAACACGAAATAATAACATTAAAAGCATAACATAACTAGTGCTTTCTTGATCATCAAAACAAAAACATCATAGTGTTTCATTGTTTCAACCAACAACCACAGTAACTTAAGTTAACCACCAAAACAAAAAACTTTCACTACTTTATGGTTGGTTGAACAACCACACAAGCACCAAAACACAAAACAATAAATACTTTAAGTTTGGTTGAACAACCACACAATCACCAAAATATAAAACACACTATTTTAAGTTTGGTTGAACAACCACACAAACACCAAAATAAAAACAGTCACTAACTTAAGTTTGATTGTTACACCCACACAACCACAAAACTAAGAAGTTTTCTTTAAGGGTGATTTTCCCTTGGCTTGTGCCCTTGTTTGAATGCCAGCAGCTTTTGATCTGGTTTGAATATGACACATAACACTTTGGACTTGAAGTTCTCTTTGAGTCATGGCCTGTTTGCCTTTCCACTTCAATCTCCTAGTAGGTTTAAAACCAATATCACCTATCACATGTGCAGAACTCACCACACCAGTATTAACCCTCCTACTGCTAGACAATCCTTGCTGCAATATTAACTACATAGTTATTTTGAGACTCACATTTAAAAGGTAAATATAATTTTGACAGTTTTATAAGACACTTACATTAATACACGTATATCCAGTATCAACAACAAATCCACCTTGTGCAACAACTTTTAGCCTCTTCTTGTAACCACTTCCTTCACCTCTTATTGTACCAGTATTATTGTTGCTTGTATCAGTATTACTGGTGCTTGCTCTTTCATAGTGACCTCTACCCCTCTTTTTCCTAGTAGTGGACTAATGTGAGTTGAAAAAGAATACAACAAGAGATAAAATTAATAAGTAATCTAACATAATTTATAAAAGCAAATCAATATGTATGTACCTCCTGAGTGGGTGTTGGTGTAGACTTAGGTTTAGGATTTTTTGGACAATTTCTCTTGTTATGATTTGGTCCTTTGCAAATAGAACATTTCATTACTGTCCCCATTCTTGGTAACTTTTCAACTTTTCTCACATCACCAATTTCTCTTCTTCTTTTCTTTCGTGGCCTACAGGCATTTGTCTTGCCTCAGGTGGTTCAACCATTGGGTTTATGCTTTCAAGCCACATTTCCATGTTTGGGGCTGGTTGAATGAAATGAGAATATGTCTTCATATATGTCTCTTTTCTATACCAGCTAGAAATTGCTTGTGATGCATTCATGTTCAAGTGGTTCATTGTTGTTATACCATGTGCACATGGAATACCTTTTAATTCCCATGATCTACAACTACATTTCTGATGACCCAAGTTCACAGTATGCTTGTATACCCCTTCTAACACTTCAAATGCAACATCACCATTCCATTCAATGTTGCACTGCATTGATCTTGTTACATTGGTATTGAATACCATCATTGCCATTGAAGATATTCCATCTGTTCATGTTTCAGCAAATGCGCTTGACTTACTCACCCTACTCATCACTTTAACTCTAATTTCTTCCAACATAGGTATAATATTTTGGTTCCTAGGTCCCAAGATCCAAGAATTGGAACTTTCTGCCATGTTTTTATCTATACTATCACACTTTGAAAATGTTTGGACCAAAGCTTTGCACCATGTCTCCTTGTTGTATTTGATAAGGGATTCAACAATACTTATTCCCAGCTTAGATAGTGCATTTATATAATACTTAAATTGATCAAATTACATTAAACATAAACAAAAGAAAGATATTCAATTAACTTTTGCGTATCACTAATGATAGTGAGCTGGGAACCATTTTCTAGATTAAGATCATCTTTCAGAATGGTCATGAACCATTTCCATGTCAACTTGCTTTCAGTACCAATTACTGCCCATGCTATTGGATACATTTGGTTGTTTACATCTTTATCAACAGCTACCAAAAGTTGACCCTTACAAATTCCCTTTAGAAAACACCCATCCAGCCCTATACATCTTCTGCATCCTTGTTGGAAACCCTTTTTCATAGCATCAAAACATATATAAAAAGAGTGAAACTGTTTCATCCCATTTTCTGATTCTGAATCTTTAAGCTTCACAACACAAGTGCTTCCAGAATTTGTTTGGAGTAACATATCCTTGTAGTCTAGGATTTTGTTAAATTCTGCCACATGATCCCCCATAATTTCCTTTAAAATAATTTTTCTTAATTTTAAACAACTGCCTTGCCTACCTGAACATTCAACTCTTTCCTCACCAATTCTTGTATTTCCCATCCTTTTATACTAGGTTGAGAAATAATTATATCTTTTAGACACTTACATAAGAACTTTGAATTACACAAAATATTATTGGTGGTCGTGGTACATTTGTTCCTTGGGTTGTATGTATTGATAGTAAAGTTTTCACTCCTCCCTTCCTTGCTTGCATACAACAGCCATGGACAACCACTTTTACACTTCACTCTTATTCTAGTACTCTCATTCATATACTTGTCTAACTCAACTCCTTTTTTATAGCATATTTTGTAACTGCCTCTCTAAACTGCTTTACACTTTCAAATATCAAACCACACTGCCATATTATAATATCACAAAAAGAATCATATATCACCCTATTTCTCTTGTTTCTCTCCCAAAACTCCCTCCTTCAAGTTCATCATCAGAAACAGGTTCTTCTTCGATCACTTTGAAAACTATCACATCAGAACTGTCAAAGTATGGCTCATTCTCTATTAGCTTACCCTTGAATTTTTTTTCCCTTTTTCAATATCCTCATACCCTTCATCAAGTCCAACTTCACCTAAAAAACCTTTTGGTTTTTCCTTCTTCTTTCTCCTCCTACTTTCTCTAAGCTTTCTCACATATTCCTTAACATTTCTCAACTCCTCATGCACATCACTTCCATAGTCAATAGGCTGGTCAGAACAGACAGAATCACTGTCTATGTCTTCCTCTGCATTTTCTTGGGCACTTGGCTCAACCATTTCTTGAATAGAAGGTTCAGTTCCTTGTTGGACAGTTGGTTCAACTTCTTCTTCGGTATCAGTCCAGTCAATTGAAGAATAATCATCATCACTTTCTTGTTGGACCCTTACAATCCCATCATTTTCAAGTCTTTCAGTAGTTGGAAAGGAAGAAGAGAAACCTAACCCTAGATCTATTTTTTTGGATGTGCAGTTAAAGATTCCCCATGTGCATTAAAAGACTCAACCACTTGACTTAAAGATTGACTAATTTGACCTTCACTGGGACCCACATCATCCAGAATAGTGTCATCACACACATAAATATCTATTGTGTCCCCATCATGCATAAATAATGCCATGCTACAAATGTCCATGTCATTTTTCAATTCCACCAAATCACCCCCTAGATATGGAGTTGCATATGTTTTTCCAAACTTACTAATCCCAAAAGAATTAGCATAATCTGCAAGTTTTGGAATTGATAAATGATCTTCATCCACATTCTGTACATATCCAGTCCTAACCCCAACATATACTGTACCTACCTCACTCACCAAAATACCCCCAAATTTGAACCTTAAATTGAGGTACTTAGTAGTCATAGTGTCAACCTATAACCATAATAACAATCAATATATTGTACAATGCAAGCAACAAAACTAAAACATAGACAATAACACCAAAACAAAAGCAACAAAAAAATAATTGGTACGTAGTATAGTAGATGTATTACTCATCAGCATACAATAGGCAGCCCACATAATATACATAAGGAAATTACAAAATACCCCACCATTTAACAATACTAGAAACCCTTATACTTAGAACCTTAATTTTACTAAAAAGCCTTAATTTTTTAAATTGATTATCAGAAACCTTAATACTCATGCATGAATAAGGTGAACAACTTCATAACAATACAGTGATTAAGTGAAAATTCTAGTTGAAAACTATCAGACCTCTAATCGGAAGCTCAATAGAAAACTGTCTTATCCGAGAATACCCCCCAGACGTAACCGGCGTCGTCGTCCTCTTTGAGGACTAATACTAGCCTCTTAGCTTACATCATTACATTCATAGGTCAAATTTAGCAGAAAATTTAAAATATTTCATTACTTCTACTCGGAGGTTTACATAGACCTCTACATACACATAAAATATATAAATCGAGTATACATAGACCCTTCGTATAGGAAGATTACTTAGTCTTCTACTTTTATTGCACATAGATATATAGAATATAACATAGTCATAATAGTCGTCTCATCTCATAGCCATCTAATAAGAGTGTATCAAATTTGGGCCTAGCCCATACATCAATAACAAGACCACATATAGGTCATACAAATGTTTAGTACTCAATGAAAGGAAAGAAACATAAGAGTAGTCTTAATACTAAAAACAACATCATGGCTTGATAGTGGCATCTCCCTCGGAAAGTGAGGACCTACCCTACTTGAATGATTAAGTAATCCAAGTCTTCTTCAATGTCGTCTTCAAAAGTCCTTCAACGACCGAAACCTAAAATGTTGGGGAAAAGGAAGAAATGGGGTTAGTACACCACTTGTATGCACTTTTCTTGAAAAACCTTTTTGCACATTCAACAAGACTATACCAAATCACTTAGGCATATTTATTAAGTCATAGGAATGTACATCACAAGACCAACAACATCAAACTAGTCAAGTCAACACGAATATCATGTAATTGAATACATAGTCAAGTAACTCTATCATCAAATCATAAATAACCGCAAGCATGAATAAGAGCACCTTTCAACATAACCAAAGCAAGACAATTACCTATGAACCCCTATCGAGTCAACAAGTGCAATGACCAAGAAAAGTCTGATAACCTTACTCAATCAAGTAACCCAACAAGAATCATGGATAACATCCTACTTCGCATATTATAAAATTTAAGAGTACATAGCATCATACTTTAACAATATAGACCAACACATATTCATAAGTGACACCAATCAACATATAGTATCAACAATGTGCAAGTTCACCATATACATGTCATGTAGCATTATAAGCATATTCATACATAAGAACATCCTCCTAAGACTCCCTTGAAGGCTAACTAGTGCAATGTTTTGGTAGAGTCCCATACCCCTACCTACACTAAGCTAAACCCCTTATGTCATCTTTGTTAGACTTTATTCCTTTAGTTCATTTTAACTTTTGGGAACATCTTGCCCTAACCGACATAGACCACATGAGCTAATATGGAATCCGATGTCATGGAACCCTACACCGAAAGAAGGCGGACTACTTGTCAAAGTAGTACCAAAATATAAACATAGCAACTACGTGGATCTACTAGCTAGTATTCCTATTGGGGAAATATAGTTCAAGAACTAGGAGATATAGTTGGGACCCTCTTTATGCTACATGCATTGTAGTCTCCAATCTCAATAGTACATTAGTGATCCTACCTTCCCTATGTGGTAAAGGACACTCCTCACTCTAGTTCACTCGGTGCTAAGCTAGAGTCCCTTTTGAAATGTCTTTAATGTCTTTATTAATCATCATAACTTATTGTAGGTCATAGGGTCTATACCTTGTATAATCAGCATATAGCTCAATAAGAATCGCATGAGTATTGTCCTTTCATTACAATTCATATAGGTGAGGCTAGCACATTAACATTTTCAAATCATTATAAGGCATATTGGTAAATCATTCACCATCCTTATAACATTTACATCTTAAGCCAACACCTCACAAATCATAGTCAAGACATTTCAATTCAACATCATACCACCCTATCAATCCTAATACAAGGCATACTCCATACAACATCATGACTTAATCATAATTAACCACAATTTGAAGTAAAGGATAGGGATCACAAGACTTACCAAGTCTCCTTCATAATCCATCATCAAGGTCTTACCATCAACCCTTAAATCAACCCAATTTGGGTATAACATCATCATAATTCAATGATCAACATGATAATAAAAGGCTAAAGAAATCACTACATCACAATTCAATACTAGTTTATAACTTAAGACAAGATACTTAGGTCAATTCACAACATACTTCATAACCTAGATCACTTCTCAAGAACTAGTATGAACGGACTATAATTATTCCTAATTCATTCATGATTAGTATAACAATATCATCTAGTATTAATTAAACCAATAATCAAGTCAATTGAACCAATACAATATAATTCATATCAAGATCACAACCTAGGGTTAAGTGGTAAAGGTCATCTTCTACAAGCTAGACCAAACCGTCAAGATATATCATAATTAAGTTAGAATAAATGTTAATCTATTCATAATATCCAAAATAAATCATAAACAAATCAATTCATAGCATCAATTTCAAGATTGGATGAAACCCACTTGGAAACTCAATTTTTGGAAATCAATTTGATGGAACCCTTTGAGGAAAGAGGTCTCAAAGGTGAATTAGATCCCATACCTTGCTAATTGATGAAGATTGATGGTGAAACTTGACTCTTTGCAGCCCTTAAAACCTTCCCTAGCTTGGTCTTCAATGGTATTCTTTACTAGAGAGAGAAAGAAGAGAGAAGGAAGAGAGTTTTGTTTTGTGAGTTATGAGAGCTTAGATTTGTTTAGTGGGGGTTTGGGTCTTTATATAGGGTGTTAATTAGCTTAATTAGGCTTTCCTTAACCTCTAACTAACGATCTAACCCCTTAATTAATTAATTGAAACTAACTTAAAACGTGCAGAAAATCAGGCCCTCATAGACGAGACCTCGACCAACAGTTCGTCTGTGAGTCGACGACCCTTGCCCCCTTCCGTGCTGCACATCCGTAGATAAATTCAGATACTGATCCAAATGGACCATTTTCCAATATGGCTAAGTGTTGATCGACAGATGGCATCGACGCCCCGTCGATCCACACACGTTCCGTCAACTCCCCTCGTGGGTGCACACTGCCCAGGCAGTCCTTGACCCCAAAATGCAAGGGTCCTCCTCAAGGGCCCTTGGTTGGTCCTTGGGGAGTCGTACCCAGACGTTTCGACTATTAATCAACTTAAACACATGTTAGACACCCTTCCACCAATTTTAATCATTTTCCGACTTCTAAAAGCTAGTCAAATAGGCTAAGGCACGCTAGTACCTCATTGAACTAGTTTCCGGACGTCATGGACGTTCTTGGACGTTTTAGTTTCTAGACTTCCTAAATGACTTATATTAATCAAAATGGACCTTAGAATAGTGTCTAACCCTTATGACACTTATTAGGCTCTAGAACACGTCTTGGATTTTTGAAGTGTTACAAAAACTATGGCGAAACCTAAAACGAAAAATAGGGCAAAATATAGATGAAAAAGTAAAGTAAACAAACAATAACACATCAAGCCTCCACGAAATCGAGTGTATAATCACTTACTTGGTAACAATTCCAGACAAGATCCAAAGAAAATTGACCAATCGACACCAATCGACCAAACACTTCACGAAAACTGGCAAGCCTTTACTCCAGAACTGCAACTGAACCAAATCTACTCGTTACTCCGTCGATTACACTTGCCAAAAGTTTTGAACTTCGTCGTCGATTACAGTTCTTAGAAACGGTGAGAGGCTTAGATCAAAGCGGAAAGGTTTAGAGCAAAGCTTCTTCGAGAAGTTTTAATCGATATGAATTGTGAAGGTTTAAAATTTGGTCCCGAAGTTTTAATCCATGTGGCTTATATTTATCTAGGTGGCAAAATATTTATCTAGGTGTCATGCGCGTGTAGACACGGTTGTAGTGATCGATCAAAAAAGGTGTACATGTTGGATGAATAAACAAGTTCAGGGGGATAATTAAAACGAAATCAAGTTTAGGTGTACACTAAATAAAAAAATTCAAGCTCATGGGGGTAATGAGTACTTTTGACTTAATAAATTGATACAACAATATTGAAATAGTGTTGCACTTAATCAGATAAGTTGATAAAATATTATCGAAATAACATTGTGTTAAATTTGATAAGTTGATATATGATATTGAAATAATGTTGTTTGCTTAAATATAATGATAACTTGTTGCACTGCTTGAAATATGAAGAAGACATCAAAAGATAAATTTGATCTTTTTTGAAAACAGACAACAATAGATTTGCATAACAAAATACTTAATCTTTAGAGACTTCAAAGTATTCAACAATTAGATAATTGCTCTTGATGGTAACCACCCACCACTTTCAACCCTTAAAATAGTGAGTTCAACTCACCATGGGAGACGGGAGTGAAAAGTGTAAAAGCTAACAAAATATAAATGAGACAACAAAATAAATAGCCATGTAAGAACGGATACAACAATACCTGAAAATCATTTCATTTCTCAATTATTATTATTATTATCCCCACAATTAATAAGGTAACAATATATTATATTTTCTAGACAAATATTCATTACAAACTTTCTACCTATATTACCACTATATTAGAAAAGGCTTGAAATATTTCATCTCTAGGGATCTAATTTGTTTTCACGTGTCTTTGTAGTCACCCTTCTTTATACGTGGCTTCCATGCTTGACCTTTATATATATATATATATATACACACACTTGTTTTTCGACACGTGCGTTGCACGTGATTACCAATTAAGAAAATATGTGTTAGAGTAAATAGTATTGCTTATTTCAACGAAGATTTTAATAATATGGTTTGCACGAAATAATATTACAAATTCTTTTGTGTATGTTCAATGTGGATCATAATATTTATCTCTTATTCACGCTAACATATGAAGATGGTCAATGAAATTTTTTATTAGTTAAATGAATATATTTATTTCAATTTGCTAAGGTTCAGTCATATTATTTTTCGTATCTCAATAATATTACGTTATAGACGATATTTGTTGTTTATTTTTCTTGTAATCTAACCAAATGTGTTTGCACATGTATTTCACGTTATATTGTTCAGTATTCATATGAATATGTGAAGAGGACAACTATATTTTATTTTTAGAATTATTTTTTGTATATTGTTTTGTATGTTAAAAGTTATAATATAATAAATGGTGTTCTTGTTGTTGACTATCATATGGACTTCTCAATTGACTCTGTAAACAAATCAGAGTTAGTTATCTGACTGTCCATAGTTAACTGAGAAATATTTTTGTATATTGTTTTGTATGTTAAAAGTTATAATATAATAAATGGTGTTCTTGTTGTTGACTATCATATGGACTTCTCAATTGACTCTGTAAACAAATCAGAGTTAGTTATCTGACTGTCCATAGTTAACTGAGAAATATTTTTATTATTTTACTGAAAAATATTAAAGATGAATTAAAAATATATTTTATCTGTGAAATCAGATATATAATCACATGTACTTGTAAACAATTTACAATTTATTCAATAAAGCATGATTCGTCGGAGGAAAAACAACAACATTGTGTTATCACATTTATAGGGGCGATATAATAATATGAAAAATTATTGGTCAAAAGTTAATATTATAAAAGATGAAAGATAGAAATAACTAATGTAATAATTATGAGAATTCATAATCTTATAACTAAAGAATGATAAAGAGTGTGAATAACATTTGCAATAATTAGTAATAACTAAGAAAATTTATAATGTTATAACTAAAGAATTAATGTGCAATAGTTGCATTTCTGATAAATTTTATAAATAGTCATTAGATTTTAATTTAGTGTAGGGACAACATGAAAATGCTTATTCCATATTCTTGAAAATAAAATTTATTTGCTAAATGATAATTTTTAAACGATTTATATATATTCACATATTTTTAACATTTGTTGCGAGTATTTTAAAAAAAATAAAAAGAACTCGGAATAATTTAAAAAGTATATTCTGAATTTAAAATATCTTGTTAACTTGATAATACATTTGTGACATATATAATACTTTAGTTTAAATACAAATGCCTACCTATACAAATACATTTTCTCTAATTCTCAAGATAAAATGTCTTCTCTTTTTACTTAATTCTTCTATTGTTGGCAGAACATTGAAGCGTATTATCAAAGGGGAGTTATAACCACAACCATGCACTTAGCAAGTTACAAAGAGACCACTATTAGCAATTGATTTAATTTTGATCTGATAAAATTATTACAGAAAAGGCAGCACAACGCTTTCAAACAACTAATGGAACAAGTAATACGCTGACAGAACTATATATTTCCTGTTTTGACCAAAAAGAAATATGTCTTTCTACTCATAACTCGATAGTAATCAGCATATACTAAGATCAAAGGCATCACTTACATCCTTATTCGAACTCACTCAATGACAACAAATCACACGAAATATTTTCAAATGCAAGAAGAAGAGTAGATGATTAAAAAAAATTGTGGTTCAAAAAATTGAGAGGAAACCCCTCTATTTATAGTAAACGAAGGGTGGTAGGAGAGTTTTTTGTGTCTTATCGGAATAGTCATGACCTTTTGAGAAGTCACAACATTTTAAAAAAGTCACAACTTATTGAAAAATGACCTTTATGAGAAGTCACAACTTATTGAAAAGTCACAACTCCTTGGAAAGGCACAACTCTTTGAAAAAGTCACAACTCATTGAAAATGTATTTTTTGTGTCTTATCGAAATTGTCATGACCTTTTGAGAAAACCTGACCTTTTGAGAAGTCACAAACTTTTGAAAAAGTCACAACTTATTGAAAATGACCTTTCTGAGAAGTCACAACTCATTGAAAAAGTCACAACTCTTTGGAAAAGTTAGAACTTAGTGAAAAATCACAACCCTTTGAAAAAAGTCACAACTTATCAGAAAAGTCACAACTCACTGAAAAAGTCACAAACTAAGTTAGGGATATAATAGTAATTTAACTTTCAAGTTAGGAGTTCATGCTTTTAAGGTAATATATATATATATATATATATATATATATATATATATATACACACTAGATGGATAATGTCCGTGCAAGCACGGGCCCAACATTTCTCATTATAGCGTATTTGGTTTCAACATGCACAATTCTAACATAACAAGTAGTCACGTGTTGAACTAAAAAAAATTGTGACTAAGAGTTTTCATACAAATGGAGATTATTTGGCTATTTCTTTACAAATATCTGCAATATACAGACTATGCTTCAACAAATTCACAACAACAATAATTCCATCTATATACCTTGCTTCTTGTTATAGCAAGCTCGAACAAGATCGAATTATGCTAGGAAGAGGCTTGTCTTACATGTAAGATAACTTGTTCAACTCTAAATTGCATAGGTTACTTTCTTCCTTAGCCTGAAAATTCAATGCTACTGCAACATACAAATGGAATTAAAATCACGGGATTATCATATTTTAGGTGACTGATCTTCCAAATAAAATAAATGATCCGACGAAAAATGTAAATGGTTGATCAACAGGAGTCATTTGTTCCCTCCAAAATCCCTTATAAACTAATGGATGTAAACAAATAACTTGCGAAGGGAAAGAGATGATATGAGGATAACAGGAGATCCTTCCAAGTAGCACCCTCAACTAACTGATTCTTCCAAAAAAAAAAAAAACATTTACCAAAGCAATTCTCCACAATCACAACTGATTTAATAGGCACAAAGAAAGTTTGTCCAAGTAGGAAGAAAAAACATGCATTTTGCTAATCCAACAGAAGCATAAAAAAGAAACAACAATAAATAATATGATGAAATTACTCTAAGAACAACATATTACAAAGCAAAATGTTTTATAAAAAAAGAAAGCAAATATGGAACAAAATAATGCATATATGATTAAAATGAAAAATCTCTGCTAAAACAATTGCTTACCAGTTGTATTATAAGGGAGTGCGGACTAATTGAAAGCATCAACAGTTGAGTTAAAGCAGAGCGAAAATTCATAGATTTTGCCTTTGCAAGTGAAGTAACATTCATGATAAGTTTCCTATTTTCCATTCTTTGTGTGTAAAAGAAACAAGATTAACGACAAGCCGACTATGTTCACATATTAGTCAATAGCTTGCAGTAACGTAGAAACAATTTATGGACAATGTATGATATAACTTTAAATAAATAAGGCAGTTGTATATAACAAACACATTTGCTTACTCAAGTGATCTTGGTCGTGTCCTCGATTTACAGTTCCAACCCTACTCCTTTATCCTTTATCCTTTATCCTTTATTCTTAGTACCCTTTCATGAATGCGAAGAGGAAGTAGGAAGACCGGGACCCAACCTTACCTCAGGTCGAGCAACTTGTCGCAAGTAAGCAAGTAAACTTGTATAAAGTTGAAACAAGTAGACAGACGTGTCCTATGTGGCATGCCACATTCTTTGTGGTGTCTTACATATATATTATATCATATAAACTACATTTAGTTTCTAGCTATAACTTTATATATTTTTCCTTAATTTCAACTGAACACGTATATTACAGTGAATTAGTAACCATTGTTTGCGGAATAGTGTATTCAACCTCTTTGCATAAATAAATAAGAACTGACCAGATGTTAGAGCCTCACCATCCAGTGTGGCGGACGTATGTGTGTAGTCTTCTACTCTTCTTCCCACGTTGTCTCTACTGTGGAGCAACAACCATTCTCTGCCAATTAATGAGACTGAAATTTGAGTACAAATATCTGGACACACTTGAATAATTGTAATGTATAAAACAATATCATGAGGAATGCCTTCGCCAATCATTTCAGTGAAAAATTTGTGGGTCTCTTCTACCATTTTATCTTTACATGAAATGTCAATTATGGTCTTATAAGACAGAACGTTAGGTTCACGATTTTCTCTTTCCGTGCTTCCCAGTAAATTGACTGTTGTTTGGGTATTTCCCCACTTGCATAGCCCGTCAATAAGAGGCAGAAAGTCTGAAATTTCATCAATTCTAAATTTGTCGATAAACAAAAGATATGTTGATACCACCATTTATACCTACTGGCCCCTCTTAATCACCATCGAGAATAAATATGTTGCTCCGAATAACATCAGTCCTCCAAGGTACTAAAATATAGACATTAGCTAATTTCATTACAATTTCAAACATCTTTAATAACATTTTCATTATATATTTAAAAGTACATTTTTCCATTGCACAAAACACCAAAACTTTGTTCATCACAAATTAAAAAGACCAGAAAACTTGAAAATCTTATAAAAATACATAGTTAGATGCCATGTTTATAAATCAACATCTAAGTGTGCCGCATCACAATTAAAATGTTTATGAACTTTCAACAACTGATTTTTTTTTTCAAAATAAATTCAGAAAACGTAGGAGAATAAAAACTCACTTTTCACATTAAATTGAAACAACAATTGAGTTAGTTTTGTAAGCATTGAGTGTAGGACAATGGAGACATGATTTCAAATTTGGGATAAATAATTTGAATTAAAAGTGGACTGGTCATAATATTTTTTTACATATAAGCAGACATGTGAATCCAAGAATAACAAACAATCAACATAATCAAAGCAAAAAAATTGATAATTACTCCGAAGTTAACCACAATAACACAGACTGAAACCTACCCGAAAACAATAAGAATGATAGGAACCTTAATAGTAACAAAATTGGTTGAGAAATAAAATTTTCAAATATGGTTCGGATGGTGATAAGTGAGGCAGTAAGTCGGATGACTATAACTCTGGAGAGATAACAGGGTAAATTTTCACAGTGTTTGCCCTAATACAAATTCTCTTCAGATTTTAACTAACATAAAGATCAAATTTTATAAACCCAAAAATTAGAGCAGGAAAGATTTATAAATATGAACTCTCATCATTATGCACAAACAAAATTCGAAAAAAAAAATTGAAGACGAAGAGGAAAAAAGAAATACCTTAATGTTGTTTTCATGCTTGATTCTGCTAAAGAACTTCTAATCTTCTTCAACATAAATGAAAGCATACTATAGAGATAAAGGTCTGGCATGGAAGCCACGTGTAAAGAAGGGTGACTACGTACACAGACACATGGAAACAAAATAGATCCCTAGAGATGAAACAGACATGTTGAAATCAAGCTTTTTCTAATATAGTAGTAGTAATAAAGTAAAATGTATATATAAAGCATGTCAATACATACTAATGGTTGGCTCGTGTACCACGCCTACTACATTGATTTTTTTTGTGTGAGTTTCATGAGTGAATTGAATTTACGTTTCGTAATGTGACTGTTTTATGTTGGTCTTTGAGTAGTCGTATTGGTGTAATTAAAGATCGGGATGGCTCTTTTGTGGGCCGATACTGCATTTGAGATGCCATAAATGATATTTCAGGAATCCCTGGGGTGGTCTGAGTCACCCAAACTAGTATTAAACCATATGTAGGTTAAGTTAAAGGAGAAATAAGTAAGAGTTTTGTTGGTCAATTACTGTTAGTTGGCGGATTTGAGATTAGGAATGGAGTTAACAGAGGAATTTTGTTGTTGGTAGAATGAGTGGGTCAAGAAGTTTCTATGTGATAGAAGGGTTAGGTTATGATCTGATAAGAGGATGGAATGTCCGAGATTGTTGATTTGGCACCAGAGGGAGGTGAGGTGACTTGAGATTGAATGAGTCAATCCAAAGGTGGTGGTATCCGGTAGTAAGAATGGTGGCTAAAGGATCAGGGGTGTATTATAATATATCTCCAAATTTCATATTTCTTTGATTATTTGAATGATATTATGTGTTGAATTCAGAATCGATCGATGATGCTTACCAGTACATGATGTTTATACTGATACTGTTGCCAATATATGTTTGAAAAAAAAAAGAATTACTGATTCTGATAAAAAGTTTACAGAAACACAAAGTAACTTAAAGTTTTCAGAATTAGTACAAAAGATGAACAGAAATCAATTAAGTAAAAATTAAAATCTGTAAGAACACGTACCAGAATCTGGAAACTTTTTTAATAGGAAAAAGATCAAGTCCACTGAACTCACAGTGTCCCCTTAAGGAAATTATTCCCCTCTAGTATCCGAGGTTTGATTTGGAATATGATCTCCTAGGGTAAAATGATCTCAATCACCAAAGTATAGATACCAAAAACTCTAGTGTCAGCGACCAATCAACAACAGTAAAATACACGAAGTAATTTGTTGTGCAGAAGAGAAGAAGAAGAGATCAGAAGATTCGTTATGAAAAATTCTGAAGAGTGAAAGGTATTTATAAGCAAGAGGAACAAGTTCCGAAAGGTTCCAACCCTTTCAGAATCCTCACAACCATTAATGAAAGTTTGCAACCTTTCAAATGATAATGACTGTTCCTGAAAGTTGCAACCTTTCAGAACAGTCATGGCGGAAATTTTAAATAAAATGGGAAAGTTGTTTAAATTCAAACGGGTTACGCGCAGATCCGAGTCGGGTCGGGTTAATCAACTAAAAAAGTGAAATGTTTCGGTTAATTTCAACTAAATAACTGAAAACGTTTTCAACTAATTAATTGAAAAATATATTGGCCATTTAATTTAATTTAATAAATAAATAATTAATTATATAATTAAAACAAACTTTGTCCAAAACTAATCTCTCGATTGATCATTTGCCGAAGCCGAAGTCGTAGCCGTAGCCGAAGCTGAAGCCGAACCTAGCGAGCGACGACGACGACGGCGCGAGGGGGGTCCCTCTTTCCAACCCTTTTAACAATTAATAGGAGTGTTTCTATATTTAAACTCTCCTATTTTTCTTTCCACCACCGATGAGGGACAAATGCCTTTTCATTAAAGCATAAGAGGACTTTTCAAGTTCCCAACTCTTCAAGTTCTCAACTTTTCAAATTCCTCTCTTTCCCTCTATTTCCCATCAATTCTCGCTACATACCCAACAATCCCCCACATTGATGGGGAATGGTTATAACATAGGAATGCACAAACAAGTGTGTACTTTACAAGCAAGAATTGATTGCATCTGGATAAGTAGGTTTTCCCTTGGACTTTCCGTAGTGAACATATGTTGGATATACTCGGTCAATCGGTAGATGTGATATCTTTGAACCGTCGAGCTTTAATGTATACCTAGACAACCATATGTCACACAATTAACCCTTTACTGTTTATGGTTCTTACGGTTGTGTTCGTTTCAGCCATGAACACCTCCTGGTTTCATGAGTGTATAGAGAATATGATTTTGACATAAAATTCTCTTTGAAGCGGCTTCCACTTCACACTCACATAGGTGATTTCTAACCGTGTCATCTCGTAGATACACTATTTGGTCAAATCTACCAAACCTAGCAAATCATTAAAAATTTAAAGCTTTTATTACCTTATTAACAAGCCTTAAAGTCTTAACCTTATTCCTAAACATTGTCTTCATCATGAGAATGGATTGAGTTAATTGACAATGTCGAACCTTCAGCTACAACTTTGTTTTTCTCCTTGAATCTAGCTCTTGGGATCTCCAGTCTGCTAGATAGAGTAACCGTCATACTGACTTGTCCTAAGCCATAATCCCATTCCCTTAGATGATCTTTCAACTGCCTCTCTTACTAGGCCTTTCGTTATTGGATCTGACATATTATCTCTTGACTTTACATAGTCAATTGTGATAATACCACTAGAGAGCAGTTGTCTTACGGTGTTATTTCTCTGTCGTATATGACGAGGCTTCCCATTGTACATGACACTCCCTGCCCTATCTATTGCTGCTTGACTATCGCAATGTATGCAAATAGGTCCAACAGGTTTTGGCTAGAATGGAATATCCTCTAAGAAATTCCGGAGCCATTCAGCTTCTTCACCAGCCTTATCCAAAGCAATGAATTCAGATTCCATTGTGGAGCGAGTAATACATGTCTGTTTGGACGATTTCCAAGAAACTGCTCCTCCACCAAGTATGAACACAGAACCACTTGTGGATTTTACTTCATTTGACCCGGTGATCCAATTTGCATCACTATATCATTCAATCACAGCAGGATATTTATTATAATGCAAAGCATAGTGTTGTGTATATTTTAGATATCCCAACACATGTTTCATTGCCATCCAATGAGTTTGATTCGGATTACTAGTGAACCGACTAAACTTGCTAATAGCACATGGTATATCTGGTCGAGTACAATTCATAATATACATCAAACTTCCCAATACTCTGCATATTCCAATTGAGAGTCACTTTGACCTTCATTCTTTTGAAATGTACAAATTAAATCAATTGGAGTTTTGACAATATTGAAATTCAAGTACTTGAACTTATTCAATACTTTTTCAATATAATGAGATTGAGATAATGCTAGTCCCTGAGGAGTTTTGACAATTCTGACCCCTAAGATCAAATCAGCAACTCCTAAGTCTTTCATATCGCACTTGCTGGACAGCATGCGCTTAGTAGCATTTATATCTTCAATGTCTTTACTCATTATTAACATGTCATCAACATACAAACAAACAATGACTTCATGATTCATAACATTTTTAATGTAAACACATTTATCACATTCGTTAATCTTAAATCCATTTGCCAACATTGTTTGGTTAAATTTAGCATGCCATTGTTTGGGCGCTTGCTTGAGTCCATAAAGTGACTTTACAAGTCTGCACACTTTCTTTTCTTTACCAGGAACTACAAACCCTTCGGGTTGTTCCATGTAAATTTCTTCCTCCAACTCTCCATTTAAGAAGGCTGTCTTTACATCCATTTGGTGGATTTTAAGATCATGCACTGCTGCTAGTGCTATTAACATCCTAATTGATGTTATCCTTGTTACTGGAGAGTATGTGTCAAAGTAGTCCAGACCTTCCTTTTGTCTATACCTACCAGTCTAGCCTTATATTTGTCAATAGTCCCATCAGGTTTCATTTTCCTTTTAAAGATCCATTTTGATCCTAAAGGTTTATTTCCTGGAGGAAGATTAGCCAATTCCCAAGTGTGATTACTTAAAATTGATTCAATCTAACTATTGACTGCTTCTTTCCGATAAGTTGACTCAGACGAAGACATAGCTGCTTTAATTGTTTGAGGCTCATTTTCAAGCAATAGTGCTACAAAATCTGGTCTGAAAGAAGCAGGTTTCCATTGGCGAGTACTATGCCTGGGATCCTCACTAGTTAAAATATTTTCCGTTGATTCTTCTCGTGGTAGTTTAGGTCTTTCATTTGTCGACTCACATTCAGTTTTATACGAATAAATGTTTTCAAAAAACTCTGCATTATCTGACTCAATTATCGTATTAACATGAATATCAGGATTATCAGATTTGTGAACCAAAAAGCGACATGACTTACTGTTCACAGCATACCCAATAAATACACAGTCTACTATTTTGGGTCCAATTTTAACCCTCTCTGGTAAAGGAACCTCTACCTTGGCTAAACACCCCCACACTTTGAAATATTTCAAGTTGGGTTTTCTTTCTTTCCACAACTCATATGAAATTTATTGTGTTTTTCGATGGGGTACTCTATTGAGTATCTTATTAGCCGTAAGGATGGATTCCCCCCAAAGATTTCCCAGTGAACCAGAATTGATCATTAAGGCATTCATCATTTCCTTTAATGTTCTGTTCTTCCGTTCCGCCAAACCATTTGATTGTGGTGTATAAGGTGCAGTAGTTTGATGAATAATACCATATTCCAAACATATCTCTGCAAAAGGAGATTAATATTCTCCACCCCTATCACTCCGAATCATTTTTATCTTTAGATTCAATTGGTTCTCCACTTTATTTTTATATTGCTTAAATGCATCAATTGCTTCATCCTTACTATTAATCAAATATACATAACAAAATCGAGTGCAGTCGTCAATAAAAGTTATTAAATACTTTTTTCCACCACGAGATGGTGTCGACTTCATATCTTATATATCTGTGTGAATTAATTCTAAAGTTTTGGAATTTCTTTCAACAGACTTATAAGGATGTTTAACAAACCTACTTTCCACACAAATTTCGCATTTTGATTTATCGCATTTAAAATCAGGCAATACTTCTAGAGTATCCAATTTTCGCAAGGCTTTGTAATTTACATGTCTCAAACGGCATGCCATAAATCATTTGACTCCAATCAGTAAACATAAGAAGAATTTTTATTAATACTGTCAACAACCATTACATTTAGTTTGAAAAGACTCTCATTGAGGTAGCCCTTTTCTATGAACATTTCATTCTTACTTATTACATCTTTATCACTAACTAGGACACATTTAAACCCGTTCTTAACGAGTAGTGCAGCAGAAACTAAATTCTTCCTAATAGTAGGGACATGAAGAACACTATTCAAAGTCAACACCTTGCCGGATGTCATTTTCAACATTACTTTCCCAGTTCCTGCAATCCTTGCTGTTGTTGTGTTTCCCATGAACAAATCTTCATCGTACTCAGCAGGAGTGTACGTTGCAAAGGCTTCTTTTGCAGAGCAAATATGTCAAGTGGCACCTGAGTCGAGAAACCACTCCTTGGAATTTCCAACTAAGTTACACTCCGAGATCATTACACACAAGTCATCTGCATCTTCCATCTCTTCCACGATGTTTGCTTGACTTTTGCCTTTGCCTTTGTTTTTGTCCTTTCTTGGAGCACGACAATCAGAAGACCTATGACCAGCCTTGCCACAGTTGCCTTTGAATTTCTTCTTAGCCTGTTCTGACTTCTGCCCGTTGGACTTCTTTCTCTTTTTGTCTTTGGTAGGAGCTTCTTCAACAATATTAACTCCAATGATTGTTGAACTCTTACGAGAATTCTTTTCGGCGTTTTGGTTATCTTCCTCAATCTTGAGCCGAATCACAAGATCTTCAAGCTTCATTTCTTTACGCTTGTGCATTAAATAATTCTTGAAATCGTTCACGAAGGAGGCAACTTCTCGATCATTGCAGCCACTTGAAAAACTTCATTTACTACCATATCTTCAGCAATCAGATCATAGAGAATAAGTTGAAGTTCCTGCACTTGTTATCCAACAGTTTTACCATCTACCATTTTATAGTCTAAAAACTTTGCGACCACAAACTTTTTCAAGCATGCATCTTTTGTCTTATATTTCTTCTCAAGTGCATCCCACAACTTTTGAAGTTGTTATTGCACTATAGACATTATATAAGTCATCCTCTAAAGCACTCAAAATGTAGCCTTTACATAGGAAGTCTGCCTGTTTCCATGCTTCAATTATCATGAATTTTTCTCTGTCTGGCATATCAGCAGCAGGCACTGGAGTTTCTTCACTTGTAAATTTCTGCAGACCAAGAGTGGTAAGCTAGAAAAATATCCGTTGCTGCCATCCTTTGAAATTCACACCTGTGAATTTATCCGATTTCTCTGCTTGTGGTACAACAGTTCGGGTTGGTGCAGCAACAACCACTGTAACACCATTGTTTGCCATTTCTGATAAACAAAAATCGATACAGTCTTACTAAGCAATAAAATATAATTGCAGACTTAAAGTAGTATAAAATCACAAAGATTTTTATCTCCACCAGAAACACAGATTAAAAAATAATTTCCTTAAGATTGTTGCCAATCTGTGTTTTAAAAAAACAAAATTACTGATTTTGATAAAAACTTTACAGAAACACAAAGTAACTTAAAGTTTTCAGAATCACTACAAAAGATGAACAAAAATCAATTAAGTAAAAATTAAAATCTTTAAGAACACGTACCAGAATCTGGAATTTTTTTTAATAGGAAAATGATCAAGTCCACTGAACTCACAGTGTCCCCTTAAGGAAATTATTCCCCTCTAGCATCCGAGGTTTGATTTGGAATATGACCTCCCAGGGTAAAATGATCTCAATCACCAGAGTATAGATACCAAAAACTCTAGTGTCAGCGAACCAATCAACAGCAGTAAAATACACGAAGTAATTTGTTGTGCAGAAGAAGAAGAAGAAGAGATCAGAAAATTCGTTAGGAAAAATTCTGAAGAGTGAAAGGTATTTATAAGCAAGACGAACAAGTTCCAAAATATTGCAACCCTTTTAGAATCCTCACAACCATTAGTGAAAGTTTGCAACCTTTCAAATGGTAATGACTGTTCCTGAAAGTTGCAACCTTTCAGAACAGTCATGCCAGAAATTTTAAATAAAATGGGAAAGTTGTTTAAATTCAAATGGGTCACGCGCGGATCCGAGTCGGGTCGGGTTAATCAACTAAAAAATTAAAACGTTTCGGTTAATTTCAACTAAATAACTGAAAATGTTTTCAACTAAGCCGAAGCCGAAGCCAAAGCCGTAGCCGAAGCCGAGCCGAGCGACGACGACGACGGCACGAGGGGGGTCCCTCTTCCCAACCCTTTTAATAATTAATAGGAGTGTTTCTATATTTAAACTCTCCTATTTTTCTTTCCACCACCAATGAGGGACAAATGCCTTTTCATTAAAGCATAAGAGGACTTTTCAAGTTCTCAACTTTTCAAATTCCTCTCTTTCCCTCTATTTCCCATCAATTCTTGCTACATACCCAACAAATACTTCTCTTGTTATGCTACTTGACATAATTAGGTTGCAGGATCATTGGTGCTTCTTAGGTGAAGACGAAAATGATCTCCAACAGCTTCCACCTCTCCTCTCTTATGGTCGGAGTTACATATTATTATTTTTGAATTTCGTAATCTTCTAGGGCTCTTGTACTTGTTTAGACTAGTTTTATGGGATGGTTCAAAATATTTTTACAAAGGTACTTTATTTTAACTAACTTTGTGCATTTCGATAATTAAATAAAGTGTTTAACTTACATTTTATACACTTCCGCATTTTATGTTTGACTTTTCGAATAAGAATTCTCCTATCTAGATGTTGAAGCAGGTGTCCTCACGACCCGATTAGTTGGGTTGTAATACACTCCCACTAAGTATAAATAATTAATCATTCATGGAATGTTCTATAAATTGTTCAATATACATATGAAATTAATTCTACATGATACAACTAAATATGAAAAGGTTAGAAACTTAAAAATATAATCTACATATACAACTCTTTCAATTATTTAGTGGCTCAAAAAAAAGATCGTTATGGAAAGGTAGAATGAGTTCCACTAAAGTGCTTTCAAGCCGCAAAATTAGATAAATAATGTTCTAAGAACGTAATGCATATAATTCTGTAATTTAGGAATCAAATATGCATTTGTAAGAGATATATTGAAGAGAATCTCAATAGCTAATCCAAATATAAGATGTTAAACAAATTAAAAGATAAAAAATTGTTGCATCATTTTAGAGTTTTATAATGTATGATTAAGTATTGAGAGAATTTTAAAGAGGTTCAAACATATGTCATTGTGTTAGAATACATGGTTTTATATTACCATATTATTTACTTGTAGTAAGTTATGATTAAATTATACGAGCTTAAAACGTTTTATCTGTACTAATTATCTTAAAATTTAAAATTCAAGTGTTAATTTTTCGATACATTAATATGAATTAGACAATATATATTTTCACATTGCTATAACTTATAGTGGAAGGTCTTTTACTAAGCATGACTATAAACAATATATATACATATCTGAACGAGAGCAAATTTTGAAAATTAAAAAATACAACCAAACAAAAAATTACCTTATAAATTAAGATCACTTTTGTCACATCCGGGGAGCACCCCCTAGACGTAACCGGCGTCGGCGTCCTCTTTGAGGACTAAGACTAGCCTTTTAGCTTACATCATTATATTCATAGGTTAAAAATGCGAAAATTTTTAAAAAAATTCATTACTTCTATATTGAGGTTTACATAGACCTCTACATACACATAATACTTATACCGAGTATACATAGGCCCTTCGTATAAGAAGATTACTTAGTCTTCTACTTTTATTGCACATAGATATATATATAAAATATGAAATAGTCTCAAATGGACGTCTCATCTCAAAACCATCTAACAACAGTATAATAATTTGGGCTAGCCCATTCATGAATGTAATAAGACCACATATAGGTCATACAATGTTTAGTACTCAAAGAAAAGGAAAGAACATAAGAATCTTAAAACTAGAACAACTTCATAAGCTTGGTAGTGGCTTTGCCCTCGAAAAGTGAGGACCTACCCAACTTGGATGATTGAGAATTCCAAGTCTTCTTCAAAGTCATCTCAAAGCCCTTCAACGAACGAAACCTAAAATGTTGGGGGAAAAGGGAGAAAATGGGGTTAGTACACCACTTGTACTAAGTATGAGACCATATGCACACATATCATGAAATCATGCTAAGAAAAGAGACGATTCATAAAGGTATGCAATTTACTTTGAAAAAGCCTTATGCACATTCAACAAACCATACCAATCAATGAGACATATTCATTAAGTCCAAAGTATGTACATCACAAGACCAACAATACTAAGTCTAGTCAAGTCAACATGCATATCACATAATGGAATAAAAAATCGAGGCAACTCTATCATCAAGTTATAATAACAACAAGCATTGGTAAGAGTACATTTCAACACAACCAAAGCAAGACCATTATTTATGACCCTCTTTAAGTCCACTTGTGCAATGACTAATCAAAGCCCCATAACCTTACTTAATCAAGTAAACCTAGCAAGAACCATAACCAATGTCCAACTTCACATAGCATAACATTAAGAGTACATAATATGATACTTTAGCAATAGAGACCAAATACATGTTCACAAGAGTAATCAACATCACATATTGTCATTAACATTTAAGATCATCATATACATATCATTTGCATTTGTAAGCATATACATACAGAAGAACATGCTCCTAAGACTTCCCTTAGGGCTAACTATTGCAATGTATAGGTAGAGTCTCATACCCCTACCTAGACTAAGCTAAACCCATTAGGTCATCTTAGTTAGAGATCAATCCTTTAGTTCATTTCACCTTTTGGAAACATCTGCCTTATCTGACATAGACCACATGAGCTAATGTGGAATCCGGTGTCATAAAACGCTACACCAAAAGAAGGCAGACTACTTCCCAAGGTAGTACAAAAACATGAACATAACAACTACGTGGATCTACTAGCTAGTATTCCTATGGGGGCAACATAGTTCAAGAAATAGGAGATATACTTGGTACCCTCCTTCTGCTACATGTATTGGAGTCTCCTATCTCAAGAGTACATTAGTGATCCTACCTTCCCTATGTAGGAAGGGACACTTCTCACTCTAGTTCACTCGGTGCTAAGCTAGAGTTCCTTTTGAAATGTCTTTAATACCTTTATTAATCATCATAGCTTAATGTAGGTCATAGGGTCTATCCCTTGTATAATCATCATCATCATAGATCAATAAGAATTGCATGAGTATTGTCCTTTTATTACAATTCATACATGTGAGGTTAACACATTTACATAGTCACATCATATTAAGGCACATTGGTAAATCATCCCTGACCTTATAACATTTACATCTTAGCCAACACCTCACAAACCATAGTAAAGACATTTTAATTCAACATCATACCAACCCTATCAATCTTAACATAAGGTATACTTCAATACAACATCATCACTTTATCACAATTAACCATAATTGAAGTAAAGAATAGGGATCACAAGACTTACCAAGTCTCCTTCATAATCCATCATCAAGGTCTTACCATCAACCCTTAATTCAACCCAATAAGGGTGCAATGTCATCACACAACAATAACCAACATGATAACAAGGCTAATTGAATCACTACATCACAATCTATCACTAGTTCATAGCTTAAGATAAGAGACATAGGTCAAAGTCATAATCTAGATCGATTACTCAAGAACTAGCATGATAGGACTATAATTCACCCTAATCTATTCATAATTTATACAATATCAACAGCTAGTATAAATTCAACCAATAACCAATTCAATTGAACCAATATTACACAATTCATATCAAGATCATAACTTAGGGTTAAGGGAAATAGGTCATCTTCTAAATACTAGACCAATCCATCAAATTATAACATAATTAAGTTATAATACAGGTTAATCTATTCATAATATCCAAAAAAAATCATAAACGAATCAATTCACAAGATCAATTTCGAGATGGGAAAAGTCCCACATGAAAACTCAACTTTTGAAATCAATTTGATGGAATCCTTTGAGGAAAGAGGTCTCAAAGGTGAAAGGAATCACATACCTTAATGTTTGATGAATATTGATGGAGAAACATTGGTGATTGTAGCCCTAAAACCCACCTTGACCTTGTCTTCTATGGAGTTCTTCAACTAGAGAGAGAAAGAAGAGAGAAGGAAGAGAGTTTTGGGTTTGGGAATTATGAAAGCTTTGGGTAGTCTAATTAGCTTAGGGTCTTTATATAGGTTGTTAATTAACTTAATTAGACCTACCCTAAACCCTAATTAACCTCCTAACTAATCCAACTAATAAAATGAATTAAATTAAAATGTGCAGCGAAACACAGACCTCACAGAAGGAACTCCGACCCACGCCCTGTTTGTCAATTGACGGGCCAAGGACTAACCGTCCTGTTGGTCCGTCGTTGAGTTCAGAGACTGCAAATCTCAAACTTGGACAAATATTCTAAGTGTCTATCGACGGAGGCAATCGACGCCCCGTCTATTGACACACGAATCGTCGATTGCATTCGTTTGTGCACACTGCCTTTTGACAGATCTTGCCAATTCGCAAGGGTCCTCCTCAAGGGCCCTTGGTTGGTCCTTGGGGAGTCATGCCCGGACGTTTAGACTATGAACTAACTCTAATATGTTTTAAAAACCCTTCCACCAATTTTTATCATTTTCCGACTCCTAAAAGCTAGTCAAATAGACTAAGGCACACTAGCACCTCCTTGAACTAGTTTCCGGACGTCATGGACGTTCCTTGACATTTTGACTTCTAAACTTCCTAAATGACTTATATACATTAAAATAGATCTTAAAACAGTGTTTAAACCTTTTGACACTCATGTTAGTCTCTAGAACACATCTTAAATTTTTGAAGTGTTACATTATCCCCCCCTTAGGAACATTCGTCCCCGAATGACAGTAAAATCTTTGAAAGGAAGGAATAGACTCAAGACTAGCTGCCCAATCAAAAACAATGCATTATAACATGAGTTACAACATCAATCATGGAATTTACACATAGCAATTCAAAACTTCAATTACCACATATAAGGCTCAACATTACATTATGAGGAATTTCCTTCTCACAACAACAACATGAGCTCAACATACCTTACACGAGTCAATTATGTCAAAACTTAACTTACCAACATGCTCAATATCATTTCATAAACACTCACCATATCAAAATGCACAACATAACTTCATACAAGAAGAATTGCAAATTTTCAAGTTAATATGCACAATTTCACTGTAACTTCACTGTAATGACATCTAAAATGCACATTTTTGCAAAACTTCACTAAAAATCAAAGCAACTTTGATTTTAGTCATTACTTTTATTATTAGTAAGAATAACTAACCTTCATTAGGAAAGAGATAAGGATAACGGGACTTCATGTTGGTCTCTGCCTCCCATGTTGCTCCCTCAACTAGGTGGTTTCTCCATAACACTTTTACGGAGGCCACCTCTTTGTTCCTTAACCTCTTCACTTGACGATCAAGGATCTCAACCGGAACCTACTCATAGGAGAGGTTATCCTTCACACCAAGACCCTCAATAGGATGAATAGATGGATCACCGATACACTTCTTAAGCATATAAACATGGAAAACCAGATGAACCGAAGCCAATTCACTAGGGAGTTTCAACTCATAAGCAACCTTACCAACCCTTTGCAAGATTTCATAGGGACCCACATAACTAGGACTCAACTTTCCTTCCTTGCCAAATCTAACCACCCCTTTCATAGGCGAAATTTTCAAGTACACCTTATCACCTTCTTCAAACTCTAATTCTCTTCTCCTATGGTCGGCATAAGACTTTTTCCGACTATAGGTTGTTTGCAACTGGTTCCTTATGATATGAACCTTATCCAAAGTCATATAAATCAAATTGGGACCCAAAAGTGAAGACTCACCCACTTCAAACCATCCAATTGGCGATCTACATCTCCTACCATACAAGGCTTCATAAGTAGCCATAGATATATATAAATAGTAGCTATTGTTGTAAGCAAACTCCATCAAAGGCAAATGCTTATCCCAATTTCCCTTGAAATCAATGATACAATCTCTAAGCAGATCCTCAAGGGTTTGAATAGTATGCTCTGCTTGACCATCCGTTTGAGGATGAAAAGCGGTGCTTAACTTCACCTTGGTACCCAACTCTTCTTGGAATGACCTCCAAAACCTAGATGTGAATTGTGCACCCCTATCCGATATAATGGATAACGGAATACCATGGCGACAAACAATCTCATCTATGAAGATCCTTGCATAATCTTCCGCCAAATAAGTAGACTTGATGGGAATAAAATGAACGGATTTTGTCAGCCTATCAAAAATCACCTATATAGAGTCGTATTGCTTTTGTGTCCGAGGCAAACCTACCACAAAATCCATATTGATGTCTTCCCACTTCCAAGTAGGAACTTTGATTTCTTGAAGTAAACCACCCGACTTTTGGTGTTCAACTTTCACTTGTTGGCAATTTAACACTTAGCAACAAATTCCGCTATGTCCTTTTTCAAACCTTTCCACCAAAACACTTCCCTAAGGTCATGATACATCTTTGTAGAACCCGGATGAATGGAGTAACGAGACCCATGAGCTTTCTCAAGAATCCCGCTCCTCAAACCATCTATATTGGGAACACATAACCTTCCTTAGTACCTCAAGACACCATCCCCCCCTAAGGAGAATGACTCATTAAGTTTACCAAGAACTGATTCCTTCAACTCCATCAATGTTTGATCAAGATGTTGTTTGGACTTCACCTCAACCACCAAAGATGAGTCGGAGTTATGATGTACCACTACACCACCTATAGGAGAATCTTCAATCCGAGCCCCTAAACGAGCCAACTTATGAACATCCTTAACTAGGTTCCTCTTGGCTTCCTCAACATGGGAGACACTTCCCATGGACAAACGACTCAAAGCATTCGCTACCACATTAGCCTTAACAGGATGATAGAGAACACTCATGTAATAGTCTTTCAACAAATCTAACCATCTGCTTTGTTGTAGATTCAACTCCTTTTGAGTGAATACATATTGAAGACTTTTATGGTCCGTATACACATCCACATGGACACCATACAAGTAATGCCTCCATATCTTCAAGGCAAATACCACGGCGTCTAAATCAAGGTCATGAGTTGGATAATTTCTCTCATGAACCTTAAGTTGCCTAGCGGCATAGGCTATAACCTTCTCATGTTGCATAAGAACACACCCCAACCCGACTCGGGATGAATCACAATATACCACGAAACCCTTTATACCCTCCGGTAGGGTCAATACTGGAGCGGAAGTAAGTCTATCCTTCAATATTTGGAAACTTCACTCACATGCTTCCGACCACTCAAACTTCTTACTCTTTTGGGTCAAAGTAGCCAAGGGAGACGCAATGGACACAAAACCATCCACAAACCTCCGATAATAACCCGCTAGACCCAAGAAACTACTAATGTCGGGAGGAGTCAATGGTCTAGGCCAATTTTTCACCACCTCGATTTTCCTTTGATCAACCTCAAATCCCTCACTAGAGATGATATGACCAAGAAACGCCACTGACCTCAACCAAAACTCACATTTTCTATACTTGGCAAATAATTGGTGTTCCTTAAAGCACTTGTAACACCACCCTCAAATGGTCTATATGTTCACCCTCATTTTTCGAATATACCAAGATGTCGTCAATGAAGACAATGACAAATGAATTTAGGTAACTTTGAAACACTTTATTCATGAGATCCGCAAATGCCACCGGGGTATTAGTGAGACCAAAGGACATTACTAAGAACTCATAGTGACCATATCTAATCCGAAATGTCATTTTTGGTATATCCTCACTTCTCACCCTAAGTTGGTGATACCCCAACCTCAAGTCAATCTTAGAAAAGTAGCTTTCCCCTTGGAGTTGATCAAAAAAGTCGTCAATCTGAGGGAGAGGATACTTGTTCTTAATAGTGACTTTGTTGAGTTGGCGATAATCAATGCACATTCTAAGGGAACCATCCTTCTTCTTCACAAATAAAACCGGAAAAAACCATGGAGAAATAATAGGTCTAATGAAGCCTTTGTCTAGTAAATCCTTGAGTTAAGCCTTCAACTCTTTCAATTCTGCCGGAGCCATCCGATAAGGAGGAATTGAAATGGGATTTTTATCCGGTAACAAGTCGATACCAAAATCAATTTCCCGTTCGGGAGGAATGTCGGGAAGATCATTAGGAAAGACCTTCGGAAATTCTCTCACTACGGGGACCAACTCAATGGGAGGAATCTCGGAGTCTAAATCTTGGACTTTTACTATATGGTATAAACAACCTTTAGAGATCATCCTACAAGCTTTCAAACTAGAAATGATACGACCTCTAGGAATAGAATTTCCCCCCTTCCACTCTAAAACGGGCTCATTTGGAAAGTTAAACTTCACCACCCTAGTTCTACAATCTATAGAGTCAAAGCAAGCATGCAACAAATCCATACCCAATATGACACCAAAATCAAACATATCAAGTTCTACTAGTTCAACATAAGTAACTCTATTGGGCAACATTATTGGACAATTTCTATATACCCTTTTTGCAACAACCGACTCACCCACTGGGGTAGACACCATAAAAGGTTCATTCAAGATATCGGATAAAATGTCAAAGTTTTTTGCTACTACAGTAACAAAAGATAGTGTAGCACCCGGATCAAGTAAAGCATATAAATCAATAGAGAAAACTTTTAACATACCGGTCACCATATCGGGAGAAGTCTCTTGCTCACCCCTTGAGCGAAGTGCATAAAAGCGATTCTTCTTCGGAGCATCATTGGAACCACTTGCTTGAGCTTGACCACTAACATTGTCTTGTCCCTTCACATTAGGGCAATCCCTAACCTTGTGACCACTCTTGCCACAACCAAAACAATTATCTGTTCCCTTAAGGCATTCACCAAAATGCTTCTTGCCACACTTTTCACAAGTTGGATTATTAGTTGGTGAGCTAGTACCCCTTCCCTTTTGAGGCTTAGGTTTAGACACCCTATCATCACGAGCCTTAAGGAATTTGGAAGGAACTTGATTAGATAACCTCTTCTTAAACCTAGGCTTGTCTTGGATATCAAGCCTACCCTTTGAAGAACCACCATCAAAAGATCTAGCCCTCTTAGCATCTCTACTCTTTCTCTTAGCCCTTGCCTCTTCCACTTGTTGAGCATTAACCATGAGAAGAGAAATATTCATATTGTCATGTAGCATAGACAAATGACATTCCTCTTCCAAGTCATCCGACACTCCCGTCACAAAGCGGTTCATTTCATCTCTAGGATCGGAAACCAAAGAAGGAGCATACTTTGACAATTTAGTGAATTTTAAAGAGTATTCAAGTACACTCATACCTCCTTGATGAAGGTTGATGAACTTCACCACCTTGGCTTCCCTCTTCTCCCTAGGAAAGAATATATCAAGAAAAGCCTTGTTGAAAACTTCCCAAGTCACCGGTCCACCCCTTAAAGGCCTATTGTCTCTCCATTGGACGTACCAAGTTTGGGCCATATCTTTGAGTTGGTAAGTGGCTAATTTATCCTTCTCACTAGTAGTCAACCTCATAGCATAGAGAATCTTGTAAATTTCATCAATGAACTCTTGGGGGTCTTCCTCAGCTTTGGACCCATAGAATGTAGGGGGATTCATTGTAGTGAAATCCCTCAAACGGGAGGCCATGGTAGAAACTTGTTGGTTTGCTCGGGGTACAACCTCCCGATTAGCTTAGGTCGTCATGTCTTGAGCTTGAGTAGTGGCGGCTTGTGCTTGAGTAGTAATGGCTTGGGCCATTTGGAAAAGAGCAACCTTTATGTCACCATCCGTCAAAGGAGGAGGATTGACCGGAGCTTGGTCATCATTAACATCTTCTTCAAGAGGAGGAACTTGATCACCACGGGGAGGAACTCCCGCATTGGTCATCTCTTCTTCAAGTCTTCGTGTCGCATTCCTTCGAGTATTCATTGTATATAATCACAATAAGAGGATTAGATACTAAAAACACGTAGAGTCAAAACTCTAGAGGCACGATATTGTACTTCCAAGAAAGTGAGAGTTTCCTAAGCATCATATAGATTCCTATTCATAAGTGTGGCGCACTTCACAATTATGAGTAAGAATCTACATAAACATGGTTGACAGAGACATCGACTTGAATATATTCAATCTCATGCTCTGATACCAAGTTTTTCACATTCGGGGAGCACCCCCTAGATGTAACCGGCGTCGGCGTCCTCTTTGAGGACTACGACTAGCCTCTTAGCATACATCATTACATTCATAGGTTAAAAATGCGGAAATTTTAAAAACTTTTCATTACTTCTACATTTAGGTTTACATAGATCTCTACATACACATAATACTTATATCGAGTATACATAGACCCTTCGTAGAGGAAGATTACTTAGTCTTCTACTTTTATTGCACATATATATATATATATATATATATATATATATATAATATGATTTAGGTTTACATAGATCTCTACATACACATAATACTTATATCGAGTATACATAGACCCTTCGTAGAGGAAGATTACTTAGTCTTCTACTTTTATTGCACATAGATATATATATATATATAATATGACTTAGTCTCAAATGGACGTCTCATTTCATAACCATCTAACAAGAGTATAATAATTTGGGTCTAGCCCATACATCAATGTAATAAGACTACATATAAGTCATACAAAGTTTAGAACTCAAAGAAAAGAAAAGAACATAAGAGTCTTAAAACTAGAACAACTTCATAAGCTTGACAGTGGCTTTTCCCTCGGAAAGTGAGGACCTACCCCACTTGGATGATTGAGAATTCCAAGTCTTTTTCAAAGTCGTCTCAAAGCCCTTCAACGACCGAAACCTAAAATATTGGAGAAAAAGAGAGAAAATGGGGTTAGTACACCACTTGTACTAAGTATGAGACCATATGCACACATATAATGAAATTATGCTAAGAAAAGAGACAATTCATAAAGGTATGCAATTTACTTTGAAAAAGCCTTATGCACATTCAACAAACCATACCAATCAATGAGACATATTTATTAAGTCTAAAGCATGTACATCACAAGACCAACAATACTAAGTCTAGTCAAGTCAACATGCATATCACATAATGGAACACAATTCGAGGCAATTCTATCATCAAGTTATAATAACAACAAGCATGGATAAGAGTACGTTTCAACATAATCAAAGCAAGACCATTATTTATGACCCTCTTTAAGTCGACTTGTGCAATGACTAAGCAAAGCCCCATAACCTTACTTAATCAAGTAAACCTAGCAAGAACCATAACCAATGTCCAACTTCACATAACATAACATTAAGAGTACATAATATCATACTTTAGCAATAGAGACCAAATACATGTTCATAAGAGTAATCAACATCACATAGTTCATTAACATATAAGATCATCATATACATATCATTTACATTTGTAAGCATATACACACATAAGAACATCCTCCTAAGACTTACCTTAAGGCTAACTAGTGCAATGTATAGGTAGAGTCTCATACCCCTACCTAGACTAAGCTAAACCCCTTAGGTCATCTTAGTTAGAGTTCAATCCTTTAGTTTGTTTTACCTTGTGGTAACATCTTGCCTTAACCGACATAGATTACATGAGCTAATGTTGTCACACCCCGAGCTATCCCCGAGCCGCGGACACGGAACCTAGGACCACAAGTGATCCCAAGCTAATCCTGCTGGCATTATCATGAGCATACTAAAGATAATAAACTAAATGCGAAAGCTAAATCATAATTTAAACTGAAAAGATGGGGAATATTGATATTTTATAACTGAGATATTTGAAAACAATGAGTTTAATACAAAGGAAATATTAACTCAATACTAAGATGAAACTAAGTATGTCTGAAAATAGCCTCTAAACTGACTAGAAATGCTGGGACAAGCCCCAGCTAAGTCTACCCAAAACCTAAACTAAATGACTAAAAGACTGAAATGAACTCATGACTATTGTCCTCGGAGAATGAGGACTCACCACTAAATCTGCTGGACTGGACATCGGGAATAGATCTAAGTGTGATCTGGATGTTGAGAACCTAAACCTACATCATGAGAAGATGTAGCGCATGTATGCGTCAATACTTGAAGGTACTGAGCATGTAGGATAGAGTAAAGCTGAAATAAAACATAACTGAACAAGTACAAAAGCAAGTATAATAATCTGAACATAATATACTGAATTTTGAGCTAACTGGATGCAATGACCAATTTATAACATGCTGGAACTGAATACTGAATATACTAATAATGGTCAATGCAATAGAGTCTGACTGAACTATGGGAGCTACTAATAACCGATAATAAGACCACATGAGCTAAATGTGGAGTCCGATGTATACGCCCCATCGAGAGGACCCAATGTCACATCCGGGTTTACCCCCTAGACGTAACTGGCGTCGTCGTCCTCTTTGAGGACTAAGACTTGCCCCTTAATTATCATCATTGCATTCACAAGTCAAAAAGAACGGAAAATTTAAAACTTTTAATCATATCTAATTGGAGGTTTACATAGACCTCTACATACATGTAATAGTATTATTATCGAGTATACATAGACCCTTCGTATAAGAAGATTACTTAGTCTTATACTTTTATTTCACATATACATATATAAGATAGAAATAGAGTCATCAAATCAGTCTCATCTCATAACCATCTAGAATGACAATATGAACTTGGGCATAGCCCTACAACAATAAAAGTAAGCCACATATAGGCTTTATACAACTTGTCTTCAGATGAAAGATAGAGTCAACATAAGTGTCTTAATATCTAAGACAATCCATAGGTAGAATATCGGCATCATCCTCGGGAAAATGAGGACCTACCACTTGGATGATAAGAGTATCCAAGCCTCCTTCTCAATCGCCTCGAACCAAACCTCAACAACCGGAACCTAAATTGTTTGGGAAAAAGGGAGAAAATGGGGTTAGTACGCCACATGTACTAAGTATGAGACCATATGCACATATAACAACCAAACATGCTAAAAAGGAACATTTAGTTAAATCATGCCATTTTACCTCTTTATGCACAACCAACAAACTATACAAATCATTTATACATGTTCAATCAAGTCAAAGCAACCATATGCATATCACATACTTGAACCCATAATCCCATACAACCCTATCACCAAGTAATAACATCACAAGCATGAATAATAGTTCATCATGTAAATAGCAAAGCAAGACAACCAATCAATATCCTTATAAATTCACAAGTGCAATGACCAATCAAATCCTCATAACCCTACTTAATCAAGTAACCAAATGAAAATCATAAATAGTAACTCACTTCACATAACTTAGCCTTTAACACACATAAGTTCATACTTTAACAATAAAGACCATTTACATGTTCATAAGCATCATAATCATCATATAAGGTCATCTACCTTTATCATCATTTATAAACATAATATTGACCTCCTAAAGCTCCTATCAAGGCAAACTAGTGCAAGGCATAGGTAGAGTCCCATACCCCTACCTAAGCTAAGTCAAACACCTGAAGTCACTCTAGTTAGTCTATACATCATTACTTCATTTTAGTTTAGGGAACACTTGTCTTAATCGACATAGACTACATGAGCTAATGTGGAATCCAATGTTGTAAATCCTTACACTGGTAGAAGGTGGTCTACCGGCCAAAGTAAAACCAAACACAAACGTAGCTTTCTAGGTGGATCCACTAGCTAGTCTTCCTATGGGGGCAACATAGTTCAAGAACTAAGAGATAGGTAATTCCCTCTACATACCACTTAGTAATTGGAGCCTCATCTCATGGGAATTAATGAAATGAGTATCCCTAAATGGGGAGTCAACATCACATATAGAACTAAAGGGTAACACTTCCTCTATTGGAAAGCCATCACCTCCCATTGTCAAGTTCACTTAGTGCTAAGCTAAGTCCCTTATTGAAATGTATTTAATCTTTATTCATCAATCATAACTTATTTTAGGTCATAGGGTCTATCCCTTGTATAATCATCATCATAATAGCTCAATAGGAATTGGATGAGTATAATCCTTTTGTCAAATTCCACATAAGTAAGGTTAACACATTACATACTATTTCATAATAAGGCACATTGGTAATCACCATCATCCTTATAACTTTACATCTTCATCAACCTCACAACCATAAGTAAGACATTTCAATTCAATATCATACCACCCTATCAACCCTAAACAAGGCATACTCCAACACAATCATAATGACTTACTCACAATTAACAATAATTGAAGTAAAGGATAGGGATCACAAGACTTACCAAATCTTCTTCACAATTCATCATCTTCAAGGTCTTACCATCAACCCTTAGTTCAACTCAATTAGGTCATCAAATCACCATAATTCAATAACCAATGTAATCACAAGTCTAGAAGTACCACTTCATCATAACTCAATAATATATCAAAGATTAGGATTAAGTCAATTCATCATACCCTAGATGGTACTATCAAGAACTAGTATGAAAGACTATACATCACCCTAATTCATTCATAATTATCATAACAACATCATCTAGTAGTAATCCAACCCTTAACCAAGTCAATTGAATGAACAATATACAAATAAGTCAAGATCACAACATAGGGTTAGGGACTTAGGATTATATTCTTCAATTTAGGCAAGACCATCAACAATTAACATAATCAAGTTAAAATACATGTTAATCTAGTCACTATAACCTAAGTAAAACATCAACAACTCAATTCATAACTTCAAATTCGTAATTGGATGAAACCCATTTTAAAACTCTAGGTTTGAAAACACTTTGAATGAACCCTTTGAGGAAAAGGTCTCAAAGGTGAAGATATCCTATACCTCAACGTTTTGACAAAGATTTGAAGATGAATTTTTCCCTTTCCATCCCCCAAATCCCTTCCTTAGCTTAGTCTTCAATGGTGTCTTCCAATAGAGAGACAAAGAAGAGAGAAGATAGAGTAATTGGTTTTTGAGTTCTAATTAGATTAAAGGGGTTGGGGACTTTATATGGGTGACTAACTAACTTAATTAGAACCCCTTAATCCCTTAATTAACCGCCTAAACCCCTAACTAATTATAGGAACTTAAATTAAAACGTGCAGGAAAATATCAGCCCTCACAGACGGAACCCCGTCGAAGGGCCGTCTGTGAGTTGACGAGCCTACCCCCCCTCCCGTCCTGCACATCCGTCAATGAGTTCAGAGACTTGTGCAGGCGAGAGATTCTTCAAATTGGTGAAGTGTGGAACGACGGTGGCATCGATGCCCCGTCATTCCACACACGGACAGTAGCCTCCTCCGTCGATGCACACTGCCTAGGCAGTGTTGCCTCAATCTGCAGGGGTCCTCCTCAAGGGCCCTTGGTTGGTCCTTGGGGAGTCGTACCCGGACGTTTCGACCATGAAACATCTCTAACACTTGTTCCACACATTTTTACTAAATTTCGTTAATTTTTGACTCTTCAAAACTAGTCAAATAGGCCAAGGCACACTAGTACCTTTATGAACCAACTTTCGAACGTCATGGACGTTTTTGGATGTTTTGGTTCCTAGACTTCCTAAATGACCTATATTTATTAAAATGACCTTAAAATAGTGTGTAGACTCCATGACACCTATGTTAAAATTAAGGACACGTCTTATATTTTCGAAGTGTTACACCTAATATACCCTGCCAAAGGTATAAATGCATGCTGGCGTGATCACTAAACTGATTGCCCCTAGAGGAGACTTACAACCTACTTGGCTAGTAGTTCTGGGACTAATTGGGTATGTTGAACCCTAGTCCAACTCGTTATTAGGCTACTCCCAATGAATTGTGTAATTAACTGATTATGACTGATTTTCTGTAAATACTGGATAGCTAAAACGAAACATGCAAACTGAGAATGCAACAATTAATCTGGTAATTATGCATTTATAACTGAGACATGTATATCTAAAGTAAATGAAATATCTGACCTAGCATGTGTAATTCAAGAACTAAAGAAATACATGCTAGGGTTTTGAAATTCATGCGATAAACTGAATAATAATATGGAAATCTGATTTGGAACATATAACTAATTAATTCATGAAGTTCTGTTGAAGTTCTAGAAACCCTAGGTCTAATTATGATATGGGAATCAAGAATCTGACTGAAAACTAGGGACCCAATAGGTGAAAGGAACCCACTAGTGAAATCCCACATATATGGTGATTAAATCCACGGAGAAATATTTAGATTTCGAGGTTGGAACTGTGGGAACCTTGATGCGTTCTTGAACTAGGGTTCTTGACCTTTTTCTCCTTTCTTGCTTCTAATTTTCTAAGTTTTTTATTAATGATTTGACCTAGGTAAGTTTTAGTTATGTTTCTAGGCTTAAACTGAATAAAATCTGATGATTTAAGGTCAAAACGACGTATCTTAGGGTTTAAACAAAGTGAAAAATACCAAAATACCCCTGATTTAATTGATGTCGGACCAAACGATGACCTGGACTGACGAGCCATCGTTCAACCGACAGTCCATCGTTTGGGTCCGTAGGTTGGGTCTATTCGACAGGCCTTTACTAAAACGGGCATAACATTTTACTCGAAGGTCTGATTTTAGCAAGATTAGTGGCTATGGAAAGCTAATTATATTATCTATCATTTCATAGGTCATGGGACACCTAATTCATTTTGTACTAAGAAATATAATCAATTGAAGTTGACCCAACTGTAATTTCCCCCTAACTGTCTGTTAATTTCCACCTACGGTACGTAGGTCCATCTATGGACCGTGCTGGTCAATCGTGGTTCTTGTCAGAGAGTGGGTACATGGGGTGTTGATCGACGGATACAGACTACAGACAGTAGTCTAACCTACAGACCGTAGGTCCGTCAGTCGTTCGACACTTGGTCAAATTTTTTGGGCTGTGTCTTGGGGAGTTTCAGTCACAATCGACGGATGTGCAGCACGGACCGTGGGTCAGGATACGGTCCATCGATGGTAACCGTTGACTGCACCTGCAGATTTCTGAAAAGCTAATTTTTGGTCTGTTTTGGATACGGGGTGTTACAAATGTGGAATCCGGTGTCAAGAAACCCTACACCGAAAGAAGGCGGACTACTTCCCAAGGTAGTCCAAAAACATGAACATAGCAACTACGTGGATCCACTAGCTAGTATTCCTATGGGGGCAACATAGTTGAAGAACTAGGAGATATAGTTGGGATCCTCCTTATGCTACATGCATTGGAGTCTCCAATCTCAAGAGTACATTAGTGACCTACCTTCCCTATGGGGAAAGGGACACTCCTCACTCTAGTTCACTTGGTGCTAAGCTAGAGTCTCTTTTGAAATGTCTTTAATACCCTTATTAATCATCATAGCTTAATGTAGGTCATAGGGTTTATCCCTCGTATAATCATCATCATCATATATCAATAAGAATTGCATGAGTATTGTCCTTTCATTACAATTCATACATGTGAGGTTAACACATTTACATAGTCACATCATATTAAGGCACATTGGTAAATCATCCCTGACCTTATAACATTTACATCTTAGCCAACACCTCACAAACCATAGTAAAGACATTTCAATGCAACATCATACCAACCCTATCAATCTTAACATAAGGTATACTTCAATACAACATCATCACTTTATCACAATTAACCATAATTGAAGTAAAGAATAGGGATCACAAGACTAACCAAGTCTCCTTCATAATCCATCATCAAGGTCTTACCATCAACCCTTAATTCAACCCAATAAGGGTGTAATGTCATCACACAACAATAACCAACATGATAACAAGGCTAATTAAATCACTATATCACAATCTATCACTAGTTCATAGCTTAAGATAAGAGACATAGGTCAAAGTCATAATATAGATCGATTACTCAAGCACTAGCATGATAGGACTATAATTCACCCTAATCTATTCATAATTTATACAATATCAACAACTAGTATAAATTCAACCAATAACCAATTCAATTGAACCAATATTACACAATTCATATCAAGATCATAACTTAGGGTTAAGGGAAATAGGTCATCTTCTAAATACTAGACCAATCCATCAAATTATAACATAATTAAGTTATAATATAGGTTAATCTATTCATAATATCCAAAAGAAATCATAAACAAATCAATTCACAAGATCAATTTTGAGATGGGAAAAGTCCCACATAAAAACTCAACTTTTGAAATCAATTTGATGGAACCCTTTGAGGAAAGAGGTCTCAAAGGTGAAAGGAATCACATACCTTAATGTTTGATGAAGATTGATGGAGAAACCTTGGTGATTGCAGCCCTAAAACCACCTTGACCTTGTCTTCTATGGAGTTCTTCAACTAGAGAGAGAAAGAAGAGAGAAGGGAGAGAGTTTTGGGTTTGGGAATTATGAAAGCTTTGGGTAGTCTAATTAGCTTAGGGTCTTTATATAGGTTGTTAATTAACTTAATTATACCTCCCCTAAACCCTAATCAACCTCCTAACTAATCCAACTAATAAAATGAATTAAATCAAAACGTGCAGCGAAACACAGACCTCACAAAAGGAACTCCGACCCACGCCCTGTTTGTCAATCGACGGGCCAAGGAATAACCATCCTATTGGTCCGTCGTTGAGTTCAGAGACTGTGCAAATCTCAAACTTGGCCAAATATTCTAAGTGTCTATCGACGGAGGCAATCGACGCCCCATCTATTGACACATGAATAGTCGATTGCATTTGTTTGTGCACACTGCCTTTTGATAGATCTTGCCAATTCGCAAGGGTCCTCCTCAAGGTCCCTTGGTTGGTCCTTGGGGTCATACATCAACTTTTAAGTTAAGGTCAATTTTTATATGTGAGAATGATTTTGGATATGAATTAAGGTCATTAGAACCCACTAACACAAAGTTGAGTTGAAATTTTGCTTTCCAACTGATTTTGAATATGAGATTTTACTTGGATCCACTTCAAATGACCATATCTCTCAGCACATAATGAATTATATGTCTCGTGACCTTTCAAATTAAAGGACTACCAGTCCTTTTTTCAACACCACCAAGTTTCCTCCATTTCAAGTCACGAGTAAACCTTTATGCCCATTTTAGTAAATCCTAGTCAAATATTCGAAGTTTCAGAGACGACAATAAGGTTAGTGGAATGTTCCACGGACCGTGGAGCCATCCATAAAGGCTTGCTTCACTTTTTTCAGCAGTTTCCTACACGCGTTCTAGGGTTAATTTGGTCCTTTTCCAAGATTTTTAACCCTCTTCTAATCCTAAACCATGATGTTTTACACCTAAATAAGGGTTTAGAAGGTGTTAATCAGTTCTTTTAGATTCATTAACACTTTAACTCTTTAGAGCAAGGTACCAAGAGGAGAATAAGCTAAGGGTTTTGCATTATTTGAATTTCATCAATTTTGCAAAGAACTTTGTTCTTCCAGGTTTGTAAGACTAGCACTATGTTGGACTAGTTAGTCCTATGCTCTACATATACTTTCAAATCATAAAAAGAGTAATCTAGGATTCCATCCCTAGATTTGAGTATTCTTGAGATGAGTTGATGTTGAGTTCTAAGTTCTTGAGTTCCGAATTATTAAATTTATATTCCTAATTATTGAATTGTTGTATATCGTGCATTGAGATTTATTGAGTTGATTGTTCATGGCTATTTTTTCAACATGAACCCTATCCCTGAGTATTTATTGAGTTCTTATTGAGAATCGTTTAAACAAAACATGATTGTTTTCAAATGAGTTTTTGAGAAAGTAAAGAAGAATTTGAGAAAGAGTTTAACCAAGATTTGAGCAACAGTATAAGGTAACTACGTATTTCAAAATGTATAATTGTTTACATTGAGCAAAGTGAAACCTTATTTTCTAAATGAGCAATGAGCTCAGAGATACTTCAGAGAAGTTACCTCTTTTAAGAGGGTAGCTTGAGAAATTATCTCAAATCACAGAAAGAGTAGTTTTATACATTTAAGCATGATTGTGTGTGTGTGTATATATATATATATATATATATATATATATATATAATATTTAAAACCGATATAGGGATGTGTTCAGACTTACTCAAAATCCTCATAAACCATGTATTGCCAACATGGGTAAAGGATGATAATTTTTAGATGAATCTTTGTTGCTTAGTGGATTACTTAGCTGAGAGGTTCTATACCGCAACACGGTATAGGATTGTTCTGGAAGCGTGGGCAAGTTGCATCATCACTGGCTCATAATGATGGTTGTCGATTAGAGAATCTCCCAACGAAGTTAAAGTGTATTTTAAAAAATAACTTATTATGTTCAGTTCAGAGATAATTAAATGATTTAACTTCTTAATTTCTTTACATCTAGCTTGGGTATATTTCAATTATTGCAGTCCTTTCATTCAGTTATTCCACTTTGTTTATATTTAATACTCATAGATTCAATGTACTTATTCCATTCAGCCTGCATCTTTTTATGATGCAGAATATTTTGTTCAGGATCATTAACATGCACTTTATTAAGATCACTCTACGCTCTAACTAGCTTTTGGTGAGCCTCTTTACATTTCGGAGGAATTCACATTTACTTTCTAGTTAGTAGTTATTACAAGTCGCGGATCTTGTCCCGACATCGTTGTTTAATAATAGACGCTTCTTAGATGAATAGAGTTGGGGTGTATCTCAGTATTTATTCTCTGAGTTGTTTTACAAACTATAAGTATTGATAATGAGTATTTTCCAGATATTATGAGATGAGTATTTGAGTTTAACTGATTTAATTTTATTTTGAGCATGTCATTGCTTGAGTAAGTCTATTGCTAAGTAGTAAACTAGGACAAGGGTTCTCTTGGGGACCAACAATGGTTCGCGAGTACCGTCCACGTCCACGGTGTAGGCTTGAGGTGTAATAAACTTGGTATCAAATCACGGAGTTCAAGTGTCCTAGTTTGTCTATGAAGTCGTATCAGTAGGATCTTATTTATGGTTGTGAGCAACCTACTTCTATAAATGAAGGACTACAAACATTTTTCAAAAAATTCCTTTCTTTCATACTCTGATCGTGCAATAGAACTGTGCCATGAGGAACTAATTCAAACTTGTGATTTCTCAAATCCATTCGACTACCCCTCATACTCAAGGTGGTTAAAAACAAAAGTTTAATCCTTTTCAATGAGTTACTATAAGCAAAAGTCTTCAGAAAGTCTAAAGGGGCTTAAGAGAAGCTTGTGAGTGAGATTAAGTGTTTAAATTCGAAAGAATGCACTCTTAAACATATGAATCATGCGTTTAAGATAAAAGTGAGATATACTCCAGACTCTCTTCTCTAAGCCTTGTTTCACGTGATATCCTTTAATAGGGATGTATGTTTTAGAGCTTGGATAATGCTTATATATGAAAACATAGTATGAGTTACGATGCTATAAGCAGTAGTAGTAGAAGTTCCATAGTTAGAAGTATGCATTTTGAGGTGTAGTAACCTATGAAATGAGGATGGCTATTGAGCAAAGTGTGTAGTTGCGTTCATGTACCTAGTAAGTCATTTATGAGAAGCTTCCTTTATGTGTAGGCTAAGGAATAATAATATTGTATGGATTTCATGATAGTAACCTATGATGGATTTCATGGTGTAGTAACCTATGAAATGAGGATGGCTATTGAGCAAAGTGTGTAGTTGCGTTCATGTACCTAGTAAGTCATTTATGATGAGTTTCCTTTATGTGTAGGCTAAGGAATAATAACTTTGTATGGATTTCATGATAGAAGGTAGATGAATAGTTACTAGTTAGGATGAGTTAGAGTATACTTTAACCAAAAGGGAGTTTATGTTGATGTAACATTGTGTCAGTGAAGACCAGCTATAGATGTTGAATAAAAGAATAGAGTATACATGAGGTGATAGACCTAAGCTAGGCTTATGATTATTGAAAAGAGAGTCCTATGGTACTCAGAAGGTTGTAGAACTAATTAGGCAATAATGAATAATGAAAGGGTAAATAATACTTAAGTTGTAAAAAAAGAATGTGACAGCAACCTGTAAATAGGTAGATTTAGAGATAAAAATTGACTACTTATCATGATCTTAGTGGGTTAATGTTTCTTAATTTTATCTGGTAGTTGTAAACTAGTATAGTAAACGAGCAATTATATTGATATTTGTGTTTAGTAATAGACACTAACTTTGAATTTGAGATGAGTGTTGTGATCGAAAGGATGGTAACATGAGGGTATGACGTTAGTCGGGATTTGATCTGGTAGGTTTGACATGAATTATGTGAGAAATTAAGGAATTACTTTTTGATAAGTGTAAGTTGTACAAGTGTGGTATTATGAATCTTACATGAGAGGAACGGAGTGTGGCTAAGTCATTAGATGAACAAGAACATTAAGAGGTGTACCTGAGATCGTATGTAGTCAGACGAGATTCTAATTAAGTTAATGATTTTTCATGTGTGTCTGGATAGTATATTTGAGTTGTCAATGTGGAATAGGTTGATGTAAGCATTATTTTTTCCTCTTAAGAGTTATATGAAGCGACCTTATCAGTAAATAAGAAGATGTGAAGAGAAGCATCTTAGAAAGAACCCTAGTACCTACGCATGGAGAGTTCAGTATCCATGAGATAAGCCTTTCTCGAGTGTCAGAGTAAATAAAATGTTAAATACCTTAGATGTGATGGAATATATCCATAGCTTTAAAGTGCTAGCTTCATACCTAAGGGGAAGATGATAAGAAGAGAAACCAAGTCAAGTGTAGAGAATCAGATAGCGATGTGTTTAGAAAGAGTTTTAGAGATATATCAATCCATTCATAATCTTGTGTATTTCTCAAAGTCAGTCATTCCAATATCTTATTGATGTTTCTAATATCATAATTGTATCCATAACTTATGCTCATACACTTCAGAGAGATTCACATCTATGCTCAATTCTGAGAATGAGGAGCAAAAACTTTAGCCCATTGATCTTAATTTTACTCCATAAAGTTATGGATATTAGCCTCATGGTATGAACCTAATCATATAAGCACTCATGTCTCATAGTATGCTTAGCATCACAAATTCATGATTTGATCTCAATGGCTAGCAAAATAATGTTATTTCATGCATATTTAATATAGAATTCTCGAATGAATCGTGATTATGATCTTTCACCTAAATCTCTTTCAGTTATCATTTTTAGTTAGAGAATGATGTAGATGATGGTAGTTGAGTGATGATAGAAGGAGAAGGTTGATGTTTCTTATATTTGTAGTTGTAGTGTGCTTATTCTATATAAGTTTATAAAAGTGGAGGAAGGATAATTGAAGTTTTACTATGAGTAATAGTTAAGTGAGAGTAGTTAGTTATTTCTTGATAATAATGCGTGAAATTTCAATTGATAGAGATGACGAGAGCATAAGAATTCTTAAAATGATTGGTTAGTATGAGTCCATCGATTGACTATAGTACTAGGCTTGAAAGTGGTGTTGTTACATGTGAATAAATACATGATGTATTAGATATTTCATGACTAAGATTCGAAATTTTGTTGAATGTAGTGGTAAGGAGCATTATACTTGGGATGAGATTTCCTATAGAGGCATAAAACCTGAATCTTTGGGTTTAGATTAGTATAAACATCTAATTTTTAGCATGTTGTGATTTAGATATAAGGCTTGAACACAATAAGAGTAGACATGTTAACTTAGACCTTTCTAAGAGTAGTCAACCCTTATAAGAGTTATGAGTTGCGGCTAATGAGGTGCGATATTCATAAAGGAGGGCATAACTTAGAGGTGTTGCTAGGCTTGAAATATAGCAGTTGTATTGCTTAAGGCATTATTCTCTTATTCTTACTTTATGCCAATATACCTTAGTATCATGTAATATAACTTCAAATAGAGCGTGACTATGTTCAAAACAATATCGTTCTTGACTTATGTGCTATAGACAATTCCAAAATCTTAGTATGAATAAGTTTCACCTATGTTAGTAGGAAAGATTAGAATTTAGAAAGATAGTAAGAGTAACTCCTTTCCTATACATGCATCGTCCAACTCTCATTCGAGGATGAATGATCCGGATATATTGTAACATTCTAAAGATTTCTAAGCTGAGACTAGAATCATTTTATAACACCTCGCAACTCTACTCTTTAAAATTTGAATGGATTTGTAATACCTTGAACTTTAAAAAGGCTAACAAGGTCTAACAGGAAAGTCCACGAACCCAAAATGGACCATGGACCCTTTAGGGAAACCTAAATGGTCCGTTAGGGGTCCACGACAACCTAACTATTCAGGCTTGCTAGGATTTGTGTCACCTGGACAGGACCCTAGATGGACCGTGGTGACAGTTATGTCCCGTTTAGGGGTCCTTATAGCTAGGTCACCCATCAGCTTTTATGTTAATGTTAATTCTTTAAATGTGAGAATGATTTTGGATATGTATTAAGATCACTAGAATCCCCTAGAAAAGAGTTGAATTGAAACATTTCTCACCGATGGAGTTTCGATATGAGATTTTACTTGGGTAAACTTCAAATGATTATATTTGTCTGCATATGAGGTGACTCGTGTCCTATCAAATTAAAGGACTACACGTTCTCTTTCCATTGCCACCAAGTTTGCTCCATTTTGAGTTCGGAGTAAAAGTTTATGCTCGATTTTTTAAAACCCTCTCAGATAGTCAAACTTTCACAGACGATAATAAAACCGGTGGAATGTTCCACAAACTGTAGAGCCATTCGTGTAGGCTTGTTGCACTTTATTTTCAGCAACCTCCTACATGCATTCCAGGGCTAATTTAGTCCTTTCCTGAGATTTTAAATTCTATTCTAAGCCTAATCCACTATGTTTTACACCTAGTTAAGGGCTTAGAAGGTGTTAACTAGTTCATCTACGTTCATTAACACTTCAAGTCTTTTAAGCAAGGTTCCAAGAGCAGAATAAGCTAGAGTTTTAAAGCACTCTTTGAATTTCATCAATTTTGCCAAGAAATTATTCTTCTAGGTATATAACACTATCATATTGTTGAAATAGTTCATTCGCACATCCTACATCTACTTTCAAATTAGTAAAAGACTAATCTAGGTTCTCTCCTTAGATTTGAGTATTATTGAGATGAGTTGATGTTCAGTTGAAAGTTTTTCAGTTTCTGATTATTGCGATTCTATTCCTGATTATTGAATTGTTGTATATTGTGCATTGATATTTATTGAGTTGATTGTTCATGTCTATTTTTTTTACATGAACCCTAATACTTGAGTATTCATTGATTTCTAATTGAGAATATTTTAAACAAAACATGATTGTTTTGAGCTGAGTTTTTAAAAAACTAAAAAAGAAGTTTGAGAAAGAGTTATAACCAAGATTCGAGCAAGAGTATAAGGGAATTAAGTATTCCAATATGTATCAATTTTTACATTGAGGAAAGAGAAATTTTATTTTCAAAATGAGCAATGAGTTCAGAGTTACTTCAAAGTAGTTACCTCTTTTAAGAGAATAGTTTGAGCGATTATCTCAAACTAGAGAAAGAGTATGTTTGTACATTTGAGCATGCGTATATTTATTATTGGAATTAGTTTGAACACCGATACGGGGATAAGTTCAGACAACTCAAAATCTCCTAAATCATGTCTTGCCAACATGGTTAAAAAATCATGTTTTTCAGATGATTTCTTATTACTTAGTGGATCCACTTAGTTGAGAGGTTCTATACCCCGGCTTGGTATAGGACAATCTGGCAGCATTGGCGGGACGCAATATGATTATGTAGCTCATAGTGATGGTTGTCGATTAGAGAATATTCTAATAGAGTTTAAGTGTATTTTAATGTATCAATTATTATGTTGAGTTCAGATATGAGTAAATATTTTGTAAAGCTTTAAATGACTTGACTTTTTTGTTTCTTTACATCCAGCTTTAGTATATTTTATTTATTGTTGTCCTTTCATTTTGTTATTTCGCTTCAACTATATTACATACTCGTACATTCAATGTGATAATGTCATTTGACCTGCATCATTTTATATCATACACGTTTAGGGTCATTTAGATAACTCCCTGGAGGTTTTTAGGATAACAATACCCTTATAAACTAAATAATTAGATTAGGACGTCAAAATATTATTCCAGAGGACAGTGAGGTCTGTATACACTCTGTATCGTGGAGCTTCTACCAAGTTAAAGCATCTCTAGTAAATCAGCCATAACATTTCACTCTGAATTCAATTTGACGCAAATTTGGCAGCATTGGAAAGAAGACTCATAGACCTTTGATTTGATAAGTTATGGGTCATCTAACTCTTTATATTCTAAGAGATATGATCATTTGAAGTTGATCCTTAATTTGATCATCTGAAAACTTAGCTGATAAAAATACTTTGAATTTGGCTTGGTGTTAAATATCCCTTATGACCCTAAATCACAGGTGATACCATTTTTACACTTGGTAAATGACCTTGAAACACATGATCAAGTAGGATATCACCAGGTTCAAAGTCATATTTGCGACGAATGATTTGATTTCTTAGTGTAGAGTTGTGAGGTGTTACAATTAAAATAAATCACATTTTAGGATTAGTTTTGTTTTATTTTTTCAAAAGAAAAGAAAAGCTTACAAAAAAAATTAATATTTTCTTTCAATTTAAATTTTAATAATAAACTAGTGATTTCATTATGTTGTTAATTATGTTTCTAGTCTAGCTATTTAACTGTTTTTATACTAAAAAATAATTAGCTAATATTTGTATTATTATATTTTATTTATATCTTTAAAAGGAAGAACAAAAAATCACAACATATACTTTTATATAGGCGAAATGGTGTGATAAATTCTTATATTTGTATGAGTTTGTATTTTGAATCCTTCTACTTAACTCCTTAACAACTGAACCTTAAACTCAATGAAGCTAGGTATTTTAAGCCCTGTTGACCATTGACCAAACTTATGTGACAATTTAATTATTGAGTTTGCACCAACACGTGATTTCACGCGTAGAAGGAGCCTGAATTCCAAATTTAGACTAAAAATATTTTTTTTATAAAAGATAAAAAATTAATCATTTTTTTCTTTCCCTCCTAGTCACCCCCATTTCTCTATCTCTAATTGTCATTACCTTCTTCCCTATCCAACCCTCATCATTTTTATCCTCCTCTTCCCAGCCATCTCGAATTTATATTTTCTTTCTTTCCTGGAGAAATGGAAGTGTTAGATCTATTTTTCTTTCCTTTTTTCTGGGTTATCACAATTCATAAGGTGACAAAGATTCAATAGTCTTGAAGGATAAAAAGTGATTGTTGAATTTTTTTATGAAATTAGGTGAAATGTGTTATGTAAAATTGTGAACAAAGTATTGTGATATATTGTGATATTTTAATGGTGATTTATTGGCATTAATGGTGAAAATAAATGTATGTTGGTTCAAATGGATGATGTAAACGTTGATAAAAAAATACGATTAAGAGTTACGAATGTTAAAGACTTTGAAAAAAAATTGAATTATGATTTTTAAGAACTTAAAGAGTCTAGTCACAGCTATTGAGAATAACAACCCTAAAGAAGAAGAAAAACTAAGGTGAATGGAGATGGTGTTAATGTTGAGTACTAATTGCCCTGAGTTTCTTGCAATAAATAGGTTTTCCTTTTAGGAAAACATTTAGGAGTGGTTAGTCCTTTCCTTGTAGGAAAATGTTTAGAACTCTATAAATAGAGACTTGTTACTTCTAACCTAATCAACACTCACAATGTAATCTTAAGGGCTTTGAGAGTTTTGGTTAGGTGGGAGAATTTGTGGGACACAAGTTTGATATGTTATCACTTGTGTGAACCTTTCATGTATTCTAAGTGAATTGGTTGAAGTTGTTTCTCTCTATATTTTGTACTCTCATATTTATAGTGGATTTCTGATCTCCTTTGTGGACGTAGGTCGATTGATCGAACCACGTAAATCTTTGTGTCTTTTGATATATTTCTCGATTGTCTTCTTATTCGTGGTCTTTCGAGGTTTACCTTACTAGTTTTCGCATTACACCTACTTATTTATGGTCATAACAAGTGGTACCAGAGTCATATTCAATGATGGAGTCAGGTGTTGTGGTTCGATAATCAATGATTAAACCAGGTTAGAGATGAGTGTTAATCTTGACAGGTGTAGTTCTAGTCGCAACCTTTTCGACAATAATAAAGATTTTTGTTGGAGAAATATTTCAAAGAGGTTCTCTGTGTTGAGACATAGATTTTGTAAAGGAGATTATGAGAGGAGAAGCAAATTGTTGAATATTATGTGAAGAAGGTGGACAAATTTATTTTGTCAGAAATCCAGGTCAAGGGGGAGATTTGTTGAGTATTATTTGCCCTGAGTTTCTTACAATAAATAGTTTTTCCTTTTCGGAAAAGGTTTAGGAGTGGCTAGTCCTTTCCTGGTAGGAAAAGGTTTAGAACTACATAAATAGAAGCTTGTTACTTCTAACTTAATCAGCATTCACAATGTAATCTTAAGAGCTTTGACAGTTTTGGTTAGGGAAAGAATTTGTGGGACACAAGTTTGATACGTTATCACTTGTGTGAACCTCCCATATATTCCGAGTGAATTGGTTGAGGTTGTTTCTCTCTATATTTTGTACTCTCATATTTATAGTGGATAGCTCATCTTCTTTGTGGACGTAGGTCGGTTTACCGGATCACGTTAAACCTTTGTGTCTTTTGATATATTTCTCGATTTTCTTACTCGTGTCTCGATGTTTGCATTGCTAGCTTCCGTATGACAACTGCTTATATCGGCCCTAACAGTTAGTGGTGATTGTGGGTTGAGGGAGGTGGAGGAAAGGTGAGAGAAATAACTATTTTATTTTATTATTTTTGTCGTTAATAGAACAACATTTTCGGCTAATAATTAAAACATATTTAGGAAATAACCATGACATGACATTATTATATCTGATGTGTATATGACATGTTATTTATGTAAGAGAGAGTGAGGTGCACACATGGTTTGAGTGATTCAAAAGTCTCATTTTAATTGAGTTTAAGAGTTCAATTGACAAAGGGTCAAGTAGATGAATTCAGAATACAAATTCATACAAATATAAGGGTCTATCAAATTATTTTGCCTTTTATATATAAAAGTTCAGCTTTAATTTAGACTTCTAATTATTTCTTAAGTTTCTTTTCTTGCGTAGTTTTTTTGGTCTTGTGATTGAATCCATTATAACTTATTAGTTCCTTTTATTACTCTTATACCATTTAACACAGTTTTCATGTTAGGATTTCGCTCTATTTAAATTGTAAATAATTAATTGAATTGGTGGAAAAGTTGGCATCGAAATAGTCATTACAATAGATAAAAGATTTTGTAGTAATAATATAATAATTGTTATAAATAAATATATATTAGGGATATATATTATATGTTTGTCCATGGCCCATGGCCCATTACTGTAGGATGATCACTTCTCCAATGAAGTGTTTTCATATCAAAGGGACAATACCCCTTCAATGTAAACACACCAAAAACATATTAGAGAAAATATTACTTTCTCTTATTACTCGTATTGCTCTATCATTTTACTCTTCTTTATTTAGTTTATTATTAATATTTCGTAATATGTTATCAGCACGAAGTTCTAATTTTCTATGGATAAATTAAATTTCTATTGCAGTGTTTATCATGTCAAACTTATCAAAGATTGAGTTTGTGGCACTTGATATTACCGGAAAGAAAATCCACCTTGATGCTAAAGGTCTTGGTGATACTATTAAACAAGAAACTAAAGCATTAAGTCTGGATAAAGCAAAGGCCATGGTTTTTCTCCGACATCATCTTCATGAAGGATTGAAAACTGAATACTTAACTGTGAAAGACCCTCTTGAATTATGGATTAATTTGAAGGATCGATATCACCACCTAAAACTTACGGTGTTACCAAAAGCTCGATATGAGTCGATACACCTTAGATTTCAAGATTTTAAAACTGTAACTGAGTATAATTCTGCTATTCATAAAGTAAGTTCCACATTAAAATTATGTCGAGATACTATCACTGATGATGACTTACTTGAGAAAACTTTTTTCACTTTTCACGCTTCAAATGTGTTGTTACAACACAATCCGTGAAAAGGGATTCAAGAAATATTCTGAATTAATTACATGCCTACTTGTGGCTGAGCGGAATAATACTTTGTTGATGAAAAATCATGAAGCCCCATCCCACTGGGTCTGCTCCATTCCCTGAAGCGAATGTTGTAGCAACACATAACTAGTCTGAATCAAGAGAAAACAATTCTCGTGGACGTGGTCGTGGTCATGGACGTGGTCGTGGACGAGGACGTGGGCGTAGTAGAGGACGAAATAATTATCGTGGACAATAGTTATTATATTATATTATATTATATTTAGTAGTAACAATATAATATCACTATGGAGTACATATAACCAATCTTCTATCTATTTACCACTAAAAAGTTTTAGTCGTTTTCAATGTAATGATATAACCCAATTGCCGTTTAATATTTTAATAATAATAAAGATTATCATCAAAAAGGAAAAAAAATTGCCACTAATGTCTATTTAATTGTAGTGTATGTTGGTGTAAATTAAAAAAGATAGACTATGCGGGTGCAATATTTTTTTTTTGGATAGTATGTTTTTTCTAAAGAAAATAACTCTTTTTTGTTTAAATAGAAAAAATAGTATTTTAACCATTATCAAACATTACCAAATAAATTAAATAGAAAGAATGGTATTTTAACCAAACGACAGAACCCCTATGAAATAAGGGAGAAAATCATTCACACCCCTCTATCTTTGCTTTTAAGTCAATGATTTTTTCTTTAAAAAATTTAATCTACGTTTTTTTAATGAACAAATAAATATTCTTTTTCAGGAAAGGGAAAAAAGGAAAACAAATGAATAAACAATGGCCTGGGATAAGATCTACCTCAATTGTCATCATTAACTATATATTAAATATAAATCTTATCACAATGATGATTTTTTTTTGCCAAGAATTGTCCTATATTCAATGTTCATTCATGCATATCATAATAAAAAATTATCTTTCTATAATGGAAAAAAGCAATATGGTAAACAAATAATGAATATTCTAATATATCAATTTGTTATATACATATACCACTTGCCTGTATCTGGTGTCAATTACAGTCCCATTCTATTTAACCATTCAGATATTGTCATTTCTATAATTAAAAACAATATATATCTTTCTTTCTAAAATTGTTCACATTCTGTATTTTACAGCTAATTTGATCAAATATAATATACTATCAAATCATCAAATAAAATATACATTTTATTCTAATTTATGTAAATGAATTTGACTGACATGAAGTTAAGAGGGAAAAAGAATTTTTAAAAACATGTGAAAATAAAACAAAATTTTCAATAATCATAAATTATTTCATTGAGAGTAATTTTTTTTATTATTAAACATCTCATATACAAAATTAAAATTAAATTTAAAAATACCAAAAAAAGAATATTTTTTTCTCAAACGGGATTATAAAAAAATACTCCCTTTGTGTCAGTTATATTACTTATTTTCCTTTTTTGGTCATTTTTAGAAGGTTCAAAAAAGACATTTTTTTATACTAAGTAAACTTTAAAATATTTATTTTACCTTTAATAAAATGATTTATAACAACTCAAATATCTTTTACTGTTTTAAACCACAAATTTCAAAAATTATAACTTTTTTTTTTAAACTCAAGCTCAATAAAAATAATTCATATAAAATGGTACGGAGGGGATAACAAAAATAAGTTGAAAAGGATGGAGTAATTTGTTAAAGATACCTAGTCATGATATGACAATTTTAAAAATTATCTAGTGCTACAATTTAGATATGAGGATTGAGGGTTTATCATTTTAAATATAGCAGAACAGGTATAAAAAGCCCATACCTTTTCCCATTTTTATGTGTCTGCCTCAATATTTTCAAAAATACATTTGCTCATCTATCTGCCTTCTTTCAGTATTTTTCAGTTTTAAGGTAAGTAGATTCACCATTTTACATTCCCATCTATTTGATTTTCTCTATGTTTCTGCACTTTGTTTACTATGTATTGTATGCTTTATTCATTTTGGAAAAAGTTTGGTTTTTTATATTGGTTTTCCATAGTCCAATTTTTTCTCAAAAGTTCAAAAGGTAAAGAAGAGTTCAAAAAATAAAAAAATAGATTGGGTGTTAGGAGTAATCCCATTTATGAAAACCTTTTAACTATAAACTAGTTGGTTCATTTATTTATTTATTTTTGTGAAATTTGCTGTCTCAAGATTCAATTTTTATTCAAAATTATGCTAATACAACTTTTTTTTTTTCTCTAAATCCATTTAATTGTGCATTCTGTTTTTCTTTTAATTTATTGATCTTGATTGGGGGTGGAGCCAACTTTCGAACCTAGTAACTTTGGCTCAAATCATGTATTTATATGTATAAAAAAGGGAAATCTCAGTATCTCAGTTAGTTGGCTATCTTGAATTTTCATCGTGTTGGTGAAAGTTCGATTCCCCACATTGTAATCCCCTCCCATTCCCCTTAAGTAAAAGCAAATTGTTATTTTCAATGTGAGGTGCATTCTTAGTTACTCTTTTTGATTTCATTCAGGTAAACATAAACATTGGGTTGTTACAAGTTATAGGATCCTCTTCAGTATTCTCTAGTTCATTAAAAGGACCAGGGAATGCTGAAAGATGTGCTTAAGAGCTACCAAGTCTTTCTCTGAGATTGAATCTCTGTTGGAGCTATTCTCTAAATTTGATGAGATTGCATCATTAACCCCAATTTCGTCCACGTTCTCTCATCAAATGTCAAAACTGACTAGATTCTTTCATGGTCAAATTGTATCTTATGATAATCTTAGTGAAGGTGGTTGATTTGTTCGATTCTTGATAACCTGTGTGTTGAAAATAGCTAGTTGTTTGATTACTCGGGGTTTGTTGAAGTTGAGATGGAGAGTAAGAGGAGTAAGGGGAGTAGTATACTAATGGAAAGGTATGAGTTAGGGAGATTGTTAGGACAAGGCACTTTTGCTAAGGTACATCATGCGAGAGACGTCAAGACTAGCATGAATGTGGCTATTAAGATTATCGATAAGGAGAAGATTGTAAAAGTTGGGATGATTGATCAAATCAAATGCGAGATTTCAGCGATGAAATTGGTTAGGCATTCTAATATTGTGCAGCTCTATGAGGTGATGGCCAGCAAAAAGAAGATTTATTGTGTAATGGAATATGTCAAAGGAGGCGAGTTGTATAACAAAGTGTGTAAAGGGAAGTTAAAGGAAGATGTTGCAAGGAAGTTATTTCAGCAATTGATTTGTGCTATTGATTTCTGTCATAGTAGAGGTGTTTATCACCGAGACCTAAAACCGGAGAATCTATTGCTTGATGAAAATGGGAATCTAAAGATTTCAGATTTTGGATTGAGTGCCCTTGCAGAATCGAAATGCCAAGACGGTTTACTTCATACTAAATGTGGGACACCAGCTTATGTTGCACCCGAAGTGATAAACAAGAGAGGCTATGATGGTGCGAAAGCTGATATTTGGTCATGTGGGGTGATATTATATGTCCTTTTGGCTGGATATCTCCCTTTCCAGGATTCAAATTTAATGGAGATGTACAGAAAGATAGGTAAGGCTGAGTTCAAATGTCCTAACTGGTTCCCTCCTGATGCTCGCAGGCTGATATCGAAAATATTAAATCCAAATCCTTGTACAAGAATGTCCATTTCAAAGATAATGGAGAATTCTTGGTTCCAAAAAGGGTTGCAGCTGAAACCTATAATCGCTGATGCTGACTCGAAGCCTGAAGCAGCAGCAATTGATGATGTAGTTTTTGGTATCGGTGAGAGTACCGACTCAATAACAGAACCAAAGCCAGAACTGGTCAAGCCTGCACACTTGAATGCATTTGATATTATATCTTTCTCAACAGGTTTTGACTTGTCTGCCTTTTTTGAAGAAAGAGATAAAAAGAGGGAAGTTATATTTACATCAAAGCAACCAGCGAAAACAATCATCTCAAAGCTAGAGGATGTAGCTAGGCGTTTAAAGTTGAAGGTGATGAAAAAGGATGGAGGGTTATTGAAGTTGGAAGGATCTAAAGAAGGAAGAAAAGGGGTGTTGTCTATTGATGCAGAAATCTTTGAGGTAACTCCAAACTTTCACTTTGTTGAGATGAAGAAATCGAGTGGAGATACAATAGAGTACAAGAAGATGATGAAACAGGATGTAAGACCAGCATTGGAAGACATTGTATGGGCTTGGCAAGGTGACGAGCCGCGGCCTCAACAGCTAGCAGAGGAAGCAATTTTGCAGACTTATCAGGGGTACTCATTTGACAATAATTCACCTCAGAAGAATGCATAATAGAGAAGTATAATTCTGATGTAACTTGTTCTCTTTCCATTTTCTGTGCTATTAATAATGTATTTATATTTGAATAATAGAATATTAAGTCCACTCTATAATTTCTTTAATTAAAACAATGGGTAGTTTGGTGAAGCTCAATTAGCTCTACTACTTTTGAAACTCCAGCTCTTCTGTTCTTTGCATCTTCCTCATCGACGCTCTATAATGAGTGTTTCTTTATTTCCTTAATCTTTTGTTCGTTCTGCACTTTCTTGTTAGCTGTTCTTTTGAGTTCCTACAAGAATCCTTAGGTACATATAGAAGAATGAGCACCTATATAGTGCTAATACCACACACTATATTTGTTCCCAATTGTTGGAAGATAGAGGGTATCCTCTGTATCGAGATTTGGGGTGTGTTTGGTATGTAGAAAAATGTTTTTCATGGAAAATGTTTTCCTAGAAAATGTTTTCCTGGAAAACAAGTAGATTCTGGACTTATTTTCTCATGTTTGGTTGGTGAGTAGAAAATATTTTCCAGAAATAATTTTTAGTGTTTGATTTATGAATGAAAAATGTTTTTTGAGAAACATCTTTTATTTTTATTAGAGTAGAAAATAATTTCTGAAATTGAAAATATTTTTTTGAAACAATTTTTTTTGGGGTGTGGGGAGGGTGGGGGTGCATGGGATAGGTGAAAAAATAAAAATTTGAAGTTGAAAATATTTTTTAAAAATAAAATTATTTTTTTGGGGGCTGGGGGGGGGGGGGGGGGGGTTGGTAGGGGGGTTGGCAGGGGTTAGGTCAAAAAATAAATTTTTGAAGTAATAAAATTTTGAAGTTTAAAATAATGTTTAAATTTTATTATTATTTTTTTTTTGGGGGGGGGAGGGGGGGGCTGGCCGGTGCTGGGTGGGTGGGGGGCAGGGATCGGGTGAAGAAAAAAATTTTGAAATTGAAAATATTTTAAAAATTGATGTTTTTGCCAAAAATTAATGTAATTTGAAGTTGGAGAAGAGTTTTGGAAAATATTTTCCTTAATTTTTGAAGGGAAGTCATTTTCCTTAATTTTGAGGAAAATGAGTTGATTTGAAAAACATTCTTCAAGACTTTTGTCTCAACCAAATATGAGAAAATTAAAAATACCAAACACACTCTTGATCCTTTTAAGATCTTTAAGATAATTGTTGTAATGTAGAATATCATATCTATGATTCTTTCTCCTTTTGTAAAGCTAGTTCTGGAAATGTGCACCACACGTTTATTCTTTATTATCATACAAATGTGTATAGGTCTAATCTAATGTTGATAATTATCAATTACATTATACTTTTGTATATGTTGTTCTATGCAAATATAATAATGTTAATTATTATTTTTAATTTAATTTTGATTATTTGTCTGCAAAATAAAAAAATGTTGAAAAATATAAAACTAAATTAAGATAATGAAGCATATAGTATGTAATATAGTGATGAACTCTTGCTCTAAATTTAAGAAATGGACGTAAACATATTTAACAAAATCAATAAAGACAAAAAATAAATATATATTTACCATGTTAATGAGAAAAAAAATACCAATAAATTGATTTTACATAAAGTTATAAGAATTATAAGATGATAAAATACAAAAGTGAAGTGGACTAATATTTTCTGTTCACTTTATATAAGAGATCATACCAAAATCTATTAAAAGATGAAAATAACTGCAATAAAAAAAAACTATCGTAAAATACAAAACCAATAAATAAAGTGCAAATATATATGCACACAAAAAAGGAAGGATATTTTGAGCAAGATAACAAGAAACAAATAATGATACAATCCACCTTCAAAGTAGTTTCATCATATAAATTGAAAAATAATTAAGAATATTTAAACATAAATTATGTAATTGTATTCGGCCTATTGCTCATACTCAAATAAAGGCATTATCAGAATCGAAAGAAGGACCATAATGTGTTTTGCCTCCAACATTTCCACGGTGATGAAATGTTACAATCCTCAAAATGAACTAGGATAAACTAGAGCCTCACATGTGTGCTATGAGTTAATAAGGTATTAAAATGATGAATGATAGCTTTAGGGGGAAGTTTGAAGAGTTTGGAGGTCAAACGTTGAAGAACGACCAAGACGTTCGGAAATTAGTCTTGTGTGTGTTAGTGTTCCTTTGCATGTTTTATGTGTTGTTTGGTGTCTAAAATGATAGGAGGGGACCCTAGCGTCTAGATGGTCATATTTAGGGTCGAAACGTCCGGGTACGACTCGCTAAGGACCACCCTAAGGGTTCTTGAGGAGGACCCAAACATTTGCCATGAAGCTTCCAAAACCGACTCAATTGACGCCCCTTTGATCAAACGAGCCCCGTCAACAAGGGGTGTGGCTCCACACTTCGTTGTGGGAGCTTAGGCCCTATTATGGGGAGTCTCTCACCCAAACCATGGACTAGCAGGATGGTCCGTAGTCTCATCGACGCCCCGTCATTAGTGGCCGTCGTCTGACACCTGCAATTTCTGCAGGGTCTCGGCCAAGTGAGGGTTGAATTGGGAAATTCACCCCACGTCCTAATTAACTAGTAGATGGTTTTTTTAGGTGTTTTAAAGTATTTTAAGTTAGTCTAAACACCTAGACCTAGAATTAACCCTCACTTTTCAAAATAAAAACCCCTCTCCCAAATAAAGTTCTCTCAAGACTCCATGGGAGCTTGAAGTCAAGTTGAAGCTAGGATTGAAGAATTTCAGTGATTTCTCCATCAATTTCGTGGGATTTCAACTAGTAAGGTATGTTCATTTCATCCTTGATTCTTCTTTCATTCAAGGATCCAATTTCAAAGGCTTTTCAAAGATCACCAAAAAACTTGAAATTCTATTTTGAATTCTAAGCATGGGTTCTTGCAAAAAAAGATTTAAATTGATGTTTTATGAAGTAATCAATGTTAATTGATGGTTTTATGATATAAAAAACTCCATGAACCCATGTATTCCTTGAATTCCTAATTTTGATTGTAAAGTGGGTGTATTGATTATGATCTAATTAGGTTGAATTCATGTTTAGCTTATTATGGACTATTGAATTATGTGTTTATCAGTGTTGAAATTGCTCATAGTTGCCTTATAGAATTGATATCTATATTGAGTTTTGTTGGATCATTGGTATGTATGAATTGTTGGCCTAGTCTTATGGACATTGCCATTGTAAGATCTCTTGTTTTGGAATTTGTTGGAAAGGCTAAGGAATGGTGATTGTGGCTATTGGAAAGTGGTGATTTGACCTAATTCCTTTGTTTATTGTATAGTTGATATCCAATTGCTATTGATTTGAATGGTCCACTTATGGTGGTGGTGTTTAATTGTTATAAATGCTATGAACATGGACTTGTCGGCATTATTATGTGAATTGTGATATTATCATGATATAGTATGAATGAATGTATAAAGTGAAGGTGCTCATATGATGTCTAGATTATTTTGTATGGGTGCTACTATGATATGATGGAATGTACTTCCTTTCTAGGTGTTGTTATATGATGATGAAGGACTAAGGAGAGTCTTTATAGAATGATGTTGTATCTTGTGTTGGTAGACTAGTTGTTCCTACTTGGTACTTGAATTGTATTGAATGAGTGTATGAATGAAAGTCTAGGATCGGTAAACCTAAAGTAGGTACCCTTCTATGAATGACTAATGTGAAACCTTGAATATGAAAAGAAGGTTGAGAATGTGAAACCTTTGAGTATGAAAAAAATGTTAATTAAGAAGCCTTGAAGGGATAGACCTATATGGTGCCTCCTTCTTGAGTGGAATGATGGACTTAGAGGTAGGTTGGCCGGAGCGGCATGAAACCATCTCTAAGAAAGTTATAAGAGCTATCCAAATAGACCTTGATTGGCAGCCCTAGGGGACTCATTCTTGAAAATGGTATTATGAGTTGGTAGGGCTTAGTGATGGTACCTTCTCTAATACACCTATGTGAATGAAATTACTCTATGAGAACAAAGGCAAATCACCGAGTGGATATACTTAAGGGAGTAGCTCTAGTTGAGTATGAGGCTAGAGTACAAAGAAACCTTTTGATATCCCCTAAACCATATGCCTATATGGGATGTGTCCTAATTCTACCCTTGACAACTAGAACAACTTCCACGGTGTGGGGTCCTTATGACACGAATTCCATACCTAGCTAGTATGGTTTATGTCGGTTAATGTCTATTCTCATCATGTGGGATGTGCACTCTAGTATTGGATATGTTCTACAATGTGTAGGTAGTGGAATGAGACGCTATCTACACATGACACGAGTAGGTTTTGAAGATGCTAGAATGAATTCCCTAGATCTTCCAAGACCATTATGTGAAGTCCCCTAATTGTTTAGTTGTCTCTTAAAATGGCTAAATTGAATAACGTTGACTTAGTTAAAGTATGTGAATAGAAAGGTCCTTATCTAGGGTAGCTTTGAGGATTACTTAGGTGTGCTTGAAGAGGGTGTATGAGCGGTCTTTTCATGTTTTACTTAAGTGAGTCTTAGAGTAACCTTAGGTAGATGGTCTAAAGTGATGAAAAGGCTTAATTGTTGAATATGGAATATGTCTTATATGTGATTGTTGACTTGTATTATGTCTCTGAAACTCTTTTGATGAAGGTTTCTATCAAAATAGCATGAAAGCATATCTTAAAGTAAATGTCCCTTTTTGCATGGTTTTCTTGCATGTTCACCATACTTAGTACATTAATTGTGCTAATTCCATACGTTTCTCTGTGTCTACAAGTGTAGATGACAAGTGAGGATTTTCTAGAAGTTGAAGCTTGAAAAGTAGATTTCTCTCAAGATTGATATGTTCGAGGACATGAACTATGTTTCTAATTTCCTTTTCTAAAAGACTTTGTAATAGACTATAAGTTTCTTTTCAAATTGATGAAAGGGTTGTGACCGTATGATATCGACTTGTGTTAAGATGACTTATGATGAGACTTAGTTTCCTTATTACGTTTTATAAAAGAGTTCTCTTATTTCTATTATTGTGAAATTTTTTAATTCTGCACTACTTTTCATACATATGTGATGAATGAATGCTAAGAGTCTTGTACAAGACCTCCGAAAGGTCAAGTACGCCGTGTGATGTCTAGGGGGTACTCCCCGATCGTTACAAGAAATATAATTCTCAAATCCAAAACACAAAAATATTGATTTTTAACTGAAACCCAAAAGTAGAAAATGGGTGATGAATTCATGACGATGAAAAGCTGGTAGAAGCTGCATAAGTTTTGAATACAAAACTACTAAGATGATTTTTACTATGAGTTTGAAAGATCATTTGACTATGTGATTGAATATATAAATTTTTTTTGTCCAGATTTATAAATTCCTATAAAGTACATGAAAAGGCATGAAATGAATTCCATAGAAGATGAGAGGAATTAAACATTTTAATTGAACTAATTATAGGTAATAACTAAAACTTTTAACAGACGTGGGAATATGGAACAACTTTCTACAATCAGATTCAATATATATTATTTAGAAACCTATTAATTTAATTTTAAAAGTTAATGAAAAACATATTTTTATCTCCATTTTTTGTGTATGATATATATATATATATATATATATATATATATATATATATATATATATATATTAAATGTAATTATCTTTTTAAACTTTTTCAACTTTTAAATTAAGAGTAATAAGACAATATAATAATGGGAAAAGGTCAGAAATATATTCGAAGTTTGACCGAAATTGTTGTAAGCCTGTAACGATATCAAACTTTGGACAAGACATTTTACCCCTGCACTATTGAATAGTACATTTTAAAGCTATATGCGTGCCCACGTGAAAATAAAAAATATTGAATGATTATAAATAGTAATGTGTCCACGTGGGCACATATGTACCTTTAAAATACACTATTAAATAGTGCAGTTGGTAAAAGGTCCTCCATAAAGTTTGGTATCATAACAACAATTTCGGCCAAATTAAAGTTGAAGTATTTTTCAGACCCTTTTCCATATAATAGATTAGAAAGTTATTTACTAATATTTAATTAATTAGATTATGATTTAGTGTAGGGGTCCACTTTTATAATTTTCATCAATATAATCTTCTTATTCTCATTTCTTAATCTTGACCTTTCAAATTTCTCACAAAAATAATAAAAGACTACACATGAGTAATTATTTCTTGAAGACAAGAAGTTAAAGTAGATACATTTATCTTTTGAAGTTAAATTTTATGCTTTATCTTTTTTATATTTATTTTAATAGTAATTGACATTTCAAATTTTCAGGTGACTTTTGAATTAGAAATTTATTTACTGATATTTAATTAATTAGATTATGATTTAGCGTAGAGACAAAATAGTAATCTAACTTTCGCCTAACATTCTTTCCACTTATAGTATAACAAGTCGTGGACATGTGCTTTGCACGTGAGCCTCACGAAAATATTATATGTGATAGGAATTATATAAAATCACATTATGATGAATTTCACAAATGATTTATCAAAAAAATATAAATGAAATAAATAAACAATCAACCTACGTAAATAACTTTTTTTTTTAATTGTTGAATGTAAATGCAAAATAATTAGATATGCTAAATGTCAAATTTGGACAACAAAATTTAATGTGATAAATAATTTACCTTTTTATGTTATTAGATCAAAACCTGTAATATATTACTTTGTTACTTCTCTAAGAAAGGGACAATACACACAAAACATACCTTCGCAATTTGCACCAAAATTTGAATTATCACATGTACTCGTAACAAGTATATTTGTTGTCTCCGTATTACATTCACATGGTTATTTTTCATACTTATTATATTTTAATTTCTTATCCTTTTTTTTCTTTTACTTAATATTATTTTCCCCTAACATTACTATTATGTATCGTTTGCCTTAGTTCTTCTCTTCTCCTTTAATTTATGTTCCTTCCATTTTATTTTTATTGTTTTCTTTCCTACTTCCACATTTTCATTCATAAAAAGAAAAATAAATGAAATTAGGATTATCTACAAACACAAAATAATTAAAAGTGGATTTTCTTTTAATTTTGATTGTAATTTATAAATATGTAAAATTCATTTTAAAGGAATTCAAAAGTATTCTATTTGAATTAATGAAATGATATAAAATACAATAATTAGATAATTTAACCTTCGTATTCCGAATCATGATTCATAAGCAAAATATGCATACACATTTCAAGATGGTGAATACATGTGAAAATGTTTTTTGTCAAAAGTTAAATATTAAATGTTTAACTAAGGAAATAGAAGCAACATATTTTTTAATTAAACTTACTGATCAAAGAGAGTAAGGAAAAATAATTCTTGAGTGGCTTGATTCCCTCCCTGCGTTCATTGTTTCACAAGCCATGCTTATCAAATAATCCATTAACATCCTTATATATATAATTGTTAACAATTACATTGAAGTTGACAATAATAATGTGAAATAAGTGTCATTAAGATAACTCTTAAGTTTTGAAATGCTTAGACTTCCACTAACAACTGACTCAAACTATTTTATCAATTTGAATGACTTTCTATCTTCCAATATCTTTATTGCATAATATAATCCACATTTGAATACCTTAACACTGCTCCCATTTATATCTAGCTTTGAAGTTAGGAGTTTCTCACTTATAATAATATATGATATGATGATATATGATTCTATAGAATCCCAGATTTCATGAAATCTAGATGCTTCTATTCTACAATCTCTCACGTATATAATGACATAGAAAGATAGAATAAAATTATTCAAATATGTTATTCCACACCAACAACTTTGTAACAATCCAATAACAAATTTTCCCGATTTGCCAACGTTTGAGGGTTTTGTTCTATAATTGTTGTTTCTCTTTGATTCTGATGCCTGTTTATTGATCTACTCCTTGCATCTGTGAATTTTGTTATACATGCAAAACTTAACAAACTGTTGTAAGTAGTCCTTGTTCTCCTTCCTTAGGATTTGAACTAGAGCCTCTTATTCACCCTTCTACTCTTCTTCTATGTTACTCATCATCTGAAGGGTCTAACCCTCATACAGGGTTCCTCCACTCTAGTTATTATTCCCTCGTTCACTTTTACTTATCACTTATTCCTAAAATAGATTTTTATTTGTCACATTTGACATATCAAGAAAACACAATAATTTTTTTTCCATAGTTTACCCTCAACATTAAATACTTATTCTCCAAATCATTTTCCAAGACCTAAAATATCATTTAATAAGGATAGTTTGGTAAAATCCTATACCAATAATGTTTTTCTTAATGGGTGTGTCAGGTCAAACTGTGACAAATAAAAATGAATAGTAGTATCATTCAAGGGATATCTCATACTCTTTCAATAATGTTTTTCAACACCAAAGAATCAGTCTCAGTAATCACCTTCTCCACTTATGTTATCTTTATGTATTTCAGTGCATGTAGGATGGCCATTGCTTCAGCTTTAAGGTTAGTGGTCATAGGGTCCTCAATATCCTTTGCTTGTGTTTGAACTATTTTCAATACTATCTCTTACACAAAATCCCTAAAAGGAGTTCCCTTTGTTTTATTTATACTCAACTTGTATCGAGGGAGGGGGGGGGGAGTATAAAAAATGAACAATCAACAAGTAAACAAATAGATTCCTTGTAAACAAATAGGTTCCTTGCATGAGAGTATCATTTGACGTCATTTAAAATTAGCGTTTTAGTTTCCCTCACATGCATTGCACAAATAATATTACAAAATCACACATTGCATACTTTGGAATACAAACAGACCATCACCTACCTCGAAACAAATATGATGCTCGAAAGTACTTGAGCTTTCCCCCTTTTTAATGCATCGGCTTGTCCTTGACCTAAAACAAAAATCAAAGAAATCAATGAACGTTGGCCTAATTAAATCCATATATACTCAAATCTTAACCCTTGTCCAATTCATGATCATTCTACCTAAATAAGGGCTTTTCCTACTATTAATTCAAGTCAAAACCCTCCCTAGATTAACACTCTATATTCCAGGGCTTTAAGAATCAAATTACAAGTTAAGAGAATTGGTGGAAAAACTTATGGGATCTACCTAAATCGCTTTCCATTTTCCCAACAATGAAGTGCAAAAATTTAAGAGGATTTGAGAACTTTCTACATTAAAACATGACTTATCCCGCTATTGCATTCCGACTAGGTATTGTGGCGTCTTCATAGTGGACCACCTGCTAAATCGCCTGCATAATTCATCTTGATATAGTGGCATGGCATCTGCTATAGTGGCTTGCATGGAATTGGATACTCGTAAACCTTCCCAAAAGCCCCTATGTCACAACATACCTTTGACTCTTGACATTCTATACTACCCCTTTACACCAAGTTTGATACCGGGAGTCTTACTCACTCAAAGAATATTACCCTGTCGACTCCTTAATGTCTTAGCTACTAAAAAACATGATTCAAGCTTAGACACACCATTCAGTTCATTCCTAGATCACCCTATACCTTACCTTTCTCATATTTCATATGAGACTGCCTAACCTACAATCATATATATTTCTATTATATAGAAGAGTGAAGTGGTAGGACGACCAAGGGCGAAAATGTAATTTCACGCTAACAAAAATCTATTAAGAAAAATAATAATTAATTCTAGAAACATCTTTCTATATATGAAGTGAAATATCATTTTTTATGCAGTCTGGGACCAGGTCCTGCGACACAGGTTTGTGTAGCAAAGCAACACACACATGAGACACATCTCTTGTGTCATACCTTAACATTCTCACTTTATGCACTAAGGCAAGTGAGAGTGTCACAATGAATAATAATCAGATCAGCAGTACACATGTTCTTGCATCTCTTTTCTATCAAGATCATCCGAGAGAGCAAGATTGTGACAACCCATTTTTAGACAAGCACTGAACTTTATTTTATTCATCACAAATCTATGAAACACTTGAAAATTGTACTTCCACAATTGACGTGGTACACATCTTCAATAGTGTGCTTCATAGATTTTCCAATCATGAATTTACAAAAAAAACATACCTTTTCTGCCATTGCCAAATGAGACACTTCCACCTTGAAGTGTATTGAGAGAGAGAAGAAGTTTTCAGTTTCCCAGTCACGTGCTTTGAGCATCCGCTATTCATGAACCAATACTGATTGCTGCTACTTATTCTCTCATGAATATCATATCACTTGTTAGCTTTGGGAACCCACTTTAGTTGGAGTTCCCAGTAAGCAGTTAAAGGTGTGATAAGAGAATTCTTTGTCCAGTGAGGCAGACTGATTTTGTTCAACTTAGGAACAGAAGCACGACCAGGTCCCTTCTTCTGAAAATTTTTCTGTTGACCAGCACGACCAGGTCCCTTCTTCTGCAAGTTCTTCTGTTGACCATACACAGGACCAGGTCTCTTCTTCTGTCTATTCCGTGGTTTGGAATAGTTTGATGAATTTTCTCCACAGTTTTTCAACACAGGACAGTCTCTCTTAAGATGTCCATCTCGACCACCATACACACACAATAGATCATCAGCATCAGAAACAGATTTGTGGTAAGGATTGTATGGGGGATCTATCTTATCATAGCCCAGCCCTCTTCTACTGTTGTTGTCTTGACCAATCGGATTTGTAATAATCTTAGAGGAATTTGTCCATTCGAGGGATTTTCCAGTTCCTCTTTTACATGGACCAGGTCCCTCTCTAACTCAAGATTTCTTTCTAATGCAATTTTGGTCTTCTTTTTAGCAGTGTGCAGCTTATTCTCAAGCTCCAGCTGCAAGCTGCTTGCCTTGTTCTTTCCTTTAAAAACTTTATTAGTTACCCCTTTCATCTTTTTCTTCAACTCTAGATTTTCAGCTTCTAGAACAACCATTTGACTTTCAATATCACATATTTGGGCAACTAATGCAATTTTTCCATCTTGAGAGATGTCTAGACTGTTGTTTATGGGATCCTTCTCACTTGTCAACTCACTTATCAAATCAAGTAATACAACTTTTAGATTTCTCAACTTGCTAGTAGAAAAGGTATTCAAGTTTTGCTTGGAATAAGATAGAGTTACCTTTTCAACAGCATCTTCCTCATCTGACTTTGCCATGAAACCATTATCTGTGTTTTCAAAATCATTTGAATCGCTTGAGGATTTTTCCCATGCAGCCATATCCCCTTTTATTGCCCTAAAGAAGACTTCTCTTCTGCTTATCTTGGGACGGACCTGGTCCCCCTCTTTGTCTTTACCTTCTGCAGTCATGATAATGTTCATGTGGTCAGCTTTGTGCACAGGAAAGTTTCCAATGGAGTGACCAGACAGATAACTCATGCCACACACTTCACTTGAGCTGGTAGCCTTGTCATGATTTTCTTTATTAGGATCGGCCTCATCAACCAGATCAGTCTTCTAGTCTTTGCCCTTGAGAAACAGACCCTCATGAACTTGAAGATGCTCAAATAGTGTATGCATCGTCATTACATCAGATTCTCTTGTCTCATTTCCAGTCACAAAATCATTTGTCCAAGATATAGGGAGAATTTCCAGTATCCTAGAGACTTGCTTGACAATAGGAACAGGTTCTTCAAGGAACATGAGCTCATCTGTGATGTTGGAGAATCTGGTGCGCACTTCATGAATGAGTTCACCTTCATTCATGGTGAAACCTTCAAACTGAGTAGTAAAGAGATCTAGCTTAGATTTCCTTATTTCCTCAGTGCCCTCATAAGTTGTTTTCAATAGATCCCAGATTTCCTTGGCTGATTCACTAGATGAAATCAGATCGTATTCATTTATACTAAGGCCACACATCAATAGCTTCCTTGCTTTGTGATTTTTCTGGACTAATAGTCTGTCACAGTCATTATACTGTTTTCTAGTTTTGGGAATGACTCTTGTGACCTCTCCATATTTAACCTCCATAGTTGGCACATAAGGACCTTTACATATGACGACCCATACTTCACTGTCCTCAGCCATGACATAGTCTCTCATCTGAATCTTCCAATATTTATAGAGCTTACCATAAAAAAAGGAGGTATTGTGGGAGACTGATTTCTTTGCTTATTCAGTAGTGACGCCATTTCTCGCAGGAACTTCTCTCTTGGTGTTAACCAGATAGAGAGCACCTGCTCTGATACCACTTGTTGAAATATGTGCGTTCACTATCAGTTAACAGACCAGGTCTCTTGACACAGCAAGAACAGTGCAGAAGATTAAACAATATAAAGAACACAACACAGGCAGTTTACGTGAAAACCTCCTTGCTCAAGGGAGTAAAACCACAACCTGTCACACAGGATTTTCAACCGTTTTCACTAATCTTCACAAGCAAAAGTGAAACCCGATTACAACAACGTGAGAAAAAGCTATTAATCTCACAACCAAGCAATAACTCTACTGCTTGAAGAGCCTAAGCAGATTTCACTCTACCCACTAAGCTATCACCACTAGACAACTTAGGATTCAACTAAGCAACACACAGGTTGCCCACTAAATCACCACACTCCGGATGACTTAGGATATTTACTAAGCAACACACAAGGTTGCCCACTAAATTAGTTTGACTCAACTAACTTAGACTTTTCAACAAACCAATGAATCTGAATCCTTTATAGATTAGGAACAGATTTACAATGTAAGCATGGAAGAAGTAATCCTAAGACCTCATATACATTCGTTCATCAAAGCTCAATAAGAATTGTATGAGAAATGGTCCTTTCATTAACAACTCAAATAGGTGAAGTTAGCCCATGCACATCACATCACAATAGGGCACATCTTTACATAACAACTTCCCTATATCATGTACTCCTAGACAACCTCACAACCAACCTAAAGCATTCCAATTCAATTATCATATCAACCTATCACCTTAAACAAGGTATACTTCAACACACATTATTACTTGGTGACAAATAACTTACAATTTGAAGTAAGGATTAGGATAATCAAGACTTACCAATACTTCTCCATAGTTCAACAATAAGGGCCTTACCATCAACCCATAGAATAACCCAATTCGGGTCATCATCCTAATGTAAATCAATAACCGACATAAAAACTAATTTAAGAGAAGCACTATACCACGATGCAATACTAAATCAAAGCTTGATGACATGATATCTAAGTCTATCATCTTACCCTAGATTCAATACTCAAGAAATAGGCATGAAGAACTTCCATTCATTACAATATACTCATGATCAATGAAATAACAACCATTAAAGATGATTAAACAATAATTAGATCAATTACATCAATTCAACCCAAATTCATATCAATCCCAATATCAAGGGTTAAGGGTTAGGGGTAATCACCCACAATCTAGATCAAACTACATCAATTCATCATAATCAAGTTGCAATACATGATAATCTATTAACTATAACCCAAAGAATACATAAACAACTCAATTCATAACAACAAACTCGAAATTGGATGAAACCCATATGAAACTCAACTTTTGGAAAACCTTTGAAGGAGCCCTTTGAGGAAAGAATCTCAAAGGTGAATTAGATCCCATACCTTAAGATTTGATGACGTTTTGATGGTCAATTTCGTGCTAAATCAGCCCCCAATGATCTCCCAAAGTTGTTCTCCAATGGAGTCTTCCAAATAGAGAGAGAAAGTAGAGAGAAGGAAGAGAGATTTGTTTTGGAGAGTTGTGATTAGGTTAATGAAGGTTGGTATTTATAGTGGGGTCTTAAGTCACTTAATTAGTCTACCCTTAATCCCCTAATTACCCCTAAGACACTTAATAGGATGATTAACTAAAACTAAAATCCCTGAAAATCTCACAGGCCCTCCCCGACGATGGGCCGTCGTGGGCGTGACGGAATGGACCCCCCTCCGTCCTGCACGTACGTCGTATTGGTCAGAGACTGTACAGGCGAGGGTTTCTTCCCAGAAACTAAGGCTGGCACGACGGTGGCCTCGATGCCCCGTCGCGCCTTTGACGCCCCGTCATGGGGTACGTCGTGGCCTACTTTCTAAAGGGTCCTCCTCGAGGGCCCTTGGTTGGTCCTCGGGGAGTTGTACCCTGAATTTTCCAATATGAAACCATCCCACACTATGTGTTACACCTATTGTTACAAACTTTTACTAAATTCCGACTCTATAATTTGGTTAAACTAAAAAGGACACTCTAGCCCTCTTGTGAACCAACTTACCGGACGATATGAACGTTTTGGTTCCAAAACACTTCAATGACTCCATATACGCCTAATTTGGATAGGAACAATGGTTTAGACCTTAAGGAGACTGTTTAAGTCTTATCACATGACTTTGGGATTTCGAAATGTTACATTATCCCCCCCTTAGGAACATTCGTCCCCGAATGACACTAAACACTCTTTAAAAGAGGGAATAGACTCAAGACTATCAGCTCAACCAATTCACAATATTCAGTTAACATGAATTATATCATTTCAATAAAACACTTCAAAACATCAATTTATCATACCTAAGATCAAAGTTTCCTCATGAAACACTTTCTACTCACAACACACATGAGCTCAATCATTTGATACACAAGTTGATTAGCACAAAGTACATCTTATCAATATGCTTAATATAACATCCACAAGGACTCACTATATCACAATACACGACTTGACTCAAATATGCAAAAAGCAAAACAAATTTCAAATTTATTTAAGGTCACCTTACAGTGACTTCATTGTGATGTCTCAAAAACTAAGATTTTTGAAGAAATTCACCAAAACATCAAGGATTCACAATAACTAGCATAATTATATCATTAGAAAGAATAACTAACCTTAATCATAAAAAAGATGAGGATAGCGGGTTTTCATGTCGGCTTCCGCCTCCCATGTTGCACCCTCAACTAGGTGGTTCTTCCATAACACTTTCACGGAAACCACCTCCTTGTTCCTCAACCTTTTAACTTGCCTATCAAGGATTTGGATAGGAACCTCCTCATAAGAGAGGTTATCCTTGACTCCAAGACCTTTAATAGGGAGAATTGACTCGGGATCCCCAACACACTTCTTCAACATCGAGACATGGAAAATCGGATGAACCGAAGCTAAATCGTTAGGTAGTTGTAAGCGATAGGCAACTTTACCAACTCTTTCCAAAATCTCATAAGGACCCACGTAACGAGGGCTCAACTTCCCTTTCTTGCCAAATCTTACCAAGTTTGTCACATCTGGGTTTACCCCCAGACGTAACCGGCGTCGGCGTCCTCTTAGAGTACTAAGACAAGCCCCTTAGCCTCATCATAGCATTCATTGATTAAAAAAAAATGTTTGGGAAAAGGGAAAGAAATGGGGTTAGTACTCCACATGTACTAAGTATGGAACCACATATACAATTACCAATCAAATATACTTAGAAAAGGACATTTAAGAACATCATTATAAAACATGTATACGAGTGAAACATAGTAAAGCAAAACATACTAAATATATCCTTCATAAAGTCACAAGTGCAATGATCAAGTAAATTCCCATAACTCTTACTTAATCAAGTAACCTATCAAGACTACAATTAGCAATTGACCTTACCTAACACATTCTTTCATTTCATGAAAACATTCTTCTTTAATCAAAAGCAACAACCTTATACTCATAAGCATGTTATTCAATGTACATAGTCATTTACATTATATCACTACTTACAAACATAATATTGACCTCTCAAAGCTCCCATCAAGGCCAACTAGTGCAAGGCTTAAGTAGAGTCCCATACCCCTACCTAAGCTATAGCCAAACCCTTTCAAGTTACTTCGATTAGTCTATATCTTATTCATTAATTTTAGTTTAGGGAAACCTTGCCTTAACCGACATAGACCACAAGAGCAAATGTTGAATCCGGTGTCATGAAACCTTACACCGATGGAAGGTGGTCTACCGGCCAAAGTAGAACCTAACATAAACGTATCTATCTAGGTGGATCCACTAGCTAGTATCCTATGGTGGCAACATAGTTGATGGAGCTTGGGGAAAAAGAACCATGGACATATCAACTCTACACTCTATTAGGGTCATGAGGCTATCCATCCCGTGAGAACCGTAGTGAACCCTACCTTTCCTTAAGAAAGTGTCACTCCCTCACATACAAGCCCACTCGGTGCTAAGCTAGGTCCCTTTTTATTGAAAAGCCTTTACTCTTATCATAATCGTAATTATATATATATATATATATATATATATATATATATATATATATATATATATATATATATATAATAAGGCCTAGCCCTCATATACATTCGTTCATCAAAGCTCAATAAGAATTGTATGAGAAATGGTCCTTTCATTAACAATTCAAATAGGTGAAGTTAGCCCATGCACATCGCATCACAATAGGGCACATCTCTCCAAAACAAATCTCTCTTCCTTCTCTCTACTTTCTCTCTCTATTTGGAAGACTCCATTGGAGAACAACTTGGGGAGATCATTGGGGGCTGATTTAGCACGAAATTGACCATCAAAACGTCATCAAATCTTAAGGTATGGGATCTAATTCACCTTTGAGATTCTTTCCTCAAAGGGCTCCTTCAAAGGTTTTCCAAAAGTTGAGTTTCATATGGGTTTCATCCAATTTCGAGTTTGTTGTTATGAATTGAGTTGTTTATGTATTCTTTGGGTTATAGTGAATAGATTATCATGTATTGCAACTTGATTATGATGAATTGATGTAGTTTGATCTAGATTGTGGGTTGAATTGATGTAATTGATCTAATTATTGTTTAAATCATCTTTAATGGTTATATAAAAAGTAGACATTTTTATAAGCACGATGAATAAAAAAAATATTAAGAATTAAATTAAAGTAATAGTAAAATAGAGTAATAATAAAATAGATATCACAATAACTCATAAAAGAAAAGAAAGTGAAGTAATAACAAAATAAGTTAATGGTAATAACAATAACTTAAGATGTTTCTAGAATTTTTTAATTTTTTTGTTATCATTCTTGATAGATTTTTGTTAGCGTGAAATTACATTTTTGCCCTTGATCATTATTCACTTCATATATAGAAAGATGTTTCTAGAATTATTAATTATCTTTCTTAATAGATTTTTGTTAGCGTGAAATTACATTTTCGCCCTTGGTGTCAACCAAATTTCATTATGTTTTTTGACTATGTTTTTCTAAAAATATCTTAAATTATTACATTGCGTTTTTAAACTTTTTTTAATGTAATTTTCAAATATGTGACATATTAGAAGTTAAAAGGAAGAATTAAAGTTTTCAAATCATTATATTTCATTTTTAATATATGACTCCCTCCTTTTCAATTTATATGAACTTATTTTTTAATTTCATTTCAAAAAGAAAATAACTTCTGAATTTAATTTTTTTATATAGAATATTTAAGATCACAAAATTAAAAAATATATCAATACACAAAATTTAAATATACATATAATTTTTATTTTTTATTTTTATTGATTCCACCTAATATTATACTTGATATATAGTTATTAAGAGCTAAGTGTAATAATCATTTATTTACTTTTATATAATAAATAGATATTACAATAACTCATAAATTATGAAGAAATAACAAAAATGAGGTAATACTAATACGAATAATTAAAGATGTTTCTAGGACTATTTAATTTTCTTGTTATCATTATTGGTAGATTTTTGTTTGCATGAAGTTACATTTCTACCTTTGATCATCATTCACTTCATATATAGAGATGTTTCTAAAATTATTTATTCTTCATAGATTTTTGTTAGTATGTAATTACATTTTTATTTTTGGTCGTCTTTATACAAATATATCATCCTATTCATTTTTATTTATAAAATTACTTTGTAACATTTTTTTCTTTAGTATCAATCTAATATATATTATTAATTTTATCACACTTATTTATTTTCAAGTATATTAATTAGAATCAATATAAAGATGAAAATAATTAATTCATGATAACTTTTTATATAAAAAGTAAATATTTTTTATAAGCATAATGAATTGAAATATATTAAGAATTAAATTAAAGTATAGTAAAATAGAGTAATAATAAAATAGATATCACAATAACTCACAAAAGAAAAGAAAGTGAAGTAATAATAAAATGAGTTAATAGCAATAACAATAACTTAAAATGTTTCTAGAACTATTTAATTTTCTTGTTCATTCTTGGTAGATTTTTGTTAGCGTGAAATTATATTTTTGCCCTTGATCATTAATTGCAGATGACAAAGGTTGTGACGATGATGTTAAGGAGAAGCAGATCAGACCATCCTTCAGGTAAAATATGCATACTTTTAATCTTTCAAGAATCCTCGGGCTGAAGTGATGAATGTAACATGTTTTGTGACAATAATGATGATATTGAGAACCTTAATCTCAATGAAGTTTGTAAGAGTACTTGTGAGATGTTCATCCTCCTGCAAAGCCTATCCAGTGCACAAAAATGTGTGCATAAAAAGGGGTGTTCATCTGATTTTTGATGAGCCTAGAAGAAGTGAGAAGTAAGCTGCAAAACAAAGAAGATTCTGAGATAGAAGAGCTGCTTTAGATTCAGAGAGATGATCTAAATAGTGAGCTTGTTGAAGAAGATTCTCTTCATGAATCCAGCAATCTCAAAGAAGATGCAGATTATGAACCAGAAGAGGGACCCGGTACTCTAGACAGTGCTAAACAAAGATGATGCAGTTCAAACTAATAATGTGAATTCTGAAGGTGAGAAAGAAGAAGCTGATCAAGCTCAGTTTGAAAGAAGCAAAGTATGATAGTTGGTTCTCCAACAAGCTGATAGGTTGTCCAAATTCCTCTTCATTATTGGCTTCAAAAGAGGTAAAATTGTCAAAACCCCTCTTTTTAAAATCACAAGGAAATGAATTGCTGATCATTCAAGTGTATATAGAGGAAGTCATCTTTGGTATTACCTTTTGAATTATTGTATGAAGAGTTTTTCGCATTCATGGTAGTGGGTTCTAAATAAGCACGATGAGAGATTTCTTCTTAGAGATACAGATCAACACACCTTGAAAGGTACCCTTGGTTGTCCAGAAAAGCACATCAATGAGCTATTCAAATGGCGCAACATATTTAAAGTCAAGACAATGATAAAGAGGGATAATGTCATCATGAAGTTTTGTAAGAAGGAAGATCAAGTGGATGACATCTTCACTGAAGCTCTAAGCAAGGACCAGTTGAATACTATCATAAGAGCTTAGCTACAGAGAAGAAGATAGCACAACATTCAGGGGTAATTGATGTCTGATCAAAGAGAGGGACCTGGTACCAGTTCAAAAAAGCTGCTGAAAGGGTTTCATGTTTTGAGTGCCTAGACAATTCATACTTTCTTGGGCACTAACTTGAAGCTGGATGCTGATCAATCGGGTTCAAAGACTCTACTCATGTACAAAGGAAAATATTTGAAGGTTGCTGAGAAAATCTTAAGTCATCTGAAGAAGATAGAGGACCTCGTCCTATTTTGTCCATCAGGAGACTTTTTGATTTGGAGTACATGGTGTTGTTGAGTATGCTGGGTATCAAGATGATAGAAAGAGTACCTCAAGAGTGGATTATGTTATGCGCTGATCTTTCACTCATGTGGAATTAAAGGCAAGATTCAATTGCTCTTTCATCAACTGAGGCGATAAATGTAGCAAGTGCAGCTTGATGGACTCAACTCTTGTGGAACAAGCAGCAACCTGAAGTTTACAAAAACTTGGCTGAAATAACCATGCTGATGATGGACATGCTAAAACCTTCCTGAATGGGTTCTGCCTGAAGCAATCAACTCTTTCATGACTATGCAAAGGGAGCAGGTATCCTTGCTTTTCGGTTATGTATGTTTTAGCAAGTTCAGTTTCATACCTTTTGTAGGTATACACACATGGAAAAGGGATGAAGGAAAAGGGAGGTCAGGATAGATCTAGGCAATGGCATTCAAACTACAGAGAGGGACCTGGTCCTTTCTCAAAGGTTAGCAATCTTAAGATTGCAGTTTGAATTATGCATGAGAACCATTGTAATTTCCACATGTCTGTCATTCAGGAATCTGACTGTTGTCTCATCTTTTGAGTATCAAAATGATACTTCCTTTCTCTTTCTTTATATTCCATATTTCTTTCTATTTTCCCAGAAAAATCAAGTTACTTTCCAAATATCAGGGTGCTTCGAAATTCTCTTTTCTCTTCTTTTCAAACACACTACAAACTGTTAACCCCTTTATTCTTGCTGGAGAATTCTCTAATGAAAATGTTTTAAGTGTGAAGAGGGATCTGGTCCTCCATGAAAAATGAAGAAGTTTATTCTTACTGGAGAATTCTCTGATGAAAATGTTTTAAGTGTGAAGAAGGATCTGGTCCTCCATGAAAAATGAAGAAGTGGAAAAGATGATGTTCAAAAAGGGAGAAGTTGATATTCTGAGAACTCAAAGTTTTCTGAAGAGGAAGGTGTAAAAAAAAATCTTCTTGGTTCCTCAATTGTTGATCTATTCATCTCGGAGGCCTTGAGTTGTTTGTGTTATCAATATTTCTGTTATGAGAAACTCAGGCTGGTGTTAGAAGTTATGACAGTTGCTCGTGTTAAGTGGAATACTGAAATGGGTTGTCTAAAAGTCCAGCTTCTGAAACAACACTATCATAGGGACCAGGTGCCCCCCAAAAAAAGGAAATATTGGCATCCCTGAAGGTTCAACATACAGGTTGGGCTGCACAGCATGCTGAACGTTAAGAGAAGATTCCTAAAGTCTCATGCTAAGGGATATGCTCTGTTAATTCTATTCTTTCAATCCACTGCCTATAATTCATCCCTTCTCTTCCTATCTCTCTATGACAGTCCTCATTACTCTTTTTGGGTATTATTCTGGCTCTCATTTGTAACTATATTTGTAATGCTTTGATGACTGATCTTTTATTTATGGATGAAAAAATGTCTTGTTTCTACTAACTTGTCTCATTACTTTATGCCTTTTTACTCATGCTCAGTGTTGCCCAAGTGGCCATGAATTTGCTTGAACTGCATTTCTGTCAACTTGGTTTACTGCTTTAACCCTTTTTTATGATGTCAAAAGGGGGAAAGTTGTTAAGGTAAGATATGAGATAAATGGTGTTATAACTGCTTGAAGAAGCATGAGATCAATGGTGTTATCACTGGAAGACATGGGTCATGCCGATAGGGGGAATCATTGTTAGCTACTTGAAGAGGAAATGGTTCTGCCAACCGGGGGAATAAATGCTAGCTACCTGAAGAGGACCTGGTCCTGTCGATAGGGGGACGAAGATGTTTGTCATCATCAAGAAGGGGGGGGGGATTCTATATTGATGGTTTGATGATTTGACAAACTTTGGAGATGCTTCAACTCCAGTTACCCTAAGAATTCTTGTTGATAGAGGGAACTGGTGAATATGTTTGTCAACATCAAAAAGAGGGAAAATGTTATATTGATATTTTGATAATTTGACAAACTTAGGAAGATGCAAAAGGGTATCAATCCAGTTATCTTAAGAGACATGCTGATAAGAGGAACTGTTGAAAGGGGGAAGAAGACTTAGGGATCTAACAAGGGACCAGATCCTTGTATTTGGACTGACCAGATCCTTGGTACTGGGATTGCCGACAGAGACAATGTACGAATGAGATCAGTATGAAGAATATTTGTGTGTCATCATCAAAAAGGGGGAAAGTATTATATTCATGGTGTTTTGATGATCCTCACAAATGCAGAGTCTAACAAGGGACCAAATCCATAAAAGGGTCCTTTGGTGTTGAGATTGATGAAAGGGGTAATAAATGAATAAATTTAGCATAATGATTATTTGTGTGTCTTCATCAAAAAGGGGGGAAATGTTATGTTCTAAGTATTTTGATGATCCTCACAAATATAGGGACCTGTTCCTTAGCAGAGTGCTCTCGTACGAATTCATCCTGGGGTACAACTGTAAGTCGTCATGTCAGGCGGAAGATGAAAGTGCAGCGTACTAAACCAATACGAAGAATGGATTATTTCTGTGGTTCACAAATGCAAGGACCTGCTCCCTGACAGAGTTCTCTCCATCTGGTGTACAACTGTAAAGTTGTTCTGTCAGTGGTAGGTGAGGCGCCAGCGTACTAAACCAATCAGAATGGAGGAGGTTGTTTGTCCAACGGTTAATAACTCTTTATGGTTGATACTTACAACATGACAAACAACATATTTAGTTCAATCATTTAAGAAGAGAGAGTAGCAAGTCTTTGTCAAGAGCTCAAGCATATAAGAACGCAGCAAGGGACCTGGTCCCGAAAAGTCTGCGCATGAGAAAAGGATGAAAAGACAACTATCAAAAAGCTGCCAACTCTGTGGGGTTGGTGCACAGCTTTTCATGACAGCAGGCTCTCAGCCAATAGCCTCGTCCCAAGGGCTTGAGTCCATTTGAATATAGTCTCTTCTCCAACAACACAAACACAAGTTTTGGCAAACAAAGTTTTGGATTTCAGAAAATCCAAAAGCTCAAAAAGCAAAGGCCATCTTCAAGAAGGATCATCCTAAGAGCAACAGGGACCTGATAGAGCTGCAAGCTACCTAGTTGTCTTAGGATTACTTCTTCCATGCTTACATTGTAAATTTGTTCCTAATCTATAAAGGATTCAGATTCCTTGGTTTGTTGAAAAGTCTAAGTTAGTTGAGTCAAATTAATTTAGTGGGAAACCTTGTGTGTTGCTTAGTAAAAATCCTAAGTCATCCGGAGTGTGGTGATTTAGTGGGCAACCTATGTGTTGTTTAGTTGAATCCTAAGTTGTCTAGTGGTGATAGCTTAGTGGGCAAAGTGAAATCTGCTTAGGCTCTTCATGCAGTAGAGTTATTGCTTGGTTGTGAGATTAATAGCTTTTTCTCACGTTGTTGTAATCGGGTTTCACTTTTACTTGTGAAGATTAGTGAAAACGGTTGAAAATCCTGTGTGACAAGTCGTGGTTTTACTCCCTTGAGCAAGGAGGTTTCCACGTAAACTGCCTGTGTTGTGTTCTTCATATTGTTTAATCTTCTGCACTGTTCTTGTTGTGTCAAGGGACCTGGTCCGTTGACTGATAGTGGACGCACATATTTCAACACATTTTACTCAATATTAGATCCACATGTACAACATAAAGAATTTCCAATAAAAGAGATGTTGGCCGCAACTTTATGGGAATGAGAGCTTGAAACAAACTCAAATTATACCAAATAAGAGATAATAAATCAAAACTCTGAACAAATATTTAATTGTGAGGGAACATGATGCAAAGAAAACATCAAAACGAAAAAGAAAAAAAAAATTCCAACCGGGCAGCAACCAACAGTGAGATCAAAGAGGTTCAAATCTTCAACATTTCAAGCAAAAATCCACACGAGAAGACATTTTTCAAACTTAGAAGCATAACAACTAGCGATTAGCAACATAAGAAATACATATGTTTAACCTATATCGATAACACTTAAAAGGAAGAAGAGACACATCTAATAAAGAAACAGAACTTTCAAACAAATTTCTACAAATCTGTAAATCAAAATACTGAAGAAAGAAGGGATTTACAGAAACGGCGAACTTGAAGAAGAAGACTTCTCAGGACCAGAAAATGAGCTCCGGCAATGAACCAACGGCCCCTATTTATCGATGAAGAATCCATGGTCAAAATTCCTCTTTAACAGTGAAGTGAAGGACAATCTTGAATTGGGAATTTGAAATTCAATTTTGAATTGGGAAAGGATGGAATTGGGAATTTGAACGTTGATGTTGTCTGTTATATTGTTTGTGACCGTTGCTGATGTCTTGAGTGAATGTTAAAAGAGAAGTAATGGGCTGGGCTTACTTGAGATTGTTGGGCTGATGATTTTTAAGGATAGAGTTAAATAGGAAACTTACATAAATATACTACAATAAAAAAATATTTACCATTTATAGCAATAATACTTCTTTTTCACTTGATCACTTTTAATTTATTTATAATACAAGTTTAATTTATATTACAAAGAACAATTTTTTATTCAAATATAATACAAATTTTAATGATAGGTAATTCATTTATCACACATTTTAATATACTTATAATACAAAGTGTCATATTTTAACAAACAAACATATTATATTTTAAAAAACAATTATAATTCATATATATTGCTTACATAATTCACTTTTAATACATATTGCAGATTTAACATAGTATTGCTATAAATGGTAATAAATAAAAAGTATTGCTAAAATCAGTAATTATTTATTAAAATGTACCAATTCATGTAATTTTTCCGAGTTATAAATTGTGTAGAAATTTTGTATTAATTTGGAAAAATTATTGAAATACACGTCTTATGTTTCCCTTATTTCTAATGTCCCATTCTATTTATAAGAATCTTTAAAATTTCTTATTTTTTTAATGTATCCAAGCTACATATTGATGTATCTGAGCCAGTATTTAATGTATTTAAGCTACATATTATGCATTCGATTTAGTTTTTAATGTATCCAAACTACATATTAATGTATCTGAGTCAGTATTTGATGTATACGAGCTACATATTATTTATTCGAACTAGTTTTTAATATATCTGAGCTACATATTAATGTATTCGAGACAGTATTTACTCTATTCGAGCTACATACTAATGTATCTGAGCTTCAATTATTGTTTCCGGTATTTTTAATTTTAAGGAATTAATGTAATTAGAAACTTATCAAGGATAGATTTTAATTTCATATTAAAAGTATGTGATTCCTATAATTTACACTTTTTTTTTGTGATATGATTTTCGGCCACTCTTTTTTAAAAATGTTTACAAGATATAGCCTCCCCGTGATTCATATTATTTTCTTAGCATTTAAGGGTTATATAATATTTTTTTTACAAATATACTTTTTCACAATTATGGTGGAAAGTTGTTAGAAAAATAGAATATTTTGTTACATCATTTTAATTTTCTATATATTAATTAAATTGTGAATCAGTAACCGTCCAATTTTGTCTATGGAGCGAAAACAACAATATAGGACAATTTTGTGTATGGAGCGAAAACTAACAAAATAATCATCTAGACATCTTCAAGATTTATGTGTCCCATCAGCATCAGGTGTCCACTAGATACAATAGAGACGAGCTGGAGTGTTCAATTGCCAGTTGTGACTAAGTTAAGGTATCTAGATGTGCACTCTCAAAGTTGAAGTGCATACATGTCAGCCGAGGATATGGACCTCAATAGTTTTTGCATGTCCTGCTGAATATTCTTGGTGGAATTCCAAGCAGATTCTGAACAGTAGGGTTTATCAATTAGCTCATGAAGTGTCATTACATTTGAAAAATCTTGAGGGATTGAATCAATATACAAGCAACCTTCAAGAAATAGATGTTCAAGGCGCGGAAATTGATCAGAACTGGCTGTCCAATGCCGAATTTCTGAAAATTTCAGTAGCACGAGCTTCGACTGAGGGAACTCCTCCTCAACTACCCACTCCTCTTCTATGCAGGAATCATTTATTAGTTCAAAGGTCTCGAGTTTGGGCAATTTACCAACAATGCTCAAGTCGTTCCATCTCAAAGAAGAAATCCGTAAAACACAGTTTCTTAAGGATTTGTGGAAAAGAATGTGGAGGAGGAAGAAGCAAAGGTGGAATAACATCTGCAGCAGCTTCCCTCAAACAGAGTTCAGATCATGCATTCCACAGCTCTCTATTTTTCCGTCAAAACTCAAATGGTAGATGGAAATTAAACTTCTATCCATAAGATCTTTGAAGCATTTTTCTGCCACTTCTTCTACCTTCCAAAAACCCTTCTGCTGTCCATAACTGCACAAGTTCTTACAACTGAATTTACATTCTCGTAAACACTTTACCACACATCCAAAGTCCCACATTGGTTGGAGAATGGATTGGTGGTCTACTTATATGGACTTGGCAATTCTCCCCTCATGAACTAGATTTTGGGGTTGAGTTAGGCTCATGTTTCATATCTTTACAATGACCCTTAATCAACTACTTCCACTCCAACTTATAGATGTAGACGTGCATTCTCAAAGTTGGAGTGTTTTACTCATCCTATTCCAAAAAAAAAAAAAAAAACTAGAATGAAAAGAAGAAGGAACAAGATCTCGCCTCTCAAACAGGTAAACTCTGAATCAGTGTTTCTTTCAAAGAACTAGATGATGATAAAATTGAAATCCGAGAATCTAACAGATAAAATAAGCCTTAGAATTAGAATCAAGAATGAAGATGTCTTACAAGCTTAATGGATATGGACCTCAATAGTACTTGCATAGTTGTCTTACATGTCCTGTTGAATCTTCTCGGCGGAATTCCCAACAGATTGTGCAGAGCGACATATATCAATTAGTGCAAGTGTGATTATATTTGCAAAATCTTGAGGGATTGAATCCAAACACAAGCAACCTTCAAGAAATAGTCGTTTCCAAGGCATGGAAAGTGATCACTACTGGCTCTCCAGTACCTAATGTTTAAATATTCGAGTAGCACAAACTTCAAGTAAGGAAATCCTTCCCCAGATACTTCCCATTCCACGCCTATGAAGAAAGTATATGTTTGGGCAATTTACCAACAATGCTGAAATCCTTCCATGGGATGAAAAATGTCCACTGAAAATTAATTTCTTAAGGTTTTGTGGAAAAGCATCCAGAGGAGATAGGAGCAAAGGCGGAACAGGATATCCACAATGTCGCGCTTCTCTCTGAAACCTCAGAGGACCTGAAGATGTTATGCTTTCTAGCAAGCAAGAAGCAAGTGTATAACTAAGACAAAATTCCAGTTCCTCGAGGTGATTTAAGTATCGGAAATCATACAGGTCCTAGAGACTACAAAAGTCTTGTTGGACACCACATATTTGCAACTTCTTTAACTTAGGAAATAGTCGTAAGTCAGAACTAGTACAATGTTGGGTATGTAGCAAGAATTGATGGGAAATAGAGAGAAAGAGAGGAATTTGAAAAGTTGAGAACTTGAAGAGTTGGGAACTTGAAAAGTCCTCTTATGCTTTAATGAAAAGGCATTTGTCCCTCATCGGTGGTGGAAAGAAAAATAAGAGAGTTTAAATATAGAAACACTCCTATTAATTGTTAAAAGGGTTGGAAAGAGGGACCCCCCTCGCGCCGCCGTCGATCGAGAGATTATTTTTTGGACAAAGTTTGTTTTAATTATTTAATTAATTAATTAAATGGCCAAAAATATTTTCAATTAATTAGTTGATAACAGAAACATTTTCAATTTTTTAGTTGACTAACCCGACCCGACTCGGATCCGCGCGCGACCCATTTTATTTGAACTTTCCCATTTTTATTTAAATTTCCTGCCATGACTGTTCTGAAAGGTTGCAACTTTCAGGAACAGTCATTACCATTTGAAAGGTTGCAAACTTTCATCAATGGTCGTATGGATTCTGAAAGGGTTGCAACCTTTCTGAACCTGTTTTTCTTGCCTATAAATACCATTCATTCTTCAGATTATTGACTTACAAATTTTCTGATCTTCTTCTTCTTCTTCTGCACACATTATTTCTTCGTGTACTTTCCTGATGTGGATTGGTTCGCTGACAGTATAGTTTTTGGTATCTACACTCTGCTGATTAAGATCATTTTACCCTGGGAGGTTATATTCCAAATCAAACCTCGGATACTAGAGAGGAATTCCTTAAGGGGACACTGTGAGTTCAGTGGACTTGATCTTTTTCTGTTTTAAAAGGTTTTTTCAGATTCTAGTACTTTTTACAGATTTTAGTTTTTTTTTTTGAATTAAATTTCTGTTCATCTCTCTTACTGGTTCTATAAATTTCAGTTACTTCATGTTTCTGAACAATTTATTAGAATCAGTAATTTCTGGTTTTATAACACAGATTGGCAACATACAATGCCGAGGATTCCAACCAGATAGACATTCCAAATTTTTCAAAACCAAATTACTTTTCTTTGTAGGCTCATGATTCCGCAAGTAATTCCAGTCCAAATGCAGCTGCCTCAATTGTGACATTATCAACATTTCTGATGGTAATATGAAAGGACATTCCACAGCCCGGTCATGCGAAATTATAAAGTTTGCAGATAACATTGGTTAGATATTGACGGGGGAATGTCTATTGATGAGGTGACCTCTTCTTATCTAAGCTAGGAAAAAGAGTCAAAGCTAGGTACCTCAAGTGAATTAAATCAAGTATCAAACAGGGGAAAGTATTACGTCTTACTACAGTAAGATCTAGTACTCTTACTAGCTTGAAAGGAAATTTTGGCATGAACCAGTGAGCTAGAAAACATATAACATAGCGGAACTCATTAATAGGGTATGTATCCTATATTTTCTCAACAATATGCTTGAACATGACATATTGGATACTGATCCGAACTCGATTCATACAGGAAAAATGCATGGATTCCACATTTGAAATTTGATCATTCTTTTCCCTGAGAATATTCACAAAATTTATGTTTCGAGCTTCCCTCAAGCCGAGCTCACGGGTCACATCATGCATTCCACAACTCTTGATTTTTCCATCAAAACTATAATTGTTGATGGAAATTAAATTTCTATCTATAAGTTCCTTTAGACACGTTTCTTCCAGCTCTTGCGTGCTAATTAACACATGACACATGTGTAACGCACATCTCTATGTTGGGTTTTATTTGCCCTGATTTCTTACCATAAATAGGTTTTTCTTTTAGGAAAAGGTTTTGGACTCTATAAATAGAGACATGTTCCTTCTAACTTAATCAGCATTCACAATGTAGTCTTAAGGACTTTGAGAGTTTTGGTTAGGTGGAGAATTTATGGGTCACAAGCTTGATACGTTATCACTTGTGTGAACCTCCCATGTATTCCGAGTGAATTGATTGAGGTTGTTTCTCTCTGTATTTTGTACTCTCATATTTATAGTGGATTGCTCATCTCCTTTGTGGATGTAGGTCGATTGACCGAACCAGGGGCGGATCCACATGGGGCTGCCCGGGTGCTCGAGCACCCATTAAGCTCGTATCGAACTATGTATATTTATATCAAAATTACGATAATATCGTATAAAATAAATGTCGAGCACCTAATAAACAAATGTATTAGTTGGCATGGTGGTTGGAAATGGGTTCTCAAGGTCTTATATTGCTCAAAAATGCCCAGGTTCAATTCCTTGTACTTACATTCTTTTTATTTTAAAATCAACTCTTTTCTTTTTACCTTTTCTTTTTTTCCCTTTCACGAATTGTCCTATTTCTAATTTTTCTAAAACAAAATTCTTTTTTCAAGATTATTTTTCTTTTTGAATTTTTTTGGCTATCTTATATAAATATAATTATTTTTCTTTTGACAAGTGTTAAATTTATACATTTATATTTTATGGTCGATAACTTAAAAAGTAACCTCGATCTTAAAATATTAAATCGGTCACTTCTCATGTCTATTATGTAACTTAATCTCCAAAAAAATATAAACAGTCATGATCTTTTATTGCTATTAACTTTTTCTTTCTCATCAGTTTAATTAGGAAAAATAAAAGGGAAGAAAAAAAATGTGTTCTAGCGCCTTTATTTCCATTTTCCAATTTAAAAGCGAAAGAGTCTTCCTTCTCGTTGGTTTGCCTTTTTGGTAACTACAATTGTATGTGAAAGTATATTGTTTCTCCTCCTTTTTTCTTGAACCAATCCAAATATTTCGATTGTCTATTGCATTGGAAAATAACACCTATGTTGACAAATTTTAGCTCACAATTACGCTTTTTGGTTAATATAAGTTGAAAATAGTGAGCATCCATAGTTGTAAATTTCTGAATCCGCCACTGGACCGAACTACGTTAAATTTTTGTGTCTTTTGGTATTCTCGTTGTCTTCTTACTCGTAGTCTTTCAAGATTTACATTGCTAGCTTCCGCGTTTACACCTCCTTATTTTCGGTACTAACACTCTAGAGACTAGTACTGAATAGTCACAAAGCAGGAAGATTGAGGTCACTTTCAGATCCTAAAACTGTCCACTAACCTTATCATGCAAACAAAAGAAAAGACCAAAGGTCCCTCTTTCTCTATCCCTTTTTTTAATATTCTATCTGCACGGTGCTTTTATTGCTCTCCCACAACCCCGTTTTCAAAAATTAAGAAGCTCCCATTTAGCCCACGTCAGTGCTACTCAGTGCTTGCGAGTCATTTTTCTTCTTCTTTATTTTTAGGCATAATACCTCAATACATATCTTTGAATTACTTTACCTCAAAAAACATAACGTAGAATCCAGAAAAGGGCATTAGAATTCATTAATTAAAGCACGCAACTCCATTTGAGCAATGGTGTCAGCGATTACCTCTAATTATTCATAAATTATTTGTTAATCTCATCATAATGATTACCTTTAATCACTCATAAATGACATGATCGTGTAACTATTACTCATGTTTTTAAGTCAGAGAACGTTAACAATCGATAAGAACAAAAACTTTAGAGACAATGACATATAAAAAACTCTTCATATGAAAAGAGAGGAAATCCAAAGGTGTTGTCGTCTATCTTGACTAGTTTTCCGAGGCATTGAAAATCCAAACCGGTTGAGGCTCCTCAATGTAGTAGAAGTTATCTCAAGGACCAAATACTCTCTACAAGATTTAACGCAAAACTAATGTAATGACTCTCATTGATATATTCTCGTTCACGAATTTCATCTATGTCTACTATTCTCCATTCTTTCAATCCAATGTCATATAAGAACATAGGTGAAAATCCCACAAGTTGAAACTGATAGAATCGCTCACTTAGTATTCACGGTGAATAAAGGGCTAAAAATTGTGTTTAATAATAACTCTCATTTAGAATTGTGTAAACATATATTGCCATCGTCTCAAAAATTAGAACTATCCATAAGTGCAACTTGTCCCTTTATTTCTACTATTCTTGGTGAGTATTCTAAAAATTAAAACTCGACATTCTTACCTCATCGGGGAACAAAATGTATTGAATTAACTTCTCATCTCCAACACTGAATGGATCTAAGTTACCTCGTTCGGATACATTTAAACAATAAATAACTCCATTGACGCATACACAATTGTTTCTCTTAGAGGCAGGGTAAAATTCGGGAACATTTACCTCCCTCCAATGATTTTTCCATTCCTATAGTGAAAATCCAGTTACTCAATTTAAACGTATGAACTTCCACGTTTGTCACCCAACATTTTGACCTTGGTGGACAAAGTTACCTAGTGTCTGTTGCTAATGGGAGGTGGCAAACATCCGAAATTAGTTCAGGTGCGCGAAAACTGGCCCAGACACAGTTATCAAAATAAAATAATCATGATTTTGAAAACATGGCTCATTCAAGTACTTGAGGGGACAATTAGTAACACAAGCTAAGTGATCTTGGTATAAATTGTATATGACATCTTTTTGTCACTTAAAGCTATGTAACTCACAAGGAGTTGACCTACACAACTTTTTTTAATGTGATTCAATGAATAAGGGGCCCGTTATCAGAGCCAAAAGATTTTGTAACACTCCTAAAACGCATTAGAAACTTAGCAGGAAGTCGTTTTAGAATTTCAAAGACGAGCTCGGATGGAATTGCTGGAATGCAAGAATTAGTAATGGAAAGAATAATCTTCTATTTCTCCATGTATATTTTGTTGTGACAAGACGATCATAATATATTTTTATGTGAAAAGAGTGGTATTAAGTTTTACAAGGTATAACCACAATTTTCTAATCTTGTTTACTACTTGAAAGTTGTAAGCCCTTATAATGCACGTATCGTGCGATAAGTATATAATAAAAGAGTAGTGGGAGATATGCATTGGAGCCCTTTATTCGATTTGATTATATAGCATAGTAGAGAGAAATTGTAAAATCACCAAAGGGCTTACATACACGTGGCTTCATACTTGGACGTTTTCTGCGGTGGCGGATTTCAGAATTTTCATTCGGAATTCAAAAAATAAAAATATAAACGCATGAATAAGCCAACAAAACACAATTCCAAGAAAGTAGTAGTATATAATTTATAGGTAAAAAAAAGTTAGTTTTGTTACAAGAGACCTTTTAGCATGTTCGGATTTTCTTTCACGTTTGGATATTTTGAAGCTAAAAGGAGATCTATCACTACATTACAACCTACTTCTTGTTCATGAGGGGTTTTTAAATTAATATATCTACATAAATATAGAAAATTAACCTTATATATACAATATAATCTTTTGCCAAAGATGTTTAGGTGAACCCCTGGAACCTCGTGGGTTCGCCCTAGGTCTACTAGACCTAGGTCGTGACAAGAAAATGTGAACATAAAAAAAAATTATAATCAATGTTTCCATTTCATAATTTTCTACCATTAAGAGTTGATCAAGCTATTCCTTCAATTCATATTATATGTCTTTTGAAAATTTTACATAATCCTTTAAAAAAAGACATTTAATAATGTAGAAATTAAACTAGGAGTAGAAACGAAAGTTAATTAGGATTTTGGTATTTGACATTTATTTAATCCATATCTAATTAGAATTTATTTTCCTGATAAATATTACAAGAAGTTTTCTAGTTCTATTATCGATAGGGTGCTCTATCACATTTTTTTTATAAAAAAAACACTAAACTAAGGGTATTTAAGCAATTGATCAAAATCTTCTACCTCTTCTCTCTGGTTTCTTTTAAGTATTTTATTTTTTTTATCGAAGGTCGACTATTTTGGATTCGCATCGCTCCCTACCAAGGATTTTTTCGTATTCTGGGCTCGAACCTGAGACCTCTAGTTAAGGGACAAGCAGTCTCATTCACTGCGCCACATCTTTTGGTAGTATATCTATATTATTTTTTACAATAGTATATGCATATTAATAGTTTTGAAATATAATGAGAACAATTTGAAATATTTTTTCTTTTGTGTGAGATTGTTCACATCGTCGGTCTCAAGTTCAAATAGATAGAGAATTGTTGATGATCAATCGGAAATAACCTTTTTTATCCTTAGAAAAGGAGTAAAACGCCTAAATATTACCTTCTGCAGATCGATTTATGAGATTATACTGAATTTCTTATCGTTATTATTGACGTATTCAAACTAAACATGTCAAACAAGGTTGCTTCCAGATAGTTTTCTTTCGGAGAAAAAAGTAATACTATTAAAGAAAACATACAAAGTAATAATTTATTATTATTATGATTAGTATTATTATCATTATTACTGCTCTATATTATTTTACAGAACTCAAAAAAGTCAGTAGGACCAAATTATAAGTCAATTTGTAACCACCTCCCACGCATTCATAGTAGTCAAAATTCAGTGATGATTAACAACGACGAGTAAACAAATTCTTAGGAAGACTATTAAAACTTTTGAATAAATTATAAATATTTATATAATTATAAATTATTTTATTAAGGATTTAATTAAAAATTAAATTAAATTTGTTTTTAATTATAAAAAAAATATCAGCTCTTTTTTAAATATGTTAAAAATGAACATCACGGTTGATTGGGTGAACAAAAACCGATTTCATCAATCTCGAATAGAAAAATGCAATTGATTCTTGGATGTCGGATTATTGGGTTAGCGATTTTTAAATATTTTTGTAAATTCTGTTATTGAACTACCCGTTTGATTTTCAATTGTTAAAATTTTGGTTAACTTATAATTCTACTGATCGTGATAATCAATAAGATCGTATTAAAATTACATTTTTTTAAAAACTATAATCATATAAAAGAGGTTGTAAAGTTTAGATGGAAATTCTATTCTTATTTTTTAAATCTTATTTGTCTTCTAAAGAAGGTATTTGTAATTTTGTCATTTCAGTTGACAAGTAGTAATATGGATGGGCCTTTTCACAAATGGAAATAACATAGTTGAGCCAAATTTTTCACGGATTAGCCTTTTTTCATAAATAACGTTTTTCATTTAATAAATCTCATATACCATTAATCTTAGTATACACCCTCTCTGGACCACCACCATGACTTCCACCGCTGTCATCCACTGCCTTTAGTGGAGGTGACAGACTTTTTGATGCCACAACCGCCACATCAACTATCTCCTCCACTAATCCTCTACCTTATCATCACGGCCCATCTGTCCGTAACTGTAGACTGAGAAGAATGTAAGAATTATTATTTAATTATTATTCATTATTTCTTATTTACAGGGGTGACTTAACGTAATTGGGGGCCTAAAGCGAAATTTCAATTTGCGGCCTAAAATATAAATATACTTTATATACGTATTTATTAAAAAAAATTACACTATTAAGATGAAAATTATTGGTACTTAATATTATGTTTTCGTTTTATTTAATATTTTATCAACTCATCATTGAAAAACATCTTTAAGTGAGACAATTATTATTTGTATTGTTAATATAATGATACAAGTAATAAGTTGATAAATATTAAATAAAAATAAGAGTTAGAACCAGAATTTAACTCAAAAAGTTGATGACTTGGTATATCTTGGTATACCTTATATACTTAGAGCAATGATTGAAACTAAAATCTAAAAAGAAATTAAAAAAAATTGTAATTCACTTTGTAACACTTTTCACTGTTAATTCTCATTTTTAACAAAGTAAAAAAGATGTTAAGTGGATAAAATAATTTATTTTAAAAAAAATTATACTTTTTATTATAAATAATTAATTTTTTTATAAAAATATTAACACATAATTTATTTTTAACAAAAATATAGGCCCCCAAAATGCAAAGGCCTTATTTTTTAGTGCATAGAGCCGGCCCTGCTTACTTATAGCCCAAGTTTACTTGTAATTTAAGTAATATCATAAATAGTATTTAATAAGGAATAGATCTCGTCCGTACATTAATTACTTGATGGACGTACCATATTAAATCATAACCTCTATAAATTGGTCCTCCCTCCACCCATTAGGGTTATCACATATTCTCTACAATAATTTCATCGCTGACGGTTGTGATAACATAAAGTTAGGGCAAGGAGGTAGAAACCAATTTACAACTAACGCTTCCGCTTTTCTCTGTGATAATGTCTTCCTCATCAGGTATCTGCCCCTAACGATCTCTATGTAAGATTATCGTGTTCAAGATCCTGATATTATGTATTCAAGTATTTAATCTTACATGAGCCTGGATTATTTGAACGGATAATCTTCGTATATCTTGCATCTTTATGAATAATATTTACATGATATGTATTATGTGAAATTATATTATGGTTCATAATTTGGAATTAAAACATAAATAAAATTGTGTCGTATTTGAGATGGATATGAACAATCATCGTTTTCTTTTGAATAATTTAATTGGACCTTTTCATAGAAAACTTGATAGTTAATTGTTTAAATTAATAAAGTAAAATAATCGAAAAGATGGTCATATGGATGCAACATTGTTTTGGAGAATTATTTTTTAACCTTTTCGGCATTAATTATTGGCTTTATTATTAAAATAATAATTAATGAATGAACTTAATTTGAAGGTCTTTCATCATTTAATGTTGAGTGAATTGATGCTATCAATAAATACAATAACAATTTGGTTTTATTGCATAAGTTATTGGTTTATTATTAAAATAATATTATTATTCTTTTAGTTCATGTGGTAATGAACCAATTGTGCAACAAATTAAAGTGATCAGTATACTAAACAATAAATAATATGTGTGCTTTGTATTTATATAGTTTGTTAGTCACCAAAGTGGCCAAATTAGAGAAATTAATGTCTACACATATAATGTTTATGATCACTTGATGCATGTATTATGTTACTATAGTTTGTTAGTCATCAAAGTGGCCAAACTATATGAAATTATTCACATGCACAAAATTTTTATGATATTATGTGTGTATTTGTATTCATATAGCTTGTTAGTCACCAAAGTAGCCAAACTAGTATGGTTAAGAAAAATATGCATTCATAAAAAATTGTCATTTATCTATAAAGATTAATTAAATGCCAATATTGAAAAATAAAGAGATAAATTGACTATCACTATTGCTAGAACTTAAGAATTCCAAAGGTGAATCTATCATTCTAAGAATAGTGAAAATTATGAGGTAAATTAATATTTTTAGTCAAATATATATTGTACATCCAAAGATGTCGTATATGTTTGATTAAAAATATTCAATTACCTATTAAAGATAAAATTGGCATTTAAATTATGATAATGTGTCGTAGTATCTAACCAAAGGAGAATTACAATATATTTTTTTATCGTTTTACTAAATTCACATTATTTTCTGATTTGTGAGCATGTATATCTATTTTGCAGTTATTCCTCTTCATTCGCATGCTTCGTCTGTTTTTGTGTTCAATGGATTGAACTTCTCTGAATGGCATGAACAAGTCCAGTTCCACTTAGGTGTAATGGATCTTGACTTGGATCTTCTAAATGAAAAACCCACTGCCATTACTGATAAAAGAAGTGATGATGAGAAGTCTTTTCATAAATCATGGGAGCCCTATAACAGATTGAGCCTTATGTTTATGCGAATGACTGTTGCTAACAACATTAAGAATACTATTCCACAAACAGAAAGTGCCAGGGAATACCTGAAGTTTGTGGAAGAACATTTTCGTTCTGCTGATAAGTCTCTCGCTGGTACACTAATGGCTGAAATCACGACCATGAAGTTTGATGGGTCGCGTAGTATGCAAAATCATATCATCGAGATGACTAACAATGCAACAAGACTTCGGACCTTGGGGATGAAAGTGGATGACACCTTCTTGGTTCAGTTCATTCTGAATTCATTGCCTCTTAAGTATGAACCATTTCAAATTAACTATAACACTATTAAGTGGGTCAAGGATCTAGTAAAGGACTTAAAGTGAAAGCCAACAAGTTTAAGAAAAAGAAAACACCTGCTAAAGTTCCACAGGATGCTCATAAGGAACGCAAAGCTGATGTGTGTTATTTCTGTAAAAAAGAAGGACACCATCAGAAAGATTACATGAAACGTAAAGCTTGGTTTGAAAAGAAAGGTACATTTAGTGCTTTTGCATGTCTCGAATCAAATTTAGTAGAAGTTCCTAATAATACTTGGTGGCTTGATTCTGGTGCAACTACTCATGTATCTACTATGTTGCAGGGATTCATTACGATCCAAACCACAAATTCAAATAAGGATTTCGTGTTCATGGGAAATTGCATGAAGGCTCAGATTGAAGTCATAGAGACTTATCGATTGATCTTGGAGACTGGACATCACCTTGATCTATTACAGACTCTTTATGTTCCTTCAGTTTCTAGAAATTTGATTTCCCTTTCAAGACTTGATATTTCTGGATTTGATTTTAAGTTTGGACATGGATGTTTCAATATATATAAAAATACTATTTTGTATGGTTCTGTTGTTCTTATTGATGGTTTGTATAGATTGAAACTCGATAATAATTTTTCTGAATTCCTACTTACTATTCATCAAAATGTTGGAATTAAACATAGTTCACTAAATGAAAGTTCTGCTTATTTGTGACATAAACGTTTGAGTCATGTATCCAAAGAATGATTAAAAAGATTAGTAAAGAATGAAATTCTTCCGAATTTGAATTTTGCTGATCTTGATAATGTCTAGATTGCATTAAAGGAAAGCAAACAAAACATACCAAGAAAGGTGCCACAAGGAGCACTCAACTTCCTGAAATTATACACACTGATATTTGTGGACCCTTTGATGTTCCATCTTTAAATGGAGAAAAATATTTTATCACCTTTATCGATGATTTTTCACGTTATGGATTTATCTATTTATTGAAAGAAAATCCCCAAGCAGCGGACGCTCTCAAAGTGTACGTTAATGAGGTTGAAAGACAATTAGATAAAAAAAGTGAAAATCCTTAGGTCAGATAGAGGTGGTGAATATTATGGAAAATATAACGAATCAGGACAATGTGTAGGTCCATTTGCAAAATTCCTTGAAGAACATGGCATATGTGCACAGTATACTATGCCAGGAACACCTCAATAAAATGGTGTTGTAGAAAGGCGTATCGAACACTTATGGATATGGTTAGGAGTATGATAAGTAATTCCTCATTACCCAAATCATTGTGGATGTATGCTCTTAAAATCGTTGTATATTTATTAAACAGAATTCCTAGTAAGGCAGTACCAAAGACCCCTTTTGAACTGTGGATGGGAAGAAAACCTAGTTTAAGACACCTGCATGTTTGGGGTTGTCAAGCGAAAGCTAGAGTTTATAATCCACATGAAAAGAAATTAGATTCTCGAACGGTAAGAGGATACTGTAACAACCCTAAAAATGGATATGCTAAGTAATGCTTAATGTGTCTAGAATGCCTACGATTAGATCGGATTCACACGGATTGATGCGCGTAGAACCAGACCTCTGAACTCTTGCAAAAGCCAAGCCAACCAACTTGGTGAGTTAGTTGAGCTAGGAAAGGTTGGGTCCAGCCATGTAGGGCACCCGAATATGAAGATCTACCCGGATGAGTCTTAACCGGACTTAAAAAGGGGTAATCTTAAGTTTGGAGTGTCTAGGGGTAAAATGGTCTTTTTCCAGGCTAAGGGTAGTATTATAATTACCCTAAATATGAAATTGGCCCTTTGAGCAAAATCTTGCTCCACCCGGGTTCGAGCCTAGGTGGGAGCAACGATTTAATTTGATTTATTTTATGTGGTGAATTAATTTAATTAATTAATATTTAATTGCTTATTTAAGAAAAAGGAAAAAAAATTAGATTTTTATTTATTAATTATTAATTACTCCTAATTTGACTAAGTCTCTCCCTAATCTCCTACTCTTAAGCCAATACTCCCTCACGTTTCTCACTCTCTCTTTCTCTCATTCACGATCTGCCATTCACCAAAAAGAAACAAGAACAGAACGTGAATGCTAAAGTTCATCAAGAACTTGAAAGCTAAAAACTCAAAAACAAAATAATCTTAAAAACGAAAAGTAAAAATCAATTTCTCGACGGATTTTGCTTGTTGTTTCGGTAGTGAAACTTTGGCTTGGTGGGAAATAGGCACCACGATTGAATCATCTTTTGAACAACTTCAGGTATGGGTTTCTTCTCTCTTGGTCCCTTTCCCAAGAGACCCTTAAGGTTCAGTTTAATCGCGATTGAAAAACTAAGGTTGTCCCCGTTGCACGTCCCTGTCATTAGATCCTTTGAAAGATTCAAAGCATGCGTTGGTATGTCTTCTGGTAGATAATTTTAGGTCTGGTTGTGATTATGTGTTGAATGTGTATTCGGAAATCATGTAAGAGATGAAAAATATATTCCGGAAAAGTATATTAAGTGGACTGTTTTGAGCATGTGTGTGCTGAAAATTACTATGTTTGCTGCCTGAAATTTGTATGTTAAAATGTTGTGTTTCGCGTGTATACAAATGTTAAAAACGTGATGTTCATATAAGGTTAAGGTGACTGACTGAATGTCACTCAAAATACTACAAAAATCAACATAAGAATGAGAGAAAATGGATTGGAAGAGACCAAATTTCCAGCTTGCTGGAAATTGGTGGTTTCGGCCAAGAATTGAAAAAAATAGCTATGTTTTAAAAATTTTTAAAAATTGTGAGGATATTGGGAATTGAACCCAATACCTCACCAAATGTAAACTACATAAAAATTTCATGAGAAAAATGAAAGGAAAAATAAATGTGGAGAGTGGGGATTGAACCCAAAACCTCTTGAATAGATGAGAGAGTTAGGAGAAAATAAAGGAGAAAAAAATAAATGTGGAGAGTGGGGATTGAACCCACAACCTCTTGAATAGATGAGAGAGTTAGGAGAAAAAAAATAAAGGAGAAAAATAAAATGAGGTGAATGGGGATTGAACCCACAACCTCTTGGATAGGTGAGAAAGTTAAGAGATAAATTAAAAGAAAAAGAATGAGCTTGTGGGGGATTGATCCCACAACCTCCTTGCCTTAAACGAAAAAGAGAGGAGAAAAAGAAAGGAAAATATTATGGGAGTGATGGGGATCGAACTAGGGTCCCCCAAATCTGAAAAAATGCAATTATCAAGTTTACTATAAGCTTAAGTGTTACTCAAGGGATTCGAAATCGGGTTCCCTTGCCCAATTCCGTATTGACACATAAGTCGTACTTGAACAAATATGTAATGAATGCTGCCTCTAAAGATCAAAATCAAGGTCTTGGCATACTTACAAGATGCACAAGTCTTGTACCACATAATCTTGGGTAAAAATGAATCATTTAGACGAACTATGAATGAAGCCTCATGGCTTGTTTGTGTGGACACATAAGTCTAGCATACGTTTAAAAATAAGTGAACCTAAGATGTCATGTGATGAGATGATGTAACCCCAGAGGGGTTAAGTAAGAGTGTGAAACACACTAAAGGGCCAAGTGCATTGACATATGATGAAATGAACATTCACGTAAAGGGGTAAGTAATTATGAAGAGTAAATGTGCTAAAGTTAATGAATGTGGTGACAATATGATAAGAGGATAATGTGAAACATGAGAGCAATCTCAAATGAGCCTAAGTAAATGTTACCAAAATGTACTCACCTATGGGAGTGTAAAGTTAATGAAGAGACCAGTCTCTATGAACACTCTATTGAAAGTATTAAAGTTAATGCATACTTAATACTAATGATGAGATGAGAAATAATATAATGAGCAATGATGTCCTCATGCTAGAAGCCAGCTTCTATGATGTATGAGATGAATGTAATGGAACTTTATACTGAGCACCGATAGCTAGCTATGAGTGGCGATTCCTTCTTTCGGGAAGGCAGAGGTTCGTGTAATTCTCATAAGATGAGACTGTACGTCCAGACGGGTATGGGTATCTTTATATCTCCTAGTCTTTGAACCTATGCAGCCAACATAGGGATCTAGCAGGGTTCAATTCCCTATATACGCTAGCATGTTTTGGTTTCACTTTGGCCGGTGATTCCACCTCTTTTTGGTGTGGGGTAGACACAGGATTTCATGGAGCTCACATGATCTATATCGGTTAAAGTTAAAGTTCCAAAAAGAAAGAATGAGGACAGCCTCATATAATGCACACAATGAAATGAACGATACCAAAGGTGTTTGGGTAGGATAATTAAGAGGTGAACTAGACTTATGTAATGACAGTAGGTCATTGTTAGTCATTGCACAGTGAATCCAATGAGAGTCTTAAACTACATCCTAGGTATAGTTGGTATTTACACTAGCCTATGAATGAAATGAAATGAAGTACGTATGAATGAATGAAGCAGACTCTGTGTTAGCTAAAGAAGGCTCCCTAGTTGAGGTCCCATATGTTGAGCCCTCATTTTGGGAAGTCCTAATGTTAAGTCCATGATTCCAAGGTCTCATGGCATATGAATGAATGAAATGAAATATGATATGTGTTATATGCAATATGTTATGTGCTATATGCAATATGTTATGTGTTGTGTGCAATATGATACGTATGATGATGCATGTTACTCTCATGGCATGACTTTTCTCATCCAATTTTCGGCAAGTCCACTGACTTGACTTTTCATAACTCATATCGTTAGGAGAGAGCTATTCTAGATAATGCATGTCTGTGGTGTGTGCTTGCATATACCCATACTTAGTACAAGTGTGTACTAATCCCATACATTTATCTACTTTTAGGTGCAGGTACAACTGGACGTTAGGGCTTACGAGTCGACGCAGAAGTTATCCGGACATGGAGCTTTCATCCGGATTTGGTAGGCCCTCATGATTTCGAGGATGCTTACTGGTTTATTCTAGCATAGACGTAGGCATGAGCTAGTGTATGTTCCACTAGCGTTTCTTTCGTATTTACTTTCAGACGTTGTATTGGTGCTATTTTGGCAACTCTATATTTATGACTATATCTTTCATTTGATTATCTTGATTTAGTTGGTTGTTATGAACGCTTATGAGTTTATGTAGATAGTGTTATGCGAGTTCAATGTTTCTCACTATGAAGTCTATGTAAACAAAAAGTTCAAATTTTCCGCTACAATTAACCTAGATGATGTAACAATGACTTATGTAGGCTTGTCTGCGACCATGAGAGGTCAACAACGTCGGTTTCGGCTAGGGTCTAGACTCCGGTCGTGACAAAGTTGGTATCAGAGCATTAGGTTAAATTCCAAGGATAATATCAACCACATCGATTAGTTTCTAACTTATGGTAGTGAAGTGCACCACTATCATGAGTTAGAGACTGCATGATGCGTAGGAAAATTTCCCTTCTTCTAATCTTATCGTGCTTTCCTTAATGTCTGATTTCTTGGTGTTATGAGCGTGTCTAACATCAATTATTATTTATTTTTTTCAGAAAATGAACACAAGAAGGAACGTTGGTCGGGGAAGAGGAGGAGCAGCTGCTGGGGGCAACCAAGTTCCACCCCAGGCTCCAGCTGAAGGAGTGGCCATGCCAGTTAACCCAGCTGGGTTGACTGATGCTGAGGTGCGGAAAGCTTTGGCATAGATGGATCAAGCCATCACTGTGCAGGCTCAGGCTATGACGGCCCAGGCCAACAGACAGGAGGTTCAGCGGGAGAACCCACCAGCCCACAACATGGTCAACAGGTTGCGAGACTTTACGAGGATGAATCCTCCAATCTTTACAGGATCTAAGACTGTAGAGGATCCTCAGGAGTTTGTGAAGGAGGTCCAGAAGATTCTGGTGGCGATGGGGGACACGGAGATTGAGAAAGCTGAGCTGGCCTCGTACCAGTTGAAGGATGTTGCACAGTATTGGTGCAACATGTGGCAGGATAGCAGGGCATTGGGCGGAGGCCCAATCATATGGGAGCTGTTTAAGACAGCTTTTCTGGAGAGGTTCTTCCCCAGAGAGATGAGGGAGGCTAAGGTTGAGAAGTTTATCAACCTTAAGCAGGGCTCGATGACTCTCAGGGAGTATTCCCTGAAATTTGTTAAATTGTCTAGGTATGCCACTTCTCTTGTGTCGAACATCAGGGATGAGATGAGCAGGTTCCTTACAGGGATCTCAGAGGAATTGGAGGAGGAGTGTCGGGCTGCGATACTTCATGATAACATGGACTTGTCCAGGATGATGGTGCATGTCCAGCAGGAAGAATATGAGAGTCCGTGAGGTCAGGAGACCTAACCCTTCTGACCAGACATATTCCAGCAGAGGTGGTGGCAGGAGCACTTTTAGAGTTCGTGATCAGCCCAGATTTAATAAGGGGCATCAGAGTTCAGGGAACTCTAACTCTTAGAGGAGTGCAGCACCCAGGGAAGGCACACCCGAGCTAAAGAAGGGCAATGGAGGTGATGTACAGCGTCCCAAAAAGGAATGTGGCAAATGTAGCCGTATTCACAGTGGAGAGTGCAGACTAGTCACAAATGCCTATTTCGATTGCGGAAAGAGCGGACACATGGTCAGGGATTGTCCACAAAATAGGGGTCAGGCTGGAGGTAATGCTCATCCTAGGCCTAATCCCCAGAATGCTACTGCATCCGAGCGTCCTAAGAGGAACAGATTCTACGCCTTGAAGGGCAGGAAAGAGCAGGAGAAGTCTGCTGATGTGGTCACAGGTATGCTGCAAGTTTTCTCAACCTCTGTTTATGCTTTACTTGATCCAGGGTCTACACTTTCTTTTGTAACTCCCTTGCTTGCTCTTACTTTTGAAACACTACCTGAGGTTTTGCAGGATCCTATAGTAGTTAGTACCCCTTTGGGAGAAAATGTGAGAGCTGATAGGGTTCATAAAGACTGTCCAATAATAGTATGTGGTAAGACTATGTGTGCGGACCTTGTTGAGTTACCCATGAATGACTTCGATGTTATACTTGGTATGGACTGGCTCCATAAATGTTATGCCTTCATGGATTGTCGTAGTAGGGTTGTGAGATTCCGTTTCCCTAATGAATTAGAGCTGGTCTGGGAGGGGTACAATTCGAGTCGTCCAAGTCCCTTGATTTCGAACCTAAAAGCTAACAAAATGATGTCCAGGGGATTGTTTTGTCATCTTGTGAGTGTTAATGATCTATATCATGAAATTCCTTCCATAGACTCTGTGTCTGTAGTGAATGAGTTCCAAGATGTTTTTCCCGATGATTTGCCTGGAGTCCCTCCCTCTCGAGAGATTGATTTTGCTATCAACCTAGATCCCAATACCAAACTAATTTCAATTTCTCCTTACAGAATGGCTCCAGCTGAACTCAAAGAGTTGAAGCTGCAATTAAAAGATCTCACAGATAAGGGTTTCATCCAGCCGAGCATATCCCCTTGGGGCGCTCCAGTGCTGCTTGTCAAAAAGAAGGATGAAACCCTTAGGATGTGTATCGATTATCGGCAGCTCAACAAAGTCACTATAAAGAACAGGTATCCACTTCCCAGAATAGATGACTTATTTGATCATCTCCAAGGGTCTAGTTTCTTCTCGAAGATTGATCTTCGCTCCGGGTATCATCAGCTTAGGGTTAGGGATATAGATATTCCAAAGACATCCTTTCGTACCCGTTATGGTCATTATGAGTTCTTAGTCATGTTATTTGGTCTCACTAATGCACCAACTGCATTTATGGACCTCATGAACCGAGTCTTCCGGAAATACCTTGATTCTTTCGTCATAGTATTCATTGATGATATCCTCATCTATTCTAAGACCAAGGAAGAGCATGAACATCATTTGAGACTAACCTTGCAGGTACTTAGACAACATCAGCTGTATGCCAAATTCAGCAAGTGTGAATTCTGGCTTAGATCAGTGACCTTCCTGGGTCATGTTGTGTCCGATTAGGGTGTGGAGGTGGACCCCAAGAAGACTGAGGCTATTAAGAACTGGCCAAAACCTCTTACTCCCACCGATATTCGTAGATTTCTGGGATTGGCTGGTTACTACCACAGGTTCGTGGAGGGTTTTTCTTCATTACTGCCCCACTGACAGCTTTGACTAAGAAGAAAGCCTAGTTCGAATGGACGGAGACTTGTGAGAAGAGTTTCCAGGAGCTCAAGGACAGACTCACTTCAGCCCAGTGCCTACTTTGCCTAAGTGTTGTGAGAATTACACTATTTATTGTGATGCATCTAGGGTTGGTTTGGGTTGTGTTCTTATGCAGGGTGGTAAAGTGATAGCCTATGCATCCAGACAGCTCAAGGTTCATGAGAAGAATTATCCCACTCATGACCTGGAGTTGGCAGCTGTGGTCTTTGCATTGAAGCTGTGGAGGCATTACTTGTACGGAGTGCATGTGGATGTGTTCACAGACCATAAGAGTCACGTGTTCACACAGAGAGTTAAATCTACGTCAGCGGAGATGGTTGGAGCTTTTGAAGAACTATGATATGAGTGTCCACTACCATCCCGGTAAAGCAAATGTTGTAGCTGATGCTTTGAGCAGGTTGACCATGGGGAGTACAACCCACATTGATGATGAGAAGAAGGAGTTGGTGAAGGATGTACACAGACTGGCCAGACTGGGTGTGCGGTTGATGGCTTCTACTAGCGAGGGTGTTTAAGTTCATCCTAGTTCTGAATCATACTTGGTAGTTGAAGTCAAGAAGGGTCAGCATCTTGATCCTGTTTTGATGGAGTTAAAGGACTCAGTGCTGATAAAGATGAATGAGTCCTTTGCTTTGGGAGGTGACGACATACTTAGGTACCAGGACAGGCTCTGTGTACCATATGTGGATGATTTGCGGACCAAGATTATTGCAGAGGCCCATGGTTCCAGGTATTCGATACATCTAGGTTCCACCAAGATGTATCATGACCTCAAGCAGATCTATTGGTGGGATGGAATGAAGAAGGACATTGTTGAGTATGTGGCCAAGTGTCCTAATTGTCAGCAGGTTAAAGCGGAGCACCTTAAGCCTGGTGGTCTCACTCAGATGATCGAGGTTTTGACTTGGAAGTGGGAGGCCATTAACATGGACTTCCTGGTTGGTCTTCCGAGGACTAGGAAATAGCATGACTCCATATGGGTTATTGTGGACAAGATGACGAAGTCTGCCCACTTTATCCCTGTGAAGTCTACTTACAGGGCCGAGGATTATGCGAGACTCTACATTGATGAGATTGTGAGGTGGCATGGGATTCCTTTGTCTATCATTTCAGATAGAGGAGCTTAGTTCATTTCGCATTTCTGGAGATCCTTCCAGAAGAGCTTAGGCACGCAGGTAAAGCTCAGTACTGCCTTCCATCCTCAGACAGATGGGCAGGCGGAGCGCACCATTAAGACATTGGAGGACATGTTGAGGGTGTGTGTGATCGACTTCAGAGGTAGTTGGGACGACTATCTTCCATTGATAGAGTTCTCATATAATGACAGCTATCACTCCAGTATTGGGATGGCACCATTTGAGGCACTGTATGGTAGGAGGTGTAGGTCTCCAGTGGGGTGGTTCGAGGTTAGAGAGTCATCTATTTTGGGTCCAGAGATCATTCATGAGGCCTTAGAGAAGGTCAGGGTGATTAGGGACAGGTTGGCTACTGCTTACAGTCGGCAAAAGTCTTATGCAGATCACAGGAAGCGGCCCTTAGAGTTTGATGTTGGTGACCAGGTCTACTTGAAGATATCACCCATGAAGGGGGTGATGAGGTTTGGCAGAAAGGGGAAGTTAAGTCCGAGGTACGTTGGGCCATACGAGATTCTACAGCGTGTGGGTGAGGTGGCCTATGAGTTGGCGTTGCCTGCGGAGCTAGCTTCTGTTCATCCAATCTTTCATGTCTCTATGTTAAAGAAGTGCCTTGGTGATCCAGCATCGATTATGCCTGTTGAAGGTTTGGGGGTTGATGAAGACTTGTCCTATGAGGAGGTTCCTGTTGAGATTTTAGACCGGCAGGTAAAGCGGCTGAGAAACAAGGATGTTGCCACAGTGAAGGAATTGTGGAGGAACCATCTTGTTGAGGGTGATACGTGGGAGGCCGATGCCGATATGAGATCCCGCTACCCTGATCTTTTCAGCTCTTAAGGTTAGATTTTCTACTCTTAAGTCTAAGTTTCCTTATCTCCTCTGTTCTTGGTTGTTATTGCTTGACTGTGTATAATACCTATGTTATGATATGACTGGCGTTGTGCTAGATTATAAGAAGTATCATTCGGGGACGAATGTTCCTAAGGGGGGGATAATGTAACAACCCTAAAAGTGGCTATGCTAAGTAATGCTTAATGTGTCTAGAATGCCTACGATTAGATCGGGTTCACACAGATTGATGCGCGTAGAACCAGACCTTTGAACCCTTGCAACATCCAATCCAACCAACTTGGTGAGTTAGTTGAGCTAGGAAAGGTTGGGTCCAGCCATGTAGGGCACCCGAATATGAAGATCTACCCGGATGAGTCTTAACCGGACTTAAAAAGGGGTAATCTTAAGTTTGGAGTGTCTAGGGATAAAATGATCTTTTCCAGGCTAAGGGTAGTATTGTAATTACCCTAAATATTTAATTAATTAATTAATTAATATGGTGGAGGGGCAATTTGGGTAGAAAGGGCCGAAATTGGCCCTTTGAGCAAAATCTTGCTCCACCCGGGTTCGAGCCTAGGTGGGAGCAACGATTTAATTTGATTTATTTTATGTGGTGAATTAATTTAATTAATAAATATTTAATTGCTGATTTAAGAAAAAGGAAAAAAAATCAGATTTCTATTTATTAATTATTAATTAAACCTAATTTGACTAAGTCTCTTCCTAATCTCCTACTCTTAAGCCAATACTCCCTCACGTTTCTCACTCTCTCTTTCTCTCATTCACGATCTGCCATTCACCAAAAACAAACAAGAACAGAACGTGAATGCTAAAGTTCATCAAGAACTTGAAAGCTAAAAACTCAAAAGCAAAATAATCTTAAAAACGAAAAGTAAAAATCAATTTCTCGACGGATTTTGCTTGTTGTTTCGGTAGTGAAACTTTGGCTTGGTGGGAAATAGGCAGCACGATTGAATCATCTTTTGAACAACTTCAGGTATGGGTTTCTTCTCTCTTGGTCCCTTTCCCAAGAGACCCTTAAGGTTCAGTTTAATCGCGATTGAAAAACTAAGGTTGTCCCCGTTGCATGTCCCTGTCATTAGATCCTTTGAAAGATTCAAAGCATGCGTTGGTATGTCTTCTGATAGATAATTTTAGGTCTGGTTATGATTATGTGTTGAATATGTATTCGGAAATCATGTAAGGGATGAAAAATATTTCCAGAAAAGTATATTAAGTGGACTGTTTTGAGCATGTGTGTGCTGAACATTTACTATGTTTGCTGCCTGAAATTTGTATGTTAAAATGTTGTGTTTCGCATGTATAAAAATGTTAAAAACGTGATGTTCATATAAGGTTAAGGTGACTGACTGAATGTCACTCAAAGTACTACAAAAATCAACATAAGAAAGAGAGAAAATGGATTGGAAGAGACCAAATTTCCAGCTTGCTGGAAATCGGTGGTTTCGGCCAAGAATTGAAAAAAATAGCTATGTTTTAAAAAAAATTAAAAATTGTGAGGTCATTGGGAATTGAACCCAATACCTCACCAAATGTAAACTACATAAAAATTTCATGAGAAAATGAAAGGAAAAATAAATGTGGAGAGTGGGGATTGAACCCAAAACCTCTTGAATATATGAGAGAGTTAGGAGAAAAATAAAGGAGAAAAAAATAAATGTGGAGAGTGGGGATTGAACCCACAACCTCTTGAATAGCTGAGAGAGTTAGGAGAAAAAAAATAAAGGAGAAAAATAAAATGAGGTGGATGGGGATTGAACCCACAACCTCTTGGATAGGTGAGAAAGTTAAGAGATAAATTAAAAGAAAAAGAATGAGCTTGTGGGGGATTGATCCCACAACCTCCTTGCCTTAAACGAAAAAGAGAGGAGAAAAAGAAAGGAAAATATTATGGGAGTGATGGGGATCGAACTAGGGTCTCCCAAATCTGAAAAAATGCAATTATCAAGTTTACTATAAGCTTAAGTGTTACTCAAGAAATTCGAAATCGGGTTCTCTTGCCCAATTCCGTATTGACACATAAGTCGTACTTGAACAAATATGTAATGAATGCTGCCTCTAAAGATCAAAATCAAGGTCTTGGCATACTTACAAGATGCACAAGTCTTGTACCACATAATCTTGGGTAAAAATGAATCATTTAGACGAACTGTGAATGAAGCCTCATGGCTTGTATGTATGGACACATAAGTCTAGCATACGTTTAAAAATAAGTGAACCTAAGATGTCATGTGATGAGATGATGTAAACCCAGAGGGTTAAGTAAGAGTGTGAAGCACAGTAAAGGCCAAGTGCATTGACATATGATGAAATGAACATTCACGTAAATGGGTGAGTAATTATGAAGAGTAAATGTGCTAAAGTTAATGAATGTGGTGACAACATGATAAGAGGCTAATGTGAAACATGAGATCAATCTCTAATGAGCCTAAGTAAATATTACCAAATCGTACTCACCTATGAGAGTGTAAAGTTAATGAAGAGGCCAGTCTCTATGAACACTCTAATGAAAGTATTAAAGTTAATGCATACTTAATACTAATGATGAGATGAGAAATCATCTAATGAGAAATGATGTCCTTATGCTAGAAGCCAGCTTCTATGATGTATGAGATGAATGTAATGGAACTTTATACTGAGCACCGATAGGCTAGCTATGAGTGGCGATTCCTTCTTTTAGGAAGGCAGAGGTTCGTGTAATTCTCATGAGATGAGACTGTACGTCCATACAGGTATGGGTATCCTTATATCTCCTAGTCTTTGAACCTATGCAACCAACATAGGGATCTAGCAGGGTTCAATTTCCTATATACGCTAGCATGTTCTGGTTTCACTTTGGCCGGTGATTCCACCTCTTTTCGGTGTCGGGTAGACACAGGATTTCATGGAGCTCACATGATCTATGTCGGTTAAAGTTAAAGTTCCCAAAGAAAGAATGAGGCCAGCCTCATATAATGTACACAATGAAATAAACGATACCAAAGGTGTTTGGGTAGGATAATCAAGAGGTGAACTAGACTTATGTAATGACACTAGGTAATTCTTAGTCATTGCACAGTGAACCCAATGAGAGTCTTACACTAGCCTATGAATGAAATGAAATGAAGTACGTATGAATGAATGAAGTAGACTCTGTGTTAGCTAAAGAAGGCTCCCTAGTTAAGGTCCCATATGCTGAGCCCTCATTTTGGGAAGTCCTAATGTTAAGTCCATGATTCCAAGGTCTCATGGCATATGAATGAATGAAATGAAATATGATATGTGCTATATGCAATATGTTATGTGCTAATATGCAATATGTTATGTGTTGTGTGCAATATGATACGTATGATGATGCATGTTACTCTCATGGCATGACTTTCCTAATCCGATTTTGGCAAGTCCACTGACTTGACTTTCCATAACTAATATCGTTAGGAGAGAGCTATTCTAAATCATGCATGTCCATGGTGTGTGCTTGCATATACCCATACTTAGTACAAGTATGTACTAATCCCATACATTTATCTACTTTTAGGTGCAGGTACAGCTGGACGTTAGAGCTTACGAGTCGACGCAGAAGTTATCCGGACGTGGAGCTTTCATCTGGATTTGGTAGGCCCTCATACTTTTGAGGATGCTTACTGGTTATTCTAGCGTAGACGTAGTCATGAGCTAGTGGAGTATGTTCCACTAGCGTTTCTTTAGTATTTACTTTCAGAAGTTGTATTGGTGTCATTTTGGCAACTCTATATTTATGACTATATCTTTCATGAACGCTTATGAGTTTATGCAGATAGTGTTATGCGAGTTCAATGTTTCTCACTATGAAGTCTAAGTAAGCAAAAAGTTCAAATTTTCCTCTAAAATTAATCTAGAAGATGTAACAATGACTTATGTAGGCTTGTCTGCGACCTCTGAGAGGTCAACGACGCCGGTTCGACTAGGGTCTAGACTCCGGTCGCGATAGATACTTTATTGGTTATCCAAAGAAATCTAAAGGGTATATGTTTTACTATCCAAATCATAGTTCGAGAATTGTTTAAACCGATAATGCAAAATTCATTGAGAATGGTAAAGTTAGTTGGAGTGTTGAACGACAAAGTGTGGAAATTAATGAGGTAAGGGTAAATATTTCATTACCCATAAATGTACCAACTTCCACACCAACAACAAATGTTGTTCCTCCTGTTGAAGAACACTTTAACAATGTTAAACAATATTTGGGTGAAAAACTTCAAGAAGGAATTAACTCACAAACATGTGACGCAAATGAACCACAAACAGTGCCAATAAGAAAATCTCAAAAAAAAATTGATCATTTCAGATGATTATGTGATTTATTTGTATGAGTTAGATTTTGACATTGGAGATAATAAAGATCCGGTTTTGTTTTCACAGACCATAAAAAGCAACGAGTCTGACAAATGGATTAATGCCATGAATGAAGAGTTAAAATCCATGGAATACAATAAAGTCTGGGATCTTGTTCAATTACCAGAAAGTTCTACAAGAATCGGGTGTAGATGGGTTTTCAAGACCAAACGCGATTCTAATGGTAATATTGAACGATACAAAGTCAGACTTGTTGCCAAGGGATACACTTAAAAAGGAGGCATTGATTATAAAGAGACTTTTTCACCGGTTTCAAAGAAAGACTCGTTAAGAAATTTTTTGGCTTTGGTAGCTCATTATGATTTAGAGTTACATCAAATTGATGTGAAAACTGCCTTTCTTAATGGAGACCTTGAGGAGAATATTTATATGGACCAACCAGAGGGTTTCAAAATTAAAAGGAAAGATCAAATGGTGTGTAAGCTAAAGAAATCAATATATGGACTCAAACAAGCCTCACGACAATGGTATATAAAGTTTAATGATACCATAACATCTTTTGGATTTAAAGAAATTACCATTGATCGGTGCATATACCAAAAGATCAGTGGGAGTAAGTTTATATTTTTAGTCCTGTATGTTGATGACATTTTACTTGCTGCTAATGATTTAGGCATATTGCGTGAGATGAAAGATTTTCTCTCTATGAACTTTGAAATGAAAGATATGGGTGAGGCATCTTATGTGATAGGAATAAAAACATTCCATGATAGATCACAAGGATTATTGGGACTGTCTCAAAAAGGCTATATCGAAAGAGTTCTACAGATATTTAATATGAACAATTGTTCAGCAGTAATTGTTTCTATTCAAAAAGGGGACAAATTTAATCTCATCCAATGCACAAAGAATGATGTAGAACGAAAAAAATAGAAACAATTCCTTACTCTTCTATTGTGGAAGTTTGATGTATGTTCAAACTTGCACAAGACCGGATATTATTTTTGCGGTCGGAATGTTAGGAAGATATCAATGTAATCTTGGAATTGATCACTGAAAAGCTGCAAAGAAAGTCTTAAGGTACCTGAAAGGAACGAAGGATTATATGCTCATGTATAGGAGATCCAATCACTTACAAGCTATTGGATATTCGGATTCATATTTTGCTGGATGTGTTGACACTAGAAAATTCACATTTGTTTACTTGTTCCTATTGGCTGAAGGAGCAATATCGTGGAAGAGTGCTAAGCAATCTGTTATTGCTATATCCACAATGGAAGCAGAATTTATGGCATGTTATGAAGCCACAATGCATGCATTATGGCTGCGAAACTTTATTTCAGGACTTGGGGTTGTCGACACCATTACCAAGCCGCTGAAAATTTATTGTGATAATACTGCAACAGTATTCTTCTCCAAGAATGATAAGTACTCTAAAGGTGCCAAACATATGGAATTAAAGTACTTTACTGTCAAGGAAGAAGTTCAGAAACAAAGAGTGTTACTTGAGAATATTAGAACTAATCTCATGATTGCAGATCCGTTAACAAAAGGCTTACAACCAAATACATTTAAAGAACATGTTCAAAATATGGGTCTTGGTTGTACTTATGATTGATATATTTATGATGTTTTTACACTCTGAGCTCAAATTATATGTTTCTGATATACATTAATGAATATCTTGTTTCTCATAATGTTGTATACATTATTGTTTTGAGATATTACAAGATAAGTCTCTATAAGACATTATTGTGGACCATAACGTTATATGTTTTATATCTTATGGACCTAGAATGATAAATTGCTTATGTAGTAGTATATGGAATGAAGTATGTAGCTTAAAATTTATGTACAAACGTCATAACTCACATTAGTAGTTTGTTATATTGTGGTATATATGATGTACTTTATATAAGAGATTTGTTATACGCGCAACTAATGTTATTTAAATATTAATAATATATGGTCATTGGGATAAGTGGGAGAATGTAAGAATTATTATTTAATTATTATTAATTATTTCTTACTTATAGCTCAAGTTTACTTGTAATCCAAGTAATACCATAAATAATATTTAATAAGGAATAGATCCCGTTCGTACATTAGTTACTTGATGGACGTACCAAATTAAATCATAACCTCTATAAATTGGCCCTCCCTCCACCCATTAGGGTTATCACATATTCTCTACAATAATTCCATCGCTGACGGTTGTGATAACATAAAGTTAGGGCAAGGAGGTAGAAACCAATTTACAACTAACGCTTCCGCTTTTCTCTATGATAATGTCTTCCTCATCAGTTATGTGCCCCTAACGATCTTTATGTAAGATTATCGTGTTCAAGATCCTGATATTATGTTTTCAAGTATTTATTCTTACAAAGAACACAAGCTTCGCGGTCAACCCCAACAACTATATTCAATAAGACATTGTAAATTTTCAGGCCATGGGTCAACAATTTACCGGAAATCAAACTAGGTCGGTTCAATCACAAGGGCCCATTTAGTTTTTCGGGCCCAGGAATATTTGTGAATTCTAGCGCATCCAATATACAGTTTCAGCAGCAAGTACAACCAAATCAGCAACAAGTACAAATTGGTGATACGTTATTTTTATATCTAATAATATGGAGACTTGTGAGAATTTGGTTATGGGTAATGATACGACCAATAATACATTGTCACGACAGCAAACAATGATGCAATTAAAAATAATTTATATACACTTCCCAGAATCGTAATGGGAATGGATCGATAATGATTCATCCACTTTAAAACTGAGAGCTCGAGTCTTTAAAATTCTAACAAGGTACCTGGCACGAATTCAAATATATTTTTTGTTTTGTTTTGTTTTGTTTTATTGTAACCTTCATTTTATTTGCGTAGTGAATTTTTTTTTTGGTTTTTTTGTTCTTTCTCTACGTGTAATTCATCGACTTCTTTATTGCATTTCATACACGAGATATAGTTTTAGGCCCGATAGTTTCTGTTATTTTAATGGAATATTGTATCAAATCGAAATCCTCACTATATTAATAAGAGCACTGAAACACGATTACAACCTGACAATTCTAATTGCAATAACGAAACTATCGAATTACAATGAAAATATTAAAATAGCGAGTAATTAAAGATAGAAGAAGAGTGGAGATGAGAAGCTTAGATTCTAGATGAAGAGGAGAGGATTCTAGATGAAGAGGAGAGGACAAACATTTTCTTCCATATGCATATGTTAGAGTGTTTTATTTGGGATCCAGGCCCAATTAGCATTTTGTTAATAGAAAGAATGAGTTTGAAACTTGGAGTATAATGAGTTTGGCTAGAGCAAGCAAAACCATGTAGGAATAACATCATAATTTGGTTGGCAGCTTGGGGTAGCCTAGACATTGTTGCAAAATTCTTGCTTATAGAAGCACTGCTAGAAGCAACATAAAGGATCTTTATCATACTTTCTAACAGCAAACGAGGCAAAACCATGTAGGAATAACATCATAATTTGGTTGGCATCTTGGGGTAGCCTAGACATTGTTGCAAAATTCTTGCTTACAGAAGCACTGCTAGAAGCAACATAAAGGATCTTTATCATACTTTCTAACAGCAAACGACATAGAGAACTAACAATGGTTGCAATGCACTTCTTATTCCATTCTTCCTTAGTATCAATTCCTTTACTAACGATTGAAACATTCACCTTGAAGCATCGATGAATACTGTTAGAAACTCGCATTCCACCAAATCTCTCCATTGGAACTGATATCAACCAATGACAACCACATGCTTTCTGATTTACAGTAAAATTCTTCGACATTATCAACTGGAGTTCAGGTATAACCTTCCCGACAATCACACACTTGTTCAAGAGCATTACAAAAACTAATGTCGTACCAAAGCCATGAGGTAATCTTTGTTGTGCATCCCATTATACCGTCTCAAGGACCCCATATATGTTACCTGCAGAAGGGTGATCACCCTGAAACTTTACCTTATATCCATTCCCTAATACTATTACGTTGCACTCCAGTAACATGGTAGCAAGCACAATTATATAGTGAAGATGCAAAACAAATGTGTGCTTGAAGTTGGCTGCCAAAACCTCATGTTTTATATCATAGTAATACTCATGTAAGACTAGTGTATATGCAATTGACAGATATGTGAACAGAATGAAATTATAGACAATGAAGCACTCATTGGACAAGTAAGAGTGTACACACCGTGGATGTCCAAGATCCCACACACTACTCGTAGAGTTTGAATAAGCAATTAGGAAAAACCTGTCAGTACACCTTAGCAATAGTAGTTCCTTCCCGTTGTATACTATATAACTTTTTAGAGCCCTGAACTCAAAATGTATTCCTGGATCCCAAACACAACGATCCACTGCAATTGCTGGAATGGTCACAGACAGAAAATTAGCAGCAAGATAAAATGGAAATGGAATTAACTTATGTCGACTGTCGAATTCCTCAAATGATTTTCCATTGTCAACTTCCTGATATATGTCAACATAATGCATCGCACTTGTTGGAATGTAAACCTTATCCTCCAGAGAAAAGTTACGAAGACTTGGAGCTTCAACAATCTTTTTGCCCTGAAAAGATATTGTTATACTTTTGCTAATCGTGGGGTCACTATCTACCTCATCACGTATCACAGTAAGTGTAGAGTGTAGCAATGCACGGGAAGAAATCGTGCTTGACCCCATCATCCAACCCAAAAAAATGACACTCCCTAGAGACAGAGTCAGACTGTCATATATCCTGTGCGCACCTATACCGAACAAAAAAATAATCAGAAGATTTCCCTCCTGCCCAGTATCAACCCAATTGCATTTGCTTTGGCGAAAGTCAAGGCAAAACGACACTTCAACTTGGTCAGCCCAGTGAAATTCTTCAAGAGAATCATGCCAACAGGGAACTTGGCAAGCAAACACAACCAACAAACCAGATGTATGCAGTGAAGGAGATTTTTCAAACAACACTACATTAGCGTGAATTTTCCTCCTCATCACTATTAGATCCTTCTGTATCATGCAACACAGTAAGAGGTAACTTCATTTCTTTGTTTAAGCTATCATTGTACACCTTGTCTACTGTAGTTACAGAATGTTGAACCTCGTGAAAAATAGCTTTCAGACCATGAATGTTAGAACTCACTGTTGTGTGGGAAATTTCATCGAACACCTGTTCTTCAGTAATGAAAGAAGGTTCATGTACCAAATTGGCTTCTACTGAGTTTGCATTCCCAATTTGTGGAGTCTCAATTTCTTCAAATGGTTCAACTTCAACATCACTTTTAGTAATCAATGCCGCAGACTCTACAAATTTATACTTAACTGGCAATTTATCAGACACATGGTCCATCTGTGAGCTTTCAGTGTCAAAGGATGAGGTAGAGGACTGTAGAGAATTAGCTAGACGCCCCAACACTTTTTTGTTGGTTTGTTGTCTAAAACGTTGGGCGAATCTATCCTTGAAATGCTTTCAATCGAAAAATAGCTTGTTTCAAAACAACCAATTGAACCAGGTTAGAGCTTCACCATCAAGATAGAATGAAGGAAGAGGTAACCAATACTTCCCGTCAAAGCCAAGGAATGTGAAGTACTGCTCCGCCCAAAAAAGCCAGCCCTCTGGATTGCCGGTGCCACAAAATCGTTCCAATATCACCACTTCCATTATAGCACGAAAATGAAAGCACCAATGTATCAAATCGAAATCTTCACTATATTAATAAGAGCACTGAAACACGATTACCACCTGACAATTCTAATTGCAATAATGAAACTATCGAATTACAATGGAAATATTGAAATAGCGAGTAATTAAAGATAGAAGAAGAGTGGAGATGAGAAGCTTAGATTCTAGATGAAGAGGAGAGGACAAACATTTTCTTCAATATGCATAAACCCTTCTTTCAAACTCATTCTTTCTTTTAACCAAATGCAAATTGGGCCTGGATCCCAAATAAAACACTCCAACATTTTACTTGGCCCAATCTCATTCACCACTTCTAACTCATAGGCCTTTATAGAGCTAGTTTGGTTCACAACAAACATCTTTATGGAAAACCTACCTATCTAGACATACTTCACTGCCATATATATATATTACCTATATTTTAAAAATATTATATAAAATACCATTTTTTAATAAATATACCATGTATTTTTAAAAGTATAATAAGATACATAATTCCTTTGAAATGGTAGTGAATAATTATCTTAAAATTACATCTCATTAATTAGTGGGACATTAATAATTCAAATTAATTTCTCTCTTCTCAATTCAATTATTTCCTCCCCAATCCCAAAACAGATTTGCATCTTATTCCCACCACCACATGTATTTCACCGTTACCCCGTCTTCATTAACTTGTTTTCCTCCCAATTCACAAAAAAAATCGTATGTCAAAAACACTCCCCCACGTATCTCACCAATACTCTTTCTTCCTTAACCATTTCAATACAACTTTTGCATGTACTAGATTCAATCTCTACATAATAAGCATTAGTTAAAGTGACAAAGTAAGATTCTATTTAGTTATTTCTATTGTATATTTAGTTTTGAACAATAAATATTCGAGATACACTATAAAAGCTCTAGATATTTTTCTCATGTATATGTATTACATTATTTTCAGGGATAACTGTTTAACAAAATATGTACAAAATTCATTAATCTTAAACCTGAGGTCATTTAGTTGTCCATGATACATTATAAAATTATGGCACATTTATTTTCATGTATATGGTCAACATTATTACATTAGATATACACATACTAAGATACACATGATTTAAACTTCATTACTTTTAAACATTAGATCATTACTTTAAATAATGCGGCACAAATTATTACTCTGAGATACATATTATTAGTCCAAGATACAATTTAGTATCTTGCTCAAACACAATTTCACCATGAATGCTACATTCAAAATTGTGATCTTTTGTTCTTATGCATAGTGGATACAACCCGCAATTTATTTGACGTCTTTTCAATTCCATAAAAGAAATTCATGTCCATATCGTTTCGAATTTCCATTGGAGTTAGATTGTCTCTCATCGTTTTGACATACCATCCGCTAGAGCGTTGTAGTTTGCATTATCTCTCAAAAGTATTACATCAATTATATAATTTTCGTATTCGATTTCAGAGACCCGTGAACCAAAATGCCTCAACAATATTGTGATATTCACCATTTTCAAAAGAGATCTCGAAAATTTTAAGATTAAAAAGAATGATTTGACGAAGAAGATGAAGTTCAACTTTTCAGATTAACAATTTTAATGATATTAGTTGATATTATTATGGATCCACTAAGTACTCCATGGTTGTTAATTTTTCATAACTTATTTATGTAATTAATTCAAATTAATTAAAACACTCATCTCATCCTTTAAACCACGTATCCCGTAATAAAGTCATGTATCTTACGGTTTACTACCCATGTATCTTATGAACAAAAAAATGGTATAAGGAGTAATATTGAAAACTAACGACATTCTCAGCAATTAAGATCTAAAGTAGTGGGGTTTATGTAGTTTACCCAATCTTTATTGTATGTTTTCTTTCTTTTATGCTTATTATAAGAAAAAATGGAAAATGAACGTACAAAATCTTTGACTATTTGAAAAGGTTTAGATATATCCCTATTCACCTATTGGCTAAAAATACCCTCCAATCTACTTTTTTGGTCCATTTCTATCTTAAATATAACAACATTTCAGACAAAACTTGACATTCCAAAGCTAACCATGCTAACAAAATTCTTATGCGGGTACGTTTACTAAGAAAGTTGACCAAGGTTAAACTTAGACCAAAACTTGAAAGCTAAAACACCTAATAGCACAAACACACACAAAAATCCTTGATAGTCGAGCCGACTATGTCACTTGCATTAAGTGGTCCTTTCGGAGATGATGAAACCATCAAAATTGGATTTTGAGGTCTCCAACCTGAACTTTTGATTGAAATCAACTGTTCAAGGTTCAAAAGCTTCCAAAACACAAAAATTTGCATAAAGCAAAATAAACAGTGATGTGACCAAACTACCAGTCCTAGTAAGTCATTAGTGACTTGGGGTCTCTATAGGAACGCTCTAAATGATGAACATAAGATATTATCACAGAAAAGACCTGGACGATCATTACATCTTCAGTTGATATGAGTTGAGAATGCTAAAATTTATTATAAAATAAAAAAATAAGTTATTACCAATTAGGTGTGTTTTAACCACCATACACTATATATATACACAAAAATCCATAAAATATGGATAAATATTTGTTTGTAAACCGAGTTAATATTACAGTAGAAACAGCTAAATTTCAAATCCTGGATCCGTTTTTGTAAGTGGAACATATGATGTGAAGCCAGGCCTAAACTTAAAAGTATGTACCTCATTCTTCTCATTTTGCATCAGTCTGTCAACGAGGTGAGAGCCAATAAATTCAGCACCACCCGTCACCAATTTGCAACTTTTTTAACAAAAAAATAATAATTTTGAAATAGACCAATTTTATTGTTTCATTCATTTTATATTACGTAGAGAAATTTGAGCAGTAAGATCAAATCTTATTTTTTTATATGAAGAACAAATTTAAAAAGTTCATATTGGTTATTGACCGTTAACCGCTAGACAAGGGATCATAGCATATTCAACTCATTGGCAATAATAATAAGTTTCCTTTTATCCTCCATTAAAAATCATGACTTATATTTCTTCCTTATTAATTTTATTTTGATTCGTTGACGCTAGGTTCTTTTAATAAGATTAATTTGAAGAAAAAATAGTAGGGGAGAGAGAAACAAGTACAAAAATGGGTTAGACATTCAATTTTACAAAGACATGAGATTCATTAATATAAACTTAAACTATTTGTATTTTTTATAAAAAAAAATAGGCAAAGACCAAACCTGATAAGTTTTTGAATATTTAAATGACTAACCCATCAAGTGAATAGTTAAAGGACTGAATCCGATAAATATACTAGTTAAAAGATAATTTTAGACCTACTCCAATAGTTTAGGGAACATTTTCTCATCTTAAAGACCATACATATTTGATATACAATATAAATCTATATTATTTATTATATCATTTATATAGATATAACATTTATTTTTAACGTTAAATGCTACTTTTTAATGATTTTATTTTCATATATAATTTTTTTGAATGACGGTGAACACACATGCAAAACACATACAAAATTCTCATATACAATATGTAGATGATGATTTAAACCTCACTTTCACAATGAAATTTTTGGTTGTAAACGGAGATAATGACAAAACGAATGGCTTCATTGAACTCATAAAAGTTGGCATGACAAGTGTTCTTGGCGTCCTGCTAGGCTTTTTCTGCAGAGTTGAGCAGTGTTCTGTAATCATTACACTGCAATAACTATCACCGCCATTATAGTTGAGGTGATTTTTTTTCTTTCAGTGTTTGCTTCTCTAATGAGTCCTTGCCTAAGTTATTCACGTTGTTTAAACCTAGTTGGAAATAGTTTACTCAGTTGATCTACACTGAACTTGTAATGTGCTGCTTCTTTTTCTTAGAAATGTTGAGTCACAGGATGAGAGATTTTAGCAAAACCAAACTTCTTCCTTTTTGTAGGGAGATGATGCTTAAGTTCGTTCTTTTCTCATCCTTTCCGAATTGATTGCAACTTACTAGGAAAGATATTTGGGCCAGCGATATTGTACGTTTTCCAGCCCAAAATCCATTCTCAGTGACTTCTGTCAAAAGCAACTTCTTGTTCAATACTTTCCCTATTAATAGAGCTCATGCCATTGACTGAAGCAGGAAAGGATTTTCGCCTATGCTAAGATGAGGATGTATTTTAAAACTTGGATGAATTATGTACTGAACATTTTCTCCACCCCTCCCTACTCCACCCCTCCCCCTCCCCCTTCCTCGGGGCGCCATTCCCCAAGGACCCACAACCCTGTCCTCGAGGACCCCACAACCCCACCCCCACCACCCGTCCTCGAGGCGTAGTGTCCCGAGGACCCCCGCACCCCTCGTCCTCGAGGCATAGTGCCACAAAGATCCCTCACCCCACCCCACCCGTCGTCCCCGAAGTGTAGTGCCCCAAGGACCCCACACAGCCACATCCTCGAGGAGACGTGCCCTGAGGACCCTACCCAACCCCACGTCCTTGAGGCGTTGTGCCTCAAAAACCCCACCCAACCCTCCATCCTCAAGGCGCCATTCCCTTAAGACTCCCACCCCCACCCCACACAACCCCCCATCCTCGAGGCGTCGTGTCCCGAAGACCCTCCATCTTACCCAACCCCCGTCATCAAGGCGCCGTATCCCAAAGACCCACCCACTGAACCCCCCGTCCTCGAGGCGCCGCGCCCCGAAGACCCCTCCTCCCCACCCAACCCCTTGTCCTCAAGGCGCAGTGCCCCGAAGATCCCTCCCCCCCTCGTCCTCGAGGTGCCGTGCCGCGAAAACACCCTCACCCCAACCCCCTAACCGTCATCGAGGTGTCGTTCCCCGAAGAGCCCTCACCCCTAAATCCCCACCCGTTCTCAAGGCGCCGTGCCACGAAGAACCCCCTCGCCCAACCTCGAGGCTTCGTGCCCCAAAGATTCATGCACGCACCCTACCCCCCTCCCCTCGTCCACAAGGTGTAGTACCCTGAGAACACCTCACCCACGTCCATGAGGCGCCGTGCCCCGAGGATCCCACACACCCACATCCTCGAGGCGCTGTGCCTTGAGGACCCCCCACCCCCACCCGTCATGAGGACCCACCCCTCACTCACACCCGTTCTTAAGGCGTCGTGCCCCGACGACCCCACTTACATCCTCAAGGCACCGTGCCCAATGGACTCGAAGTGTCGTTCCTTGAGGACCCCACCCTACCACGTCCTCGAGGCGTCGTGCCCTAAGGACCCCAACCACCCACGTCCTCGAGCCATCTTTCCCCGAGGATCCCACCCACCCCACCCCTCGTCGTCGAAGTGTCATGCCCCGAGGACCCCACCCCTTATCCTTGAGGCATTGTGCCCCAAGAACCCCTTTCCCTCCAAAAATGTTCTCTCTAAAACCACCATTGTTGGTGAAGCTCAAGAACAGATTCAAGCTGGGTTTTCCATGGATGAATCATGAAGTTTTAGAGGTTTTCAACTAATAAAAGGTATGGTGATCTTCATCTCTAGTTATCTTTTCATCTAGAGAGCCATTCTCAATGTTTTCAAAGAAAGTTTATGATCAAAGTTCTTCTTCTCCAATCTAGCCATGGGTTCTTTCTCAAAACGTTTTTAATGATTAAATCATGATGAATTGAAGTCAATACAATGGTTTTAATGTGTTTTTACTCCAATTGCATGATGAACCCATGTTCCTTCCAAAATTGGTTTAGCTCTTGCATGGGCTTTGTGATCTTGACTTGTTATCGATTGAATTATGATTCCCTTACATTGAAGTGATTGTATATACTGTTATTTACATGAATTTATGTTGAATTGATGTTGAATTATCCATGAGGATCAATGTATAAAGATTTGAGCATGTTTAGCCTAGTTTCTATAGTTCACTGTAACATTGGCTTTCTTATGATCTAAAGTGAATTTCAATTAAGTTGGGGTTCTTGTAGCTACTGTTTTAGGTTAATACCATGGTTGAATTGTGTATATAAATCATGTATGACCAAAGTAGAGAAGGCTTGGTTTGAATTAATCTTGGTTCTTCTTGTCTATGAAGTTGTAACTTGTGATCTTGACATTAGGATAGTCGCTATAGGAATTGATTATGGTTAATGTCTATAGATGCTGCCTATAATGAAATATGAGGATGAATTATATGTAATTAATACAATATGGGTCAATTCATGATAGGTTGAATATGATTAATCTATGTAAACTTACGTTCCATGAACTCCCTATATGAAGTATGCTTGTATCGACCTTAATGGCAAATTGTAGTAGTGTCTCATCTAGATTATGATTTCATTATCTACTGCCTTAGGGTGATATGATTCATTAAATATGACCTATAATCCATATGAATGAAATTGATTAACGATCTATGTTCTTCTACTTTCCTAGTATGTGATGTATATGTTATGGTATAATCTTGTAGCGACTTGTACATGGTTTCTTATATGTTTAAAGTACGTTTAGCTACTGCCATATATGTGACTTATTGATGAATAAGGTGTATTGATCAATGATGATCAAAGGGTGAGAAATTGGTAGGAATGCTTAATTCATTTACTCTTCTACTTCTCTATTCTTTTATAGTAATGTTGATGAAGCCTTGTATGGCATTGTGTGGTATGGTCCACTTATGGTGGCGGTGTTTATTTTATTGTCATTATATATGTGTTGACTATGGCCTTGAAGGCAAATTGATGAACTTATGAACATGTGCTTAAGATGATACTATGAGAAGCTTATGCCTACTTTCCTATTCTAGTTGTGAATTAGGTTGTATGACTATTGTATGAGCATGTGTAGATTCATGTTAGGTATTGTATTGGTGCGGCCATTGATGTGTTAAAGTGGTTAACAACCTCTACCCATGTATCTCTTATATGGAAGTGTAAATAGCTAAAGTTAGGAGTCTTGATTATAAGGTATATATTGTCTTGTCTCCTATGCTATCATGTGTTGTGTGTTATGTGCTTGGAAGTGTAATGTGGTCTAATAGAGTGGCTGACTTTAGAAGTTATTGATAGTCATTATGTGATCATGTTAGTCAATGTACACACACTCTCACTTACATGCATATTACAAGTAGTATAAGCCATTGTGTCTATATGAAAGGTAGTTCTCATATTCACTAGTGTCTACTACTATGCATATTAAGGTGATGTTTATGAATGTATGATTTGGATTCCCTTACTAGGATGACTTGATAGGTGTACTAGTATGCGCAAGGGTATGGGACCTTGTCTATGCATTGCACATGTGTATCTTGATAGGATAGTTCCTAGGTTTGGTTCTTATGCATATGAAGGATGATCATATGAACATGTTATGAATATGATATAATGAAGTATGAATGCGTATAGTGTCTTAGTAGGTTTATATGAAAGTATTGCTCATATAGTTATGCCTATAGACTTATGCATTGATATATGAATATGTGTGACCTTATGTGTTATGTGAAAGGTTTGCTCACATCTAAGTATACACTCACACACATGGATGATCTAGTTAGTGAGAGGGGCCTTGATAGGGGTGCCCAAGAATGCTATAAGACTAGATAGATGCTTGAATATGCTATAAGCATATGAATGATGAATATTCTAAGCTTATGTTTTATAAACAAACGTAATAAAGGCTTTTCAATAAAGGGAACTTAACTTAGCACCGAGCGAACTTGACAATGGGAGGTGATGACTTATCCATAGAAGTAAAGACTCATCCTAAAGGTTTCCATGTGATGTTAACTCCCTTCTTTATGGGATATGTCACTTTAAGGGATTCCCATGAGGAGTGGCCCACTTTACCAAATAGTATGAATAGGGATATCTACCTCTTAGTTCTTGAATTATGTTGCCACCATAGGATACTAGCTAGAGGATTCTACCTTGATAGCTATGTTTATATTGGTTCTACTTTGGTCGGTAGACCACCTTCCATCGGTGTAAGGTTTGATGACACCGGATTCCATGTTTAGCATCACATGGTCTATGTCGGTTGAGGTTATGATTTACCTAAAGGTAAAATGGATAATGGAAGTAATTGAATAGGATCCTAACTAGGAGGACTTAAGGTAAGTTACTTAGGATAGGTTCAAGTAATGAACCCATCTATACATTGCACAAGTGACTCCTTAGGAAGTCTTAGGAAGGTACCTAATAGATATGATTATGTATGTGTCCTTTATGTATGATATTGTAGTCTTGGTTTGACTATGATTATATTGTACTATACTTCTATGATGGCATGTGTTGTCTTGTGTAGATGCTATGTATGGTATTCTCTTATGTTCCTAAGGTGATGCATTGCACCAAGTATCCCTAAAGGATTACTTAGTAAGCAAATGAATTGAAAGAAAGAGTTAATGTTAAGGAGAGTGAGTTCACTGTAAAGTGACATCTATTTGTACTTAAATTCTATATGTGCTTTTCTATGATGTTTGGCCTTTGATTGTGTTTCTATGAAGTAGGTGGATGATATAAATGCTATTGATAAAGGTTTTATGATGATTTACTCAAAATGGCATGAAGTATGATTTAAAAGGAAATGTCCCTTTTAAATGCATGTTTTTGCATGGTTGCCATACTTAGTACATTCTTGTGCGTATCCCATTCTTCTTTACTTTTTACACAAAGTGTAGGTTATTGAATGCTTAAAGGAAATCTATGATTGAGGAGCTTGATAGGTGATTTTCCAAGCTCAAGGAAAGGAATCCTTAAGTTCAAGGATGTCCTAATTATGTCTTTAATGTAAAGTCTTTAAATATTGTATAGTTGTGTAATGTGTCGTATGGGCCGTGTCCCTAATGTACTCTAAAGTTATTGAGTCTAAGATGGCAAAGAGATTTAGAGTCTAAATATGTATTATGACTTATGTTTTATATATATATGATGTGATGTTTCTAGCATATGATGTGCTATGAAAAGTTTTAAATTTTCCGCTAAATTTATAATGCCAATGCAATGAATGATATGAGAGGCTTGTCTTATACCTTCGAGAGGTCGACGACGCCGGTTACAATCCAAGATTGTACCCTATCTTCTAGGGTATGCTTTTGGATTGTGACAAACTTGGTATCAGAACATGAGGTTTATGTAGCGGTTTTAGGTTCTAAGCAGTCTCATATTGCCACGTCTAGTAGAGTCTTGTATCACTGGTGGTGAGTCGCGACATATCAAATGGTACGAGAGGCTATAGGACGATAGAGTTTCCCTTCTTTATCAATCTCATATCGTGCCATAGAACTTAATTCTATAAGATCTCTCTCTTATGTTTTCTTGTCCGGTAGTCTTTTAGATGTGATTGCTTGGATGAGGTTGCTCAATGCTTGAGGGAGAAAAGGTGAGTTTAAATGCTTATCTTTGTTTTATGGTTTGAATGAGTATGTGTGAAGGTGACACTTGTCCTTATTTTATGATGTATATACTAACTAGGGCGACTTGAAGGGTTAACTAGACTTAGGTAGGGGTATGGGACTCTACCTATGTCTTGCACTAGTTTGCCTTGATGGAGACCTTAGGAGGTTAATATTATGTATGTGTATGATGATAGATGTGAATGTCCTTATGTAATGATCTCTATGCTTATAATCATGTAAATAGCCTAGTGTGCTAAAGATATGGAGTTATACATGTATGAAGGTTATAAATGAGTGGAGTATGGTGCTAATTGTAGTTCTTGTTGAGTAACTTGATTTAGTAGAGTTATGGGGCTTTACTTGATCATTGCACATGATGACTCTATGGGGATTATGATTGGTTATCTTACCTTGCTATGTATGAAATATCTCTTATTTGATGATGTGATGCCAATTATGGCAATATATGAAATCTATGTGAAATAGCATGTTATGTCGAATGTTGCATGTCATGATATAGTTGAAGCATGCTAGAAGTTATGGTGGTTAAAGTGAATTCTCTTAGATTGTTGTATTCCTATATGGTTTTGTATGATGGTAGCCAAATATTAGGATTTGAACTTGGATTGTTTAATAACTACTTATGGAGGTATGCTATACTATGAGTGTATGTGATTAAAAGTGTGCATTGTTTTCCTTTGTATATAAGTGGTACTTGATGAGTTGCTAGTATAAATTGGAGTATTTTGTAGAGACTTAAGTTGTAAATATAGTATGCATGCTTATGAAGAATGAGTTGGTAAATCTTTGTATCTTATAATTCCATACTTGTTACATTAAATGTCTAAATGTTGCACTTTTGGGTATTTGGAAGCATGCTCGTTGTAAAGACTAGGCAACTTATTGTAACATGTTTGGAGAACCTACTAAACTGTCATTTGATTGGATGTTGTTGAAATATGTGTAGAATTTATGAATATGAACATGATAAGGAATGTGGAAAAGAATGTTTGCTATTTAGATTGAAGGATGAGAATCTTATGACATGATGAGTCGTAGAGTTATTTCTAAACTTCCTTGTTGTTTTCCACTAATGATGTATGACCTTAGTGTCTATTGCATTGAAGGAAGACCTTATGTGAATTGAATAGTATGATAAAAAAAAAATGATGGTTGAGGATGATTTGTCTAAATTGATAAGGTTTAGGATGCCTTGGTGTTGCTAAATTGAATTAATAAAAATTTTCTCTAAAGTAGTAATCACTTTAAGTGATTAATATGAAGGTTGTGTATTTGAGATCCTCTATATGTTGGGTTAAGTTGCTCTTAATTGGGTTTACCCTAAGTAGGGGATGATGTTTGAGTAAGTGAGATTGTAGAAATTTTCTACATTGTCCTTCTATTCTTACTTGAATTGGAAAATGTGAATTCTTAGTATGCTTGTTCATGAAAATAGTCTTGCATAAAGTGTGAATTGCATGATCTTTATATGATTGGTATGAATTGATTGACATCATCTTAGAGACATGGTGAATTTTCCAAAGAGCATGAAAAGAAATTTTTGATAAAATCCATGTTTTCTCTTGTTGACTTGCATTTTAATGTGCTAATTGTGAAGTTGACTTCATGAGGTAAGACAATGAACTTGGTAATAGTCACTTGTAGGGTAAATTGTTTAGCCTTGCAATAGAAGTTGAGTCTCTTTTACAATGAAATATGTCGACTCTCTTGAAAATTTAGTGACTTGATGATTTGTAATGTAAAAATTATAGGCTCATTCTTGAAAGGTGAAAGCATGTTTTGCTAAGTGTATATGTGTGTGCCTATGGTTTGTGCTATTTTTCCAAAATGAGGCTTACTATAAGAATGAGTATTATGTTAAGAAAAGAAATTTGTGGAATGATTTCCTATTTTGTGGTGATGTACTTAGTGTGACTTACCATTTAGATTTCACTAGGAAGAACATTGTATGCATGTCTTGGCTTGAAAGTTGAGATTTCTCATTTTTAAAGAAATTGATCTTGTACTTTGCTAAGGTGTGAACTCATGATGCATGAAATGTGTTGAGGAGCAAGATATTCCTCCATGTACACCACTAATCATGGTATGATTAAGTATGACCTTCATGGTACTAGGTCTAACTAATGAAGATCTTTGTGATTTAACTAACTCAAGCTTATATGCATTAAAGTATGAGTGCCTAATTAACTTTGAGTATGAGTTATGATCTGCCTATGAGTAGCTTTTCAAGGTTTTTCTTGTAATGAATTAAGGCGTAATGATCTTGTTATAATTAGGATAAGGATGTTCTCCCATGAACATGAAAAAGAACTTTTGTGTTTGATGCATTAAAGAGTGAGTGAGTAATGTTTTTTCTTGCTTGTGTGCATCTAGTGCTAAAATGATTTGATGATATTTTAAATGTTATTAACTTCTCTTATGTGCATTGAAGTCCTTGTTGTGATTAAAGAGTCCTAAGTGCCATTCGAGGACGAATGTTCCCAAGTGGGGGATATTGTAAGACCCCGAAAGTGAGGTAAGGTGTCTAGAGCCTAATGTGCTCGTCTTAATGTTATAAGGTCCTAAAATGCTTTATTATGTGGTATAGAGGTAGTGTACAAAATTTGAAGTGATTTGGAAGTCGAACGTCAAGGGACGTCCAAGACGTTCGATGAATAGTCGCTTATGTGCCTCATGTGTGTATGCATGCTTAAATTGTATGAACTGAGTCTAATAAGTCTTGAAATGGTTTTAAATGATGTTTAATGTTATTATATGAAGTTTCGTGAAGTTTGGAGGTCAAACGCCCAAGAACGTCCAAGGCGTTCGAAAGATAGCCCCTAAGACGTTCATCGTATGTCATGTATGGGTTAAGGCTGTTTGGACGTCTTGTAGGTGTTTGTTTTGGATGAAACTTATGTGGAAGGTCTATAACATGATAAGGTTTGTAATCGCGTTGGAAACGTCCGGGTACGACTTCTAAAGGTCCCCACAAGAGGCCCCAAAGAAAGGACCCCAAAGCTGCCTAGACACTGCCTGGGCAGTGTCCCTTGACGGACCCAACGACGGATTGTTGGTCCCCCAACGGCCCGTCGAGCAAGTATCGTCGAATGGTACTTGCCTTGGGCAGGACTTAAGACAAGATTTTGGCTTAGTCATGAGCGACGGAGGGCATGACTTCCCGTCATGCCCATGACGCCCCGTCGAGGCCCACGTCGCGAGTGTCTGCAGGTTTGGCTGCCTGCGTGCTGCCACTTAAAGGGGTGAATGGGAAATTCACCCCACGTCCTAACCTGACTATAATAGGTTTATTTAAGTAATTTTAGGTGTATATAATTCATCCAAAACGTGATCAACCCATTCCCAAATCCTCTCACATGTTTAAAGCCTTTCCCTCCAAAATTGTTCTCTCTAAAACCACCATTGTTGGTGAAGCTCAAGAGCTGCTTGGAGATGGATTTTCTATGGCTGAATCATGAAGTCTTAGAGGTTTTTAACTAGACTAAGGTATGGTGATCTTCATCTCTAGTTATCTTTTCATCTAGAGAGCCATTCTCAATGTTTTTCAAAGAAATCTTATGATCAAGTTTCCAATCTTCCAATCTAGCCATGTGTTCTTTCTCAAAACATTTTTAATGATTAAATCATGATGAATTGAAGTCAATACAATGGTTTTAATGTGTTTTTACTCCAATTGCATGATGAACCCATGTTCCTTCCAAAATTGGTTTAGCTCTTGCATGGGCTTTGTGATCTTGACTTGTTATCGATTGAATTATGATTCCCTTACGTTGAAGTGATTGTATATACTGTTATTTACATGAATTTATGTTGAATTGATGTTGAATTATCCATGAGGATCAATGTATGAAGATTTGAGCATGTTTAGCCTAGTTTCTATAGTTCACTGTAACATTGGCTTTCTTATGATCTAAAGTGAATTTCAATTAAGTTGGGGTTCTTGTAGCTACTGTTTTAGGTTAATACCATGGTTGAATTGTGGATATAAATCATGTATGACCAAAGTAGAGAAGGTTTGGTTTGAATTAATCTAGGTTCTTCTTGTCTATGAAGTTGTAACTTGTGATCTTGACGTTAGGATAGTCGCTATAGGAATTGATTATGGTTAATGTCTATAGATGCTGCCTATAATGAAATATGAGGATGAATTATATGTAATTAATACAATATGGGTCAATTCATGATAGGTTGAATATGATTAATCTATGTAAACTTACGTTCCATGAACTCCCTATATGAAGTATGCTTGTATCGACCTTAATGGCAAATTGTAGTAGTGTCTCATCTAGATTATGATTTCATTATCTACTGCCTTAGGGTGATATGATTCATTAAATATGACCTATAATCCATATGAATGAAATTGATTAACGATCTATGTTCTTCTACTTTCCTAGTATGTGATGTATATGTTATGGTATAATCTTGTAGCGACTTGTACATGGTTTCTTATATGTTTAAAGTACGTTTAGCTACTGCCATATATGTGACTTATTGATGAATAAGATTGATCAATGATGATCAAAGGGTGAGAAATTGGTAGGAATGCTTAATTCATTTACTCTTCTACTTCTCTATTCTTTTATAGTAATGTTGATGAAGCCTTGTATGGCATTGTGTGGTATGGTCCACTTATGGTGGCGGTGTTTACTTTATTGTCATTATATATGTGTTGACTATGGCCTTGAAGGCAAATTGATGAACTTATGAACATGTGCTTAAGATTATACTTTGAGAAGCTTATGCCTACTTTCCTATTCTAGTTGTGAATTAGGTTGTATGACTATTGTATGAGCATGTGTAGATTCATGTTAGGGTATTGTATAGGTGCTGCCATTGATGTGTCAAAGTGGTTAACAACCTCTACCCATGTATCTATTATATGGAAGTGTAAATAGCTAAAGTTAGGAGTCTTGATTATAAGGTATATATTGTCTTGTCTCCTATGCTATCATGTGTTGTGTGTTATATGCTTGGAAGTGTAATGTGGTCTAATAGAGTGGCTGACTTTAGAAGTTATTGATAGTCATTATGTGATCATGTTGGTCAATGTACACACACTTCCACTTACATGCATATTACAAGTAGTATAAGTCATTGTGTCTAAATGAAAGGTAGTTCTCATATTCACTAGTGTCTACTACTATGCATATTAAGGTGATGTTTATGAATGTATGATTTGCATTCCCTTACTAGGATGACTTGATAGGTGTACTAGTATGGGCAAGGGTATGGGACCTTGTCTATGCATTGCACATGTGTATCTTGATAGGATAGTTCCTAGGTTTGGTTCTTATGCATATGAAGGATGATTATATGAACATGTTATGAATATGATATAATGAAGTATGAATGCATATAGTGTCTTAGTAGGTTTATATGAAAGTATTGCTCATATAGTTATGCCTATAGACTTATGCATTGATATATGAACATGTGTGACCTTATGTGTTATGTGAAAGGTTTGCTCACATCTAAGTATACACTCACACACATGGATGATCTAGTTAGTGAGAGGGGCCTTGATAGGGGTGCCCAAGAATGCTATAAGACTAGATAGATGCTTGAATATGCTATAAGCATATGAATGATGAATATTCTAAGCTTATGTTTTATAAACAAACGTAATAAAGGCTTTTCAATAAAGGAAACTTAACTTAGCATCGAGCGAACTTGACAATGGGAGGTGATGACTTATCCATAGAAGGAAAGACTCATCCTAAAGGTTTCCATGTGATGTTAACTCCCTTCTTTATGGGATATGTCACTTTAAGGGATCCCATGAGGAGCGGCCCACTTTACCAAATGGTATGAATAGGGATATCTACCTCTTAGTTCTTGAACTATGTTGCCACCATAGGATACTAGCTAGAGGATTCTACCTCGATAGCTATGTTTATATTGGTTCTACTTTGGTCGGTAGACCACCTTCCATCGGTGTAAGGTTTGATGACACCGAATTCCATGTTTAGCATCACATGGTCTATGTCGGTTGAGGTTATGATTTACCTAAAGGTAAAATGGATAATGGAAGTAATTGAATAGGATCCTAACTAGGAGGACTTAAGGTAAGTTACTTAGGATAGGTTCAAGTAATGAACCCATCTAGACATTGCACAAGTGACTCCTTAGGAAGTCTTAGGAAGGTACCTAATAGATATGATTATGTATGTGTCCTTTATGTATGATATTGTAGTCTTGGTTTGACTATGATTATATTGTACTATACTTCTATGATGGCATGTGTTGTCTTGTGTAGATGCTATGTATGGTATTCTCTTATGTTCCTAAGGTGATGCATTGCACCAAGTATCCCTAAAGGATTACTTAGTAAGCAAATGAATTGAAAGAAAGAGTTAATGTTAAGGAGAGTGAGTTCACTGTAAAGTGACATCTATTTGTACTTAAATTCTATATGTGCTTTTCTATGATGTTTGGCCTTTGATTGTGTTTCTATAAAGTAGGTAGATGATATAAATGCTATTGATAAAGGTTTTATGATGATTTACTGAAAATGGCATGAAGTATGATTTAAAAGGAAATGTCCCTTTTAAATGCATGTTTTTGCATGATTGCCATACTTTGTACATTCTTGTGCTAATCCCATTCTTCTTTACTTTTTACACAAAGTGTAGGTTATGGAATGCTTAAAGGAGATCTATGATTGAGGAGCTTGATAGGTGATTTCCCAAGCTCAAGGAAAGGAATCCTTAAGTTCAAGGATGTCCTAATAATGTCTTTAATGTAAAGTCTTTAAATATTGTATAGTTATGTAATGTGTCGTATGGGCCATGTCCCTAATGTACTCTAAAGTTATTGAGTCTAAGATGGGAAAGAGACTTAGAGTCTAAATATGTATTATGACTTATGTTTTATATATATATTATGTGATGTTTCTAGCATATGATGTGCTATGAAAAGTTTTAAATTTTCCGCTAAATTTACTATGCTAATGCAATGAATGATATGAGAGGCTTGTCTTAGACCTCCGAGAGGTCGACGACGCCGGTTACAATCCAAGATTGTACCCTATATTCTAGGGTATGCTTTTGGGTTGTGACACCGAAGACCCCCCGCCATGCCCCACCGCACCAAACCCCCATCCTCGAGGCGCCTTGCCCCAAAGATCCCCCCACCCTACCCAACCCCCCATCCTAGAGACGTCATGCCCTGAAGACCCCTCCACCCCGATGTCCCCGAGGCGCCGTGCCCCGAAGACCCCAAACCCCACCCCATTTCCCCGTCCTCGAGACACCGTGCCCCGAAGACCCCCCTCCCCCCACCCCCATGTCCTTGTCCTCGAGGCACCATGCCGAGAAGACCCCCCCCCCCCCGGTCTTTGAGGATCCGTGCCCCAAAGACCCCATCCCTACCACACGTCCTCCTCGTCTTCGAGGTACCTTGACCCGAGGATCCCCCACCCCCCGTCCTCCCCATCCTCGAGGCATCGTTCCCCATGGACACCCCTTCACACACACACACCCCGCCCTCCACCCCTGTCCTCCCTCTCCTTGAGGTGTCGTGCCCCGAGGATCCCCTTGTCCTCCCCGTCCTTGGGGAGTCGTGCCTCGAGGACCCCCTCCCCTTGCCCCCCACCCCCATCCTCCCCGTTACGAGATGTTACAATATATCTCTCTTGGGAATATTTGTCCTCGAATGAGAACTTTTCACTAAACTAAGGGTAGTAAAATTATTTCAGCACTCAACAACAAAAGCAAATAACAACCTGCTTACACATAGTCTCATAAAGTGCTAAGAAGAGAATTTAGTACCTGCATTCTTTCCGGATTCGAAAAGATGTGGATATTTTCTCTTCATACCTCTTCAGCTTCCCAAGTTGCTTCTTCAACAAACTGATTCCTCTAGAGGACTTTGACTGATGCAACTTCCTTTGTCCTCAACTTGCGAACTTGAATCTCCTCATAAGATAATCTATCCTTAATCCCAACATTCTCAATTGGTACAATTAGTGAAGGATCACCCAAGCAATTCTTCAACATAGACACATGGAATATTGGATGAACCGCTTCTAACTCTTGCGGTTGCTCCAACTCATAAGCCACATTGCCCACTCTCTTGGAGATTCTATAAGGTCCAATATATCGGGGACTAAGTTTCCCCTTCTAACCAAACCTCATAACACCCTTCATGGGTGAAACTTTCAGATACACCCAATCGTCCACCTCATACTCTAACGGCCTTCTCCTAACATCTGTGTAGGACTTTTGGTGACTCTATGTCGTTCTCAATCACTCTTGAATCACTTTCACCTTCTGCATAGCTTGGTGAAATAGATATGTTCCTATTAATCCTGCTTCACCAACTTCGAACCACCCAATAGGAGATCTACATCTTCTCCCATAAAGAGCTTCATATGGAGTCATCTAGATGTTCGAATGGTAATTATTGTTGTAAGCGAACTCAATGAGAGGTATGTGATCAACCCAACTCCCCTTGAAATCGATCACACAAGATCTCAACATATCCTCCAAACTCTGGATAGTACGTTCTGCTTGTCCATCCGTCTGAGGATGAAAAGCAGTATTTAAGTTTACCTTTGAACCCAAACCTTTCCAAAAAAGATTTCCAGAACTGTGCAGTAAATTGTGCACTTTTATCTGAAATAATGGAGACTAGAACTCCATGAAGTCTTACCACTTCTTGAAGGTACAACTTAGCATAATCCTCGACCGAATAAGTAGTCTTTACCGGCAAGAAATGGTCTGACTTTATCATTCTATCGACAATTACCCAAACATAATCATGATGTCTGCGAGATCTTGACAACCCTGTGCAAAGTCCATATTAATCATCTCCCACTTCTATTCCGGAAGTTCTATAGTCTGAGCCAAACCTCCAGGCCTTTGGTGCTCTACTTTCACTTGTTGGCAATTTGGGCACTTGGCAACAAACTCAGCAATATCTTTCTTCATGCCTTCCCACCAATATACCTCTCTCAAATCGTGGTACATATTGGTGGAACCCGGATGAATGGAATATCTGGAGCTATGAGCCTCCTCTAGGATCCTCTCTTGGAGTCCATTCACCTTAGGTACACACAATCTACTTTGATACTTTAGCATACCGTCTCCCTCTTTTTAAAAAGCCAATACTCTATTCTTATGAACATTTTCTTTCAAGTCAAGCAAAATAGGGTCTTCATCTTGTTGCTCTTTCACCTCTGACACTAGTGATGATTCAACCCCATTAGTCACCACTACCCCTCTTTCTGTGGAATCCATTAGTATGACTCCCAGACGTGCAAGTCTGTGCACATTCTTATCTAACTCCCTCTTTTCTTCTTCAACATGGGCGGTACTCCCCATTGATAACCTACTTAAGGCATCAACAACCACATTAGCCTTACCTGGGTGGTAAAAAATACTCGTGTCATAATCCTTGAGTAATTCTAACCACCTCCTCTATCTAAGATTTAGTTCTTCTGAGTGAACACATATTGGAGGCTCTTGTGATCAGTGAATATGTCAACATGAACACCATACAAGTAGTGATGCCATATCTTCAAAGCAGACACTACTGCAGCCGATTCCAAGTCATGAGTTGGATAATTCTTCTCACGAACCTTCAACTGTCTGGAGCCATAATCTATAATCTTTCCATTCTGTATTAACATACAACCCAAACAAACTCTTGATGCATCAAAGTACACCACAAAACCTTGAGTACCCTCTGGTAAGGTCAAAACTGGAGCAGTAGTCAATCTCTTTTCAACTCCTGGAAGCTTTTCTCACAAGCCTCAGACCATTGAAACTTGACTGTCCTATAAGTTAGCTTGGTCAAAGGAGACGAGATAGATGAAAACCCTTTTACAAATCTTCTGTATTAGCCAGCCAAACCCAAGAAACTCCTTATATTTGTTGGAGATGTGGGTCTAGGTCAACTCTGAACTTCTTCTATCTTTTGGGTATCAACTCTAATCCCATCATCGAAAACAATGTGGCCCAAGAATGCCACAGACTTAATCCAAAACTTACACTTGGTGAACATGGCATATAACTTCTTATCTTTCAAACTCTGCAGTATAATCCTGAGGTGACTAGCATGATCTTCATTATTTCTTGAATAAACCAGTATGTCATCAATGAAGACAATGACACACAGATCTAAATAAGGTTTGAAGACTCTATTCATAAGATCCATGAATGGTGCTAGTGCATTTTTCAAACCAAAGGACATAACTAAAAACTCATAATGCCCATACCTGGTTCTAAAAGTTGTCTTTGGAATGCCACATTCCCTAAATTTCAACTGATGGTAGCCTGATCTGAGATCAATTTTAGAGTAGCAAGAAGCACCCTGAAGCTGGTCGAAAAGATTATCTATCCTTGGTAGAGGATATTTGTTCTTGATGGTCACCTTATTCAATTGGTTTTAATCTATACACATCTTAAGGGACCATCATTTTTCCTTACAAACAAGAACGGAGCACCCCAAGGTGAGACACTTGGCCGAATGAAGTCTTTATCTAACAAATCTTTCAATTGTTTTTTTAGCTCTTTTAACTCTATTGGTGCCATTCTTTATGGCGGAATAGAGATAGGATGAGTATCTAGAATGATGTTTATGCCATAGTCTAATTCTTTCTCAGGAGGGACTCCGGGTATATCATCAGGAAAGATTTCTGGAAACCCACTGACTATTTGAACGGACTGAAGGGAAGGTACCTCAGCAGTTGAGTCATTAACTCAGACTAAGTGATAGATACACCCCTTTGAAACTAACTTCTTTGCCTTAAGGTACGAAATAAAACAACTCTTAGGCACTGCTGAACTACTACTCCACTCTATGACTGGCTTATTTGGAGTCTGAAACTTGATAACTCGAGTTATGCAATCTATTGATGCATAACAGACATGGAGTCAGTCCATACCTAAAATGACATCAAAATCTACCATGTCTAACTCTATTAAATCAGCCATGATACTTTTGTGACTGATGAAAATAGAACAGTCATGATAGACTCTTTCTGCTAGAATGGATTCACCATCAGGTGTGGAAACATTGAATGGTTCGTTAAGTAGTTCAGGGACAATTTCAAAGTTCATTGCTACAAAGGGAGTTACAAAATATAAACTCGCTCCTGGGTCTAACAATGCATAAACAGTAAAGTCAAAGACTCGAACTGTACCAGTGACAACATCTGGTAAGTCTTCCTGTTCTTGGCGATTGTTAAGAGAATACAAACGGTTTGTTCCTCCGCCAGCACCAAAAGTAGTTTCCCTAGATGCAGCCATGTCTGGTGGAGCAGCTGATGAAGACTGGGCTCTATAACTCCCATTACCACCGCCTTTTCTTACTCTTTGGACATTCTTTAATGAAATGCCCGGTCTGACCGCACTTGAAACAACCCGCGGAGCCTTTACGACATATGCCAGAGTGATTTCTACCACACTTAGCGCTGGCAGGAGGCTTAATACCTCCTTGCGCCATACTACCATGTGAATCTGCAGGCCTAGCTCAGGAGTTCTGACCATGACGCTCAATTCTGTCTCTGGGCGTAGGTGCACTAGCAGATGATCACTACTAAAAAAATAGTGTTTAGTGACGGATATTAGTGACGAATGATATTTCGTCACTATATAACGATGAATTTGCAACAGAATTATCATTTTGTTACAAAATTGACAAATAATTTTTTGAGTAATAATATAGCGACAGATTGGCAACGGAATTTTTATTGTATCGCTAAATGATAGCGCGAAATTTTGGCGCCTAATATTTTCTACAGGTTTAGTAACAAAGTACAAGTGACAAAATTAATAAATATCAAGCGACGGAATTAGTGACGAAAAAAATGTTGCTAAATTTTTTGATATATTTTTATAAAATTTATATTGCATAGTGACGGAAATATTCATCTCCATTGAAGCCTCTCTCAAGCTCCATCTCCATTGAAGCTTTCCATGTCTCGCTCCAAGCTCCATTGAAAGCTTTCCAAGTCTCGTTGCAAGCTCCATTTAAGCTTTCCAAGTCTCCATTGCTAGCTTTCCAAGTCTCCATTGTAAGTTCAATCTCCCATCTCGATTTCAATTTCGTTTAGCTCTCCATCTCAATAGGGTTGTGGTATTCTAAAAATGGATAGTTTAAACTTTTCTTTCTGCAAAATAAGAACCCCAACTCGTTTCTGCATTTGGATGTTAGATTCGCTGGATTTGGGTATGAGTGGCTTCACTTGAAAAAATCATTGTTTTCTAATTCAACTCGTCTTCTAAAAATAGATATTTTGGTGGTTTGGGTGTATGAAAATATGATATTTAACTCACTCTTTCCATTTCATTTAGCTTAATTGCTGGAAGTAGGATTGAGATTTTTTCAAAATAAGGGTTTTAGAAATTTAAGTGTTCTGAAAATCGGTTTTTTTCTAGAAATTATGTTTTCCCTAAAATGTCATGAGGTTTATAAGAGAAGGAAATTATATTAATTATATTTTCCCTAAAATGAAAGTACTCGGTAAATATTTACACACTGAGCAATACAATGGAATGAGAATAGTTTTAGTACGACGTACCTGTTGAGAGTTGCCTTGAATCTTCTGAACTTTCAAGTATTTCTCCGATTGAAGAGATTGAGTAATTATCTCATGTTTATGCTCGATGAAGTTATCTTCCTCTTTCTGTTTTTCAGAAAAATAAAACAAAAATAATATTCATTGCTTAATATTGTATCATTGACTGATTACTCTTAACCGTCATAGAGAGTAGTACATTTAGAAGGAAGCATACGTCTAGCAGTAAATGATCGTTTTGACAAGGGTGGCTTTTTATCCAAACTGTTGACTCAAGCTCATCTTAAACAAATGTATGCCCGCAATCTAACTTATGTTGTGAATGTCCACAATTTGATAGATTATGTGAATGAACAAACTTGACAAGACTTTATTTTCTTATTAGAGTTGTATAGATGTATATTTCTGATGATTTACTATAGTGTTGCAGATTAAAGTTGTACATAGAGAAATAACAAAGGATCATAGTTAGATTTGAAAGTCAAATTCATCCTATATGCATAATACAGAAGTTTATATGTTTTATTTTGTATGTATTTCTGACACAGCTGCACAATGTATATTAGTTTTAAAAAAAAAATGAAGTATTATCTAGTGCTTAAAAACTACTTCTGATTGATTTTGGTATTCTGACTAAGATGGTCAACAAATGGGGACTCTTCTTTAGATGAAGTTTTTGTTATCATTTGGATCCATGTATAGATAATTGAAGAAACTTATATCACTATCCAGACAACTAGATAGTGAGTCTTATAAAAGGACAACCTATAAACTCTATGCATCCAAACAACAACTCATTCATATTAAGAGTTTAGTTTTTATTTATACTGTTATTGTTTCATATTCTTTCTAATAACCAAGGTAATGAAATGTTAAAACATAGCAGACCCCTGTTGTTATAACCTCACCACCAAGGCCTAGTTGATATTCACTTGAAGTAAGCTTCACTCTTCATTTCTATCTCTGATTTAGCTCAAGATTTAAGTTATGAGGTATTTTGTTTACTCAATCTAACTATGATGAAGATTGTTGTCATTATCTGGAGACTATTAGAGTTAAAGCTTTTTTTAAGAGATCAGTGAAATGTTTGGAGAATTCTGATTCTGTTGTTGTGGGTGTTTCTCTGATTAGTTCTTGCTGGAGGAATACAATCTAAATATTAACTTGTTTATTGGTTTTATTTTCTAGAATAATGCATTTTAGACTTTAACTTTTTCTTTGATTTTATTTTCTAGAGGAATTGTTGTACTTATAAAGGAAAGTCATGTAGTTTTCTTAAAAATTATCTTATTGAAATAAAGATTCTTGCCAACTGCTTGTTTAGTAGATTAAATTATTAGCCAAATCAAATCAAAGCAACTACATAGTCGTGAAAAACCTCTAAGATTAAATTTATTAGCTAACAGTTTATTCAGTAGAAAGTTTTTCAAGTAATGTGCTTCTGTTTGTTGCTGATGAAATGAAGTATTGGCTCCAAATTATTTTCTTTCTCTAGTTTCTCACACACTGGAAAGTGTTGTTTGTACTGTATTTTAATTGCAATGCTTCAATCCGTTTTGTTTGTCATCAATTTTGTGAGATTAATATAATAATTAGATAGTTTCAATAAGTTCACTGTAACTGGAATGCTTCAGTAAGTCGATTTATATCAGAATGCTTTAATTGTTCTATAAGTTTACTAAAATTAGAATGTTCCAGTTGTTCTGTTCTGTAAGTTGATTATAGTTAATAATTGATTTAATAGTTCGTAAGTTTTTTAAGTCTACCTAGTGAAGAACTTTAGAAATTGTTCTTGTTTTACCAATATGCATGTTTTGTTCGAATTTGATGAATATGAAGTGAGTACCTTCTGGTCCACGGTTTGTGCTTGTTACTATTTTTTTTTTTTGTAAATTTAAACATTATTAGGAACATGAATAATTTAGAGCGTGGTTGGATGTATGATAGGTTGGATGGCCAACTAAAACTATCAGCCCAACCATCTTTGAGACACCTCCAGCTACACCAAATCAGAGTAACCTAGTAGGTCAGGGTCTTTCTACTCATAGCAATGTTCCAACAGTTCATACCAATACAGTTGCTGAAGGTGAATCCAACAATAGTCATACAAGGACCCTTCTCTTTCTAACTTCTGCGGGGTTAGTCCATTCTTTTGATTTTATTCTTAAACGTTTTTCTACTTACTGTGTTGAACAAATTGAAGATATCTGGATAGTATTTTACTATCACATTACCAATTGTTGATCATTTAAGCATAATATTTAATCTAGAGAACATGACCTCGTGTCTGTTGAATGTGGTAGCATTGAAATATGGTAATTTCTTCAAATTTATACAGGACGGAACTTTCTCAAATATGCTCTAGTTTTATATCCAAATCTTTCAAAAGTGATGTTGATCCCAATGAAATCAATTGGAAAGGTGTCTCAAATGAGGTAAAAATGGTTATTTTGGAGAATTCAAGGTATAACTTTTCATCGTAAGTGAGTTTAGCAAGTGTATTCACATATATAGATAGGACATTAATGTATTACTTTCAAAACTTATTTCAGAAAAAATTCTACTGGATGTTTCCTTCAGTGAAAATGATATCAAAAGACACTGGATGGTTAAGACAGCATTGAAATATAGGAATTTAATTTCTAAAATTTAAAAATATGGAATTAGGCCAGGTTATGTACCAGAATATATGTGTGAAATATGGATGCAGCTTTGGGAAGTGCAGAGTCTATCATAAAGTCAAAAATTAGTTTGAAAAAATTGTCGTGGTGGCCGTGAAACTGCTGTTGGGACTCACACTGGCGGCTCTATTTCAATTGGAGCACATCGGAGGAAACTTGTGAGTATATATATTTTACAAACTGTATAACTCATATCGTTTATTGTATGATATATATAACATAATTTTTTTGTATAGGCTATTGAAAGAGGTTGAGATCCAAGCCAAGTGAGTTACACTTGCATGTTCATACACATGGACATGGTGGGAAATTATTTGTTGGTGAGCGTTCTCGAGATATCCATGTAAGTCTAAAACTCAGAGGTGTTTCAATTCTTTCATACTGTTGTTTCTAATGCAATTTTAGTCCTATTTTAAAGTGTATCTGTTGATGATATTTGGTAAAATTCTAATGATGTTTTGAGACTTTTCGATATAATTTTAGTGTTATTTTGACGTGATTCTAGTGTCGTTTTTTGTACGACTCTAGTACAGTTGTTTTTGGTGCAATTATAGTTCTATTTTAGAGAGAAACTAATGCTACTATTTTGGTATAATTCGAATATTGTTGTTTGAGGCTTTTCCGGTGCAATTTTAGTGTTGTTTTAGTCAGGCTAGTAAGTGTCCTGCCATCATGAATATTACTGTTATTATTGTCGTTAGGCTAGTAAGTGTCCTGATGTACCGTGGTTTCACGGTATGTCTAATGTTTCTTCCTTAAGTTTAGTGTGTGTCGAGAGCCCTTTTTTGTTAATTTTGATATAAGTTTCTCTTTGTTTGCAGAAAATCTGTCCAAGGATGAACGCGGGAGTTTTTGAGAGAAAATTACAGAAGAGACCACCTACGGAACTTATGACGGTCCGTCGCGGCTGTGACGGTCCGTAGGTGGCACCGTAGTGAAGGGAGAAGTTGCTGAAGGAAATTTGGGGAAGTCTGACCAAGTGTAGGATTACGGAAGTCCATGACGGACCGTCACAGCTACGACGGTCCGTCCTGCAGGTTCGTCATAATGATCAGAGAGTAATCCCAGTACCCAAAATTCCAAAGTTCAAGTGTTTTGGAACGAAGACCCTCGACGGACCGTCGTGCTTGAAACGGTCCGTCATACCTGTCCGTCGATGGGAATGAAGAAAGCAACATGAGAAGATGTGAAGTATGGGACGACGGAGGCTATGACGGTCCGTCATGTCCATGACGGTCCGTCACGTGGTCCGTCGACCCAGACGCGTTTGGACAGATTTTTAGTAAATTGAATCCTTATTTGATTAGGTTTTGTTTTTATTATAAATAGTTGGAAAAACCTCATTTTTGGGGTTAGACATTCTGGATAATTTTTAGTTTATAGTTCTTCAATTATATTATTAAATTCTCGATTTTGGGAATTAAGATATTTTCCGGGAATTGATTGTTGTGGATTTCGTTGATTAATCAAGTTAAATTCTGGGAAATTATTGGTTTTCATAAAAAGTAAGTGCATGAATTCTTCCATTAACCATATGAATTGTGTAATTACGAACATGGGTAACTAAACCTCATAGCTAGGGTTGTGGGAACCATAGGTGAATAACAAGGTAATAATCTAACTTCAATAACAATTCTAGAGTGGTTTCTTGTATGTATTGATAATTCTTTCATTTAGAAGTCTTTTTAACGGTGGCCAACGTTAGAACTCGCCTTAATTCTACTTGCCGGATCAAGGAGGTAGATAATAGGAAAAGAATTATCAACATAGATTTAGTGTAGACTATCTAATAGACTAGTATTGGTTGGTACGAGTTAATAGCTTAGTCAAATACGGAATACGATGTTTAATATGAGGTAAAGATAAGGGTTAGTATAGCAACACACGTAGCCGGACCAAGGTGCGGAGTGAAATTCTCTAGATGCCGGACCAAGGATTTAGAGATACATAACTTATCACTTTACATGCAAGATATCAGGATAGAACTGTTATAGTTAGATTTACCAAGTTAGGAACCTGTGGGGAACACTAAAACCCTAGTTACTTTTATAATTTGATTAAACTCCGAAAGTTAAATTTGTTAGTTGTTCATTCTTATTTAGTTAATCATTTTCATTAATTTAGAAATAAAACCCCCCTTTTTGTCTTTTGGTTTATTGGAAAATAGTTGGCTAAATAATAGTAATAATAAAATAAAGTTAAGTCTGAACTATTTTCCTTGTGGGATCGATCTCAACCTCATTAGTTGGGTTCTTTACTTGATACGACCGCTTCACTTCTTATTTGAGAAATAAGTTTGAGCGTATCAAATATTGGCGCCGCTGCCGGGGAAAGTAGCTTTTAGATTAACTTAATTTATTACTAAAATTTAGTCAATATTTTCCTGATTTTACTTTTTCTGTTGTTTTTGATTTTTCCAGGTTTGACGTCCTTGTATGCCAAATACACGGAGAGGAAAAGAACCCTTATTTCCCTATGATTATGAGTTAGAGCGTACACTACGCAAAATGAATCGAAACTTGGGTATAAATGATGATGATCCAAACCTGAACATCCCAGCTCCGGTTGATGCTCATGGTCGATTATTACCTGATGATCCTGATCAAGGTGCACAAAGGGGACATAATCCCGCTCCACGTCCTCAAGAATACTACAGAGGGTATGACAATATTGCAGATTTTGATGGGCCACTTGTCTTGCCCCCTCTACCAGAAGGTCACACCTTTGTAGTCACTAGTAGTCTAATGCAAATGCTCACGGCTAGAGGTTTGTTTTCAGGACTACCGTCTGAGGACCCACATGCCCATATAGCTAAGGTGAGGGCAGTGTGTAAAAGCTGTGTAGGGAGGCCTGATTTGAATTTGGATGTAATAGGGCTAAGAGTATTTCCTCTCTCACTGACGGGAGAGGCTGCCATTTGGTTCACTGAGCTCCCTTATAACTCAATTTTCACTTAGAACCAAATGAGGGACGTTTTCTTAGCACGTTACTACCCGGTCTCCAAGAAACTAAATCACAAAGACAGAGTGAACAACTTTGTGGCACTACCAGGAGAGTCAGTTAGTAGTTCTTGGGATAGGTTCACTTCATTTCTGCGAAGTGTCCCCAATCACCGCATAGATGATGAGTCACTGAAAGAATACTTCTATCGGGGACAGGATGATAATAATAAAGCGGTATTGGATACTATAGCAGGTGGTTCTTATGGGGAGTGTCCCTATGCTGAAATTGCCGAAAAATTAGAGAAAAACTCCCGGAATAATAAAGCATGGAGTACTAGAAAGACAGATACTGGGAGAAATACTTTTGCAGTGCAATCCACACACAATCCAGCCACAGATAAGATTCATGAAGAGATGGCACAGATAAGAACTGAGCTTGGGTTAGTGTTAAAACATGTCATTGGGGGTGCAGAAAAGATAAACGCAGTGAACTACTTGTCTAAACCACCACCACCAACTGATGAATATTATTATGAGGAAGATTCTTATGCAGTAAATGATCAGACGGGGGGTTTCCGACCAAATGCCCAAGGCTCCAATCAGGAGAATTGGCGCCAAGGTCAAGGAAATCAAGGTCGGAACTATGGTAACTACAACCGCGAGGGTAATTATGTTCGTGATGGAAACTACAACCGCGATAACAACTTCAACAGGGGTAACTATGGTAACAGAAATGAGAGGAGTGGGCTCTATGTTCCTCCTCAAAATCGTGAAGTTGCTCCTAGGGATGGTGGAGGTAGTATGGCGCGAGTTGAGGATATGTTGCACAAGATGAGGAGGAGGTTCGATGCTAGTGATGAGCACACCAAAGAGTTAAGGAGTGATGTAGCAGGTATTGGACAGAAAGTTGATACACATGCCATATCAATTAAGCAGCTTGAATTGCAAATGGCTCAATTATCTGCAACTGTGAACACACGGCAACCGGGCACTCTTCCTAGCAACACTGTCCAAAATCCGAAAAATGATGGACACTGTATGGCAAATATTACTCGTGGTGGTAAACAAACTATTGACCCACCTATGCCGTCTATTGTGGAAAAGGTGACGAAAGATAATAATATAGTGGTAGAGGTTAGTGACGAAGTAGAAGATAACACTGATAAAGATGCTGAAGTGCCTAAAAAGGTAACTCCCATGCCTAGACCTCCACCCCCCTTTCCTCAAAGATTAGTGAAAAAGACCGAGGATGGCAAATATCGGCGTTTTATTACAATGTTGAAGCAACTTTCTATCAATGTCCCTTTGGTAGAAGCTCTTGAACAAATGCCCGGTTATGCCAAGTTTATGAAAGATTTGGTTACAAAGAAAAGATCGGTCACTTTTGAGGATGATGACAGAATGCAGCATTGTAGTGCTATTGCTACAAGGTCTTTGGTGCAAAATAAAGAAGATCCGGGTGCATTTACTATTCCTTGTACAATCGGGTTATTACATTTCGCGAAAGCATTATGTGATCTAGGGGCAAGCATAAATCTCATGCCCCTCTCGATTTACAAGAAGTTGGGTTTGGGCGACCCAAAGCCCACTGCGATGCGGCTACTGATGGCCGATCGAACAGTAAAAAGGCCTATAGGGATACTCCATGATGTGCTAGTAAAAGTAGAGTCGTTCATATTTTCAGCAGATTTTGTCATTCTTGATTGTGAAGTCGATTTTGAGGTGCCTATTATTATTGGGAGGCCATTCCTTGCTACGGGTAGAGCTTTAGTTGATATGGAAAAAGGGCAGATGAAATTTCGATTGAACAATGAAGAAGTGACTTTCAACATTTGTAGGTCCATGCGGCAGAGTGGTGAGCTCCAATTGGTATCTGCCATATCCTACAAAGTTGGTGAATCATCCAAAACACAAATAGAAGAACGGCTAGGTGTAGAAGCACTGGCGGCAGTGATAATGAATCTTGATAATGAAGGCATTGAAAAATATATGTCATTAGTCGCTGCCCTTGATAGTGGTAATATTTGGTTCAAACCGAAGAAATATGAGCTAGACATGAAGAATCGCGAGTCTCCACCCGCTAAACCATCCATAGAGGAGGCTCCAAAGCTAGAACTAAAAGCTCTCCCACCGCATCTCAGGTATGAATTCTTAGGAAATGGTGATACATTGTCGGTAATCATTGCATCAAATCTGAATGAACAACAAGTTGAGAGTTTGGTCAAAGTGCTAAAAAGGTTCAAAAGAGCTATTGGGTGGACCATTGCGGACATTATTGGGATCCCCCCTGGTATTTGTTCTCATAAAATCAAACTCATGCCTGATCATAAGCCAAGTATTGAACACCAAAGACGCTTAAATCCACCTATGCAAGAGGTTGTGAAGAAGGAAATCATAAAATGGTTGGATGCTGGAGTAATTTATCCGATCGCCGATAGTAGTTGGGTATGCCCTATTCAGTGTGTACCTAAGAAAGGGGGAATGACTGTGGTCCCCAATGAAAAAAATGAACTTGTTCCAATGAGGCCGGTGACTGGATGGAGGGTGTGTATGGATTACCGGAAATTAAATGCATGGACCGAAAAGGACCATTTTCCCATGCCCTTCATGGATCAGATGTTGGATAGACTCGCCGAAAAAGGGTGGTACTGTTTTCTTGATGGTTATTCAGGGTATAATCAGATCTCTATTGCACCAGAAGATCAAGAGAAGACCACTTTTACTTGTCCATATGGGACCTTTGCGTTCAAGAGAATGCCGTTTGGGTTGTGCAATGCACCCGCCACATTTCAGAGATGTATGATGTCAATATTCTCCGACATGGTAGAAGATACTATTGAGGTTTTTATGGATGATTTTTATGTGGTTGGTGAATCATTCGAGCAATGTTTGAGCCATTTATCTGAGGTTCTTAAGAGATGTGAAGATTGCAATTTAGTTCTCAATTGGGAAAAATGCCACTTCATGGTCAAAGAAGGTATTGTATTAGGCCATCATATTTCAGAAAAAGGCATAGAAGTTGATCGAGCCAAAGTTGAGGTGATAGAGAGACTTCCTCCACCTATCTCTGTAAAAGGTGGGAGAAGCTTTCTTGGGCATGCAGGTTTTTATAGGAGATTCATCAAAGATTTCTCAAAAATTGCACATCCATTGTGCAAACTGTTGGAAAAAGATTGTAAATTTTCTTTTGATGAATCCTGTCTTAAAGCATTCGGTGATCTCAAAGAAAAATTGGTATCTGCACCTATCATTATTTCTCCGGATTGGAGCAGTCCATTTGAGGTAATGTGTGATGCGAGTGGGGTTGCCCTTGGTGTAGTATTGGGACAAAGAAGGGACAAAATCCTTTATCCCATTTACTATGCTAGTAAAGCGCTCAATGAAGCTCAGAAGAACTATACAGTCACTGAACAAGAGCTCCTTGCCGTAGTATTTGCCTTTGAAAAATTTCGCTCCTATTTGCTAGGTACTAGAGTTATCGTGCATACTGACCATTCAGCCCTGAGATATTTGATGGCGAAGAAGGATGCGAAACCAAGGTTAATTCGTTGGGTATTACTACTGCAAGAATTTGACTTTGAGGTAAGGGATAGAAAAGGGACCGAAAATCAAGTTGCTTATCACTTGTCCCGTTTAGAAGATGAAGCTATGCGAGAGTTGGGGGATAAGACTGATATTGATGACACGTTCCCTGATGAGCATGTATTGGCTGCCTCACAAGACCTGATTCCGTGGTTCACAGATTTTGTGAACTACTTAGCTAGTGATATTTTTCCATCGGACCTGTCTTTTCATCAAAGGAAAAAGTTCATGTACGATGTGAAGAAGTTCTTTTGGGATGAACCATACTTATACAGGATCTGTGCTGATGGGCTTATTTGGCGTTGTGTGCCGGAAGTTGAGATGTTGAGTATTTTAGAGGCATGCTATTCCTCACCCTTTGGTGGACATCATAGTGGTGTCCGAACTGCTCATAAGATTTTACAAAGTGGTTACTATTGGCCAACTATTCATCAAGATGCTCATGAGTTCGCCAAAGCATGTGATAGATGCCAAAGAGATGGCGGCATTTCAAGAAAGCAAGAGCTCCCTCTAAACCCCATTCTTGTAATTCAGTTATTTGATGTTTGGGGTATTGACTTTATGGGTCCGTTTGTGAGTTCTCATGGAATGAAGTATATTTTAGTAGTAGTTGATTATGTATCCAAGTGGGTGGAATCCATCGCCCTCGCGAATAATGAGGGGAAGAGTGTCACTGCATTCTTGAAAAAGAATATATTCTCTCAATTTGGTACTCCAAGGGCGATTATTAGTGATGGGGGATCCCACTTTTGCAACAAATTGTTCAAAGGATTATTGGAGAAATATGGGGTTCGCCATAATGTGGCCACTCCTTACCATCCTCAAACTAGTGGGCAAGTTGAAGTATCAAATAGGGAAATCAAATAGATTTTGTCAAAAACAGTGAATGCTAGTAGAACAGATTGGTCAAGGAAGCTTGATGATACGCTTTGGGCTTACTGGACAGCATATAAGACTCCCATAGGTATGTCACCATACCAACTAGTATATGGGAAAGCATGTCATCTTCCGGTTGAATTAGAGCATAAAGCTATGTGGGCTATGAAGAAGCTAAAAGTGGACTGGAACGAAGCTGCAGAACAACGATTAAATGGGTTAAATGAACTCGATGAATTTCGCCTTAAGGCTTATGAAAGCTCAGCCCTCTACAAAGAAAAGATGAAGAAGTACCATGACCTAAAAATCGAGAAACGAGAGTTTATGATTGGGGATTCGGTGCTTTTATTCAACTCAAGATTACGCTTGTTTCCGGGCAAGCTCAAGTCTAAATGGACTGGACCTTACTTGATCACCCAATTATTCCCTCATGGAGCGGTTGAGTTGGAAAACAAGGAAGGTGTGCGGTTTAAGGTGAACGGACAACGACTCAAAATCTATATAGGTCATGCGGAATCGGCGAATGAGGTGATTGAGGCATATCATCTTGATGAAGTCTGAGTAATCGAGTGTCCTCAATCGTGCCGCGATGTTAAATCAGGCGCTGGTTGGGAGGCAACCCAATAGTTATCATCTAACCACTTTTATAGTTTTTCTTTCTAGTAACGGTAGTATTTTGTATTAATGGGTTGTAAATTTTCAGGTAGCACATCTACAGGGAGTTCTGCAGAAAAGTTACTCTACATCAGTCACTGACGGATACATCGACGGACCGTCGCAGTACTCCGTCGTGCCAGGTACGCTCTCTTGTATTTTTGAAAAATTAGGGCACATGCGACGGATCGTCACAACTGCGATGGACCGTCATCGGGGTTTCGTCACGCCATTACCCGGCGACCCGACCCGACCCGGTGAAAGAATTTCAAAAGTTTAAAACGTTTCAAACCCCCCCCCCCCATTCATTAACAGTTTCTTTCCCACTTCCCTCCATTTTCTCCCCTTCCAACTTCATTCTCTTCCCAAATTCCCCATATTCTCTTATTTTTCATCCCAAATTTCCCTCTTGGTCGGAGTCTGCTGCTGTGAGTTTCAGTCTTCTCACTTGATTACCATCACTTTTTCATTGTTGTCTCCTCTTCCAAGGTATGTGTTCCTGAAACTCGACCCATTTACTCTTTTTGTTTGTTTTGCTGTTGTTCCTCATTATTTGCCTATTGGTTTTTGCTTTTTGACTAGATATTGTCTAACGTAGGTCTTTAATTCCACAAAATGCCTGGCTAACACTAGAGAACTTAGGGCTGTAAACTTGCCAAATTGATAGGGCTTTAAACTTGTCCATTAGGGATCTAAAATGTATTAGAAAACCATGGGTCTTTGTTTTGACTCACATGGGGTGAATTTCGCACCCCCCAGTTCTATCTCTGCTTGCTAGCACGACAACCCGATAACGGACCGTCGTACCCACGATGGTCCGTCCTGCACAACCGTCGTGACGGTCAGAGACCCCTATCCTAAGGGTCTCAACACTTTTTCTAAGTGTCCACTGACGGACACATGTGACGGACCGTCATACTCATGATGGTCCGTCCTGCACAATCGTCGTGACGGTCAGAGACCTCTGTCTTAAGGGTCTCATCACTATTTCTAAGTGTCCACTGACGGACACATGTGATGGACCGTCATACCCACGACGGTCCATCCTGCACAACCGTCGTGACGGTCAGAGACCCCTATCCTAAGGGTCTCAACACTTTCTCTAAGTGTCCACTGACGGACACATGTGACGGACCGTCATACTCACGATGGTCTGTCCTGCACAACCATCGTGACGGTCAGAGACCTCTGTCTTAAGGGTCTCCACACTTTTTCTAAGTGTCCACTGACGGACACATATGACGGACCGTCATACCCACGACGGTCCGTCCTGCACAACCGTCATGACGGTCAGAGACCTCTGTCTTAAGGGTCTCCACACTTTTTCTAAGTGTCCACTGACGGACACATATGACGGACCGTCATACCCACGACGGTCCGTCCTGCACAACCGTCGTATTAGTCTGAGACTTTACTTCTGCTACTTTATGTTGTCAAGTATTACATGACGGATCGCATGACGGTTCGTCATACTCACGACGGGCCGTCACCAGGTCCGTCGTGCCTTACTGCCATTTCAGAGCTATTCCCACTATTTTGAGTTTCTATATATTATTGTCATTTTTTTTCCTGTCCTATTTCATCCTTCAAGTACTAATGATGATTCGTTACAGGTACTACCTCTCATGGCACCTAAATAAGATCGTGTTTATGCACGTGGGCGTTCTAAATTTGTCGCCCCGTCTGCCCGATTGGTGATAGGCTCTGATGATGAGCATGATCCAGAATACGTGCCCCCAGGCACTGCTACTACAGCACAAGCTCCACGCGTACCGAGAGTCACACCCCAGAAGGTGGTACCCGGCGTAGTCACTGCCTCCCAGTCTGATGAGGAGCGCACACTGACCGGCACACCTTCTAGGTCAGCTGCCCAAGACGAAGGAGCATCTGGCTCCTTAGGAGTTTCGTGGTCAGAGGAAGCCTCTGGGTCCGCAGAAGCCTCTGCCCCCGCCACAGCTACACTGTCTGCTTCGGATGATGAGGCTGACAGCACTGACTCCACCCCTGGCTCACCAACTGGAGTTCCTGCCCCGGTTGCCGATCAGCCCAACCGGTGGTGTGTCGAAGGGCAATATAAAGTATACTTAGACGCCAAGGTTCTCAATGACAAAGGCGTCATGACACGGACCCTTACACTAGAGAGGCGGGTCCTTACGGGTAGTCTCCCCACCATGCCAGATATTCACACCCTTTTCACCAGACACCGGCTGGAGTGGACGGCTCGTTCTTTGGGCCGCTACAGTGAGGAGTTAGTGCGTGAGTTCTATGCCTCCTATGTGGCTACTCTTCGCTCACAGATCGATAGGCGGTCTGCACCTGCCAAACAGGCCCCACTTGAGCATGTCCGAGTACGCGGTATCCAGGTCGACATCTCACTACCAGCCATCCGCCGATATCTGTACGGCACGGATTTTGACTCCACCAGCACACCTCTCACTGCCGAGTTTGATTACCGGCGGCAAATTGTTAAAGAGGGTAGTTTATTCTGCCAGCCTTCACTGAGAGAGACCACCAAGAGGTAGATGTCCCAGCACCTGTCTGTTGATGGAGAGGTTGCGTATTGGGTGATGGAACCTAAGGGAGCCATCAGGAAGGCCAACTTGACCTTTACGGCCAAGTTTCTTTGGTTGATAGTCCGCCATTGTCTCTCCCCCACTGCTGCTAATAATATAGTCACCTGGGATCGTGCGGTACTGATGGCCGCAATTATGGCAGTGTTCGAGGTTGATTTCGCTTGTCTTCTCCAAGCAGTCATGCACGAGAGGGCCTTCAAGGTCACCACGACTTACCCTTTCCCTTTCATGATTTTCTCTTTGTGCATATCAGCAGGTGTGCCCATTTGGCACATTGACCAGCTCAAGACCCCGCCAGGAAATGTTGACATCGGCCTCATCAGGGATGAGGCCAATGAGTTGGCCCCACGCAGAGGGCCCCGCCCAGAGGTGGTCCCATTTGGTGAGAACCTGGCAGACACCGTAGAGCATGCTCATGATGCTTCCCGTGCCGCTTTTGCACACACTGACCCTACTCCGATCGAGTCTATCCCGGGTAGTAGCACTGCCCCAAGCTCCTCTCGCTCGGCTCTTTCTGCCACTCTAGTCTCACTTGCTCGGGTCCAGAAACTTGAGGCACAGATGGCTACACTTCAGCATCACATCCAGCCTTGGATGCAGAAGACTATTGCTGAGGCAGAGGAGCGCATGGAGCGCAAGATGGTGCAGCACACGGAGAGGAAGATCGCCGAGGTACATCAGCGCTTCGACGCGTTTGAATTGCGAGTGCTAGCCCGACCATCCCCTCCGGTGGACATGTCGACCCTCCAGGCTGCGGTTGAGAGTCTGCGGGCGAATCTTGATATGATTTTAGAGGCAAGGGTGCCCGAGTCTGAGGCCCCTTCTGCAGAGCCTGCTGATGACACCATGATGGCTGCCCTGTTTGCCACTTCTGATGTTCAACCCCCTCCCCCACGAGAGCATGTCAAGAGACGCAGAGGCCTAGAGGAGGATGAGGCTAGGGCAAGGAAGAAGGAGCGCCGTGAGATGGAGGCTGCGAGGAGAGCCTCGATTGCTGATGAGGAGGCCCGAAAGTTGAGGGCTGTAGAAGTAACTGCCGGGGCGTCTAGCTCCAAAATTGTAGATTCTGTGGGAGGCACTACTGATGGTGCTGTGGATGCTGAGGACATTACTGAGGATGTCCAGACTAAGCAGGGAGTGGGTTCCGGTGAACCGGACCCACCAGCTTGCTGATCATCGGCGCTTAGCGCCTCAGATTTGCTTCACTTACCCTTTTACATAGTTTAACTTTTCTATGCATTGGGGACAATTGCATATCTTTTGTTGGGGGTAGGGTAAATGGAAAGTGAGCACTTGGGTGAATTCTGAGTAGCCCAAGTTCGCGATCCTCTTTTGGGGTTTTCTTGCCTGTGTTCTTTTTCCCCAAAAGACTGATTACTTTTATTGTTGAACCGGCATGTCACATCTGATGTACATAGCATAAATCTGAAGCATGATGGCTAAAGTAAATATGATATCTCGATAATCAAAATGATGCATGACTAGGCATAGTAAGTGAAAATTGTGTGGTTTGAAACATGAAATAAAGATAAACTACTGCATGATCCTGAATCTAAGATTTGAACTAGGTGTCGAATAATCTGGGATTGAAAGGAATGTCAAGAGAGTGTAAGGTGAAATCGAATGTCCACCATTAATACTGAGCTAGAACTTGCCTGGTTTGTCCTGCTAAAAATGAGTCAAAACAATCACTTAGGAAAGGATCATAGGCCCTTGTTCGAAATAGTCAATCTTGAGCCTAAAAATAACAGAAAACCAAATGAAATTAATCCCTTTTTGATCCAAATGAATTGAGCTTAAAATAGATCTTTCTTTTTCTCTCCAAATGATCTTCTCTGGGAACAATGTGTTGGCCCTGGTCCCTCCTTGGACATGTGCACCTCAGTTTATGCCAAAAGCATAAGTTGAGGGTGGCTAATGCAGAAAGCAACCTTGTTTTGGCCCTGACCTAACCATGGGTATTGTGAATCTTGACTCATGGCAAAATCATGAGTTGAGGGTGGCTGCTATAAGGAAAACCCCGGAAAGTGGGGTTGAAAGAATGAAGAGAAAGAAAGAATAAAACAGAAGTGACTAAAAAAAAAAAGCAAAATAAACAAAAGAAAAGAGAAAAGTCACTTACACATAAGGATAAGAAAGGGAAAACAGCAAAGTAAAAAAGAAAATTGAGTAATAGAGCAAAATAAGATGATAAAAAGGTGGTTCGCTTAGCCGGTATGTCAAGGAGGGCAACAAGTCACTAAAGTATACCTAAATACATCCTACCTGACCCTGAGCCTATGTTACAATCTAAAAAAGTCCTATTGTGATCCTAAGTGCGTATGAGGAATTTGAAGTAGTGAAAATAAGGGCAAGCCTATGGCAATATGTATAAATGAGTGATGAATTTGTTGTGAGAGTGAGTGTCGAAACGTGATCTTTATACTCAAACTAAAATCATTGGGTGAAAAATATGTTATTTGAAGTGAGGACAGGAGTTGTAATACTAGAAATATTAGCATCTCGGTGAGAAATTGAAGAGGATAGGCATCATTGCGTAGTAAATCTGGGTTATGGTTTGATTCTACACAAGTCAATGCCTAATAGTGATACCATGCATGAACATGATGAGAATAATCGGGATTGATAGCCAAATGATTGCGGAAGTTAAAATATGGATACTTTTGTACAAAGATTTTGTAGTGAGTCATAGTGCGTCGCTTGAGGACAAACAACGAATTTAAGTTGAGGGTGTTGATGTACCGTGGTTTCACGGTATGTCTAATACTTTTTCCTTAAGTTTAGTGTGTGTTGAGAGCCCTTTTTTGTTAATTTTGATATAAGTTTCTCTTTGTTTGCAGAAAATCTATCCAAGGATGAACGCGGGAGTTTTTGAGAGAAAATTGCAGAAGAGACCACCTACGGAACTTATGACGGTCCGTCGCGGCTGTGACGGTCCGTAGGTGGCACCGTAGTGAAGGGAGAAGTTGCTGAAGGAAATTTGGGGAAGTCTGACCAAGTGTGGGATTACGGAAGTCCATGACGGACCGTCACAGCTACAACGGTCTGTCCTGCAGGTTCGTCGTAATGATCAGAGAGTAATCCCAGTACCCAAAATTCCAAAGTTCAAGTGTTTTGGAACGAAGACCCTCGACGGACCGTCGTGCTTGAAACGGTCTGTCATACCTGTCCGTCGAGGGGAATGAAGAAAGCAACATGAGAAGATGTGAAGTATGGGACGACGGAGGCTATGATGGTCCGTCATGTCCATGACGGTCCATCACGTGGTCCGTCGACCCAGACGCGTTTGGACAGATTTTTAGTAAATAGAATCCTTATTTGATTAGGTTTTGTTTTTATTATAAATAGTTGGAAAAACCTCATTTTTGGGGTTAGACATTCTGGATAATTTTTAGTTTATAGTTCTTCAATTATATTATTAAATTCTCGATTTTGGGAATTAAGATATTTTTCGGGAATTGATTGTTGTGGATTTCGTTGATTAATCAAGTTAAATTCTGGGAAATTATTGGTTTTCATAAAAAGTAAATGCATGAATTCTTCCATTTTAACCATATGAATTGTGTAATTACGAACATGGGTAACTAAACCTCATAGCTAGGGTTGTGGGAACCATAGGTGAATAACAAGGTAATAATCTAACTTCAATAACAATTCTAGAGTGGTTTCTTGCATGTATTGATAATTTTTTCGTTTAGAAGTCTTTTTAACGGTGGCCAACGTTAGAACTCGCCTTAATTCTACTTGCCGGACCAAGGAGGTAGATAATAGGAAAAGAATTATCAACATAGATTTAGTGTAGACTATCTAATAGACTAGTATTGGTTGGTACGAGTTAATAGCTTAGTCAAATACCGAATACGATGTTTAATATGAGGTAAAGATAAGGGTTAGTATAGCAACACACGTAGCCGGACCAAGGTGCGGAGTGAAATTCTCTAGATGCCGGACCAAGGATTTAGAGATACATAACTTATCACTTTACATGCAAGATATCAGGATAGAACTATTATAGTTAGATTTACCAAGTTAGGAACCTGTGGGGAACACTAAAACCCTAGTTACTTTTATAATTTGATTAAACTCCGAAAGTTAAATTTGTTAGTTGTTCATTCTTATTTAGTTAATCATTTTCATTAATTTAGAAATAAAACCCCCCTTTTTGTCTTTTGGTTTATTGGAAAATAGTTGGCTAAATAATAGTAATAATAAAATAAAGTTAAGTCTGAACTATTTTCCTTGTGGGATCGATCCCAACCTCATTAGTTGGGTTCTTTACTTGATACGACCGCTTTACTTCTTATTTGAGAAGTAAGTTTGAGCGTATCATGTCCTGACATACACTTCCTGGTGGGTTGAAACCTGCTTGATAAGTTGTTGTTGCAATTAGAATGGCTATCACAAGAATAGTGTCTCTTACTTTTCCTGGACAATCTTTGGTTTTATTATACTTCGAGAAATCGTGAAGCTTCTTAACACTAGATCGAGGCTGGTCCCTTGTTTGTTCACTCCTTGATTGTTCATTTGATGGATCTTGAACTGGAACAACAAACACTTACAAGTTTCTTGTTCAAAGATACTTGCCTCTTACTGCGTAGTTGAGACAGCAAGATGCAAAATAGTGTTTCCTTGTATATCCTTCTTGTTTAAAAGATCATACTTATTAGAATTCTTTAGTTGTCAAGTAATAAATTGAATGCTTCAAACTGATGATTCTTGACAGCTAAATGAAGGAAAGTCTCGCTGCGAGCAATCACTTCTTCTGCTGAGTCTGGCGAAGCCACATGAAGCTCTTTCATGACATGTTCTCAGCCTTTGATTACTGCATAGTAATACCTCAGAATCATGAATATGCACCAATAACTACATAACATTCTTCTTATTTGAGTCTTGATAGATAACTTTATAGTTTTTGCATCTAGAAGAAATGAATGACTTGTAAATTTTTGCCTCTGTTGTTTTCTAGATGTGCATCTTATTGCAGTATTTAAAAGTTCACAGATCCATCTGAAGTTTTCTCATTTGCTATGTACACTTTTTGAGCTTATTCACTTCATATAGAAAGGTAATGATAAAAAGGCAGATGATAAGTGTGTTTATAGTACCTGATTTTGTAAAAGTAGGATGTCATTTTTTATTTTTATCGATCTCCCTGTAATGATTTAAAGCAAAATAACTCTGAAGTCATACACGTCCAACTTCTCTTCATATTTTCCCTATTTTTTGTTGAATATCATATATTGCAAAAGTTTAAAATTATAGGAGGAAACTCAGTAAGTGTGTTACAATCTCGATGGTGTTCGATTGAATGCTGGTGGCCTTTATGGTTGAAGATTTATTTGTCTTTCTAAAATTTGTTATGGTTTATGGTCGAAGATAGGGTAGTAGAAGAATGACATGAACTATTATATGTTGATAGATTATTATATGCACATGGAAATCAGATATCCTATCTTGCTGCAACAGCACAGTTCTTTCCTGGGAAAACAAAGGACATGTCCTTTAAGCTTAAAAGCTTCTGTATTTTTCTGCAGTTTCCTTCAAAATTTGTTTTGTTCCCTATCTTTAATGCTTTCTCATTTTCTCTACTTATTATAGGAAAAATATGAAGAAATATTACGGGATAAAGTAGTGTCTCAAACTGATATTGATCAATGTGAAGCATATTACCAAGCTGCGGGGGAGAAAAGAAAAGAAGAATATACGGTCTTGGATCTGAAGCAAAATATTACTATAGGAAGAATATTTGTGGCTCATCATCATTACCACCTCCATTTTCTCAATCAACATCGATAACAAATAAAGATGAGTTTGTAAAGCAAATGATGTCTGCACTAACTAGTCATCTTGTTCCTATTATTATTGAGCAGGTGCAAGCATCGATTACTCCATTCGGCAATCCATCGATTGTGACACCCTTAGTGTCTCCTGCTACTAATGTGAATGAGGTTGATACCGCAATTTCAAGTGACGATCGTATCCCTTCTCCCACAACTATAGTTTTTGATAATGTCATACTTTTGGAAACTACAAATTGCATATTAACATTTTGATGAACGTAGGTTCATTTAAGAGTATTTGATGGTTTTCTTTGGATATTTTTAACTAAAAATATGTGGTTTTGGAGTTCTCTATTTATATTATGAATCGTCTATGAGTATTATATTATATGAATGTTTGTTAATTTTGGAGTATTTAGTAATTTTAATTTATTTTATTTGAGCAGTGCATATTTAAAATCACCAAATAAAATAATTTTTAGCAACAAATTTAGCGACTATTTAGTCGTTGCTATGAAAAGAATATTGGCGACGGATCAACGATGAATTATTAAAGGCCTAATATATTATAACAGAATATGTTGCGATGGAAATTTCATCGTAAATTTATCCAAAATGACGAAATGAATTATAAAATTAGCAACAAACTATATAAATATAATGATGAATCAGTCTATCGCTAACATGTGGCGACGGAAATATTTTGTCACTATGACGTCACTAAACTTGTGACGAAACTCATTTTTTCGTCATATAATTATGAATTAGCAACAAAAATATATAAATATAATGACGACTAAATTCGCCACTAGCAAGTGGTGACGGAAATATTTAGTCATTATGACGTCGCTAAACTTGTGACGGAACTCATTTTTTGTCACTAAGAGCTTACTAACGAGCGTAATAGCAACAGTCAATAATCCGTTGCTAATTCATCACTAATCATGATTAGTGACGGATTTTCATTATATAGTGACGGATTGTGTCCGTCGCTAAACGCTGTTTTTTTAGTAGTGGATGGTGCATGCCCCTTTTGCTTCTGGAATTGTGACCGATTCAAACCACTTTTCTGTTGCCCAAACTCATTCCCGGTCTTGGCCTTCTTGTGTCTTTAATCCTCCCTGCCCCTCATCTTTTCCTCTTCAACTTGCTGCACATAGACCATTAGACTGGATATGTCCATGTCGCCAATCAACATTGCAGCTCTACCTTCTTTACTTGAAGCACGACCCAAACCAGCGACAAACAAACTCATTTTGCTCCTCATTTCCTTAACCATATCTGGAGCATAGTGAGACAGTTGAGTGAACTTCAACCCATACTCATGAACACTCAGGGAGTCCTATTTCAGAGTAAGAAAGTCTTGTACCCTTGTTTCCTTCAGTTTTTGGGGAAAGAAACGTCCCAAGAAAGCTTCTTCAAAGCAAGCCCAACTTGGATGTGGTGCATACTCAGCTCTACCATCCTTCCATTGATCAAACCAGGTTCTAGCCACACTCTTCAGTTGATACGCAGCTAACTCAACTCTATCAGCACCAACCACATGCATCACATCGAACACCTTCTTTAACTCTTCCACAAAGTTTTCCGGATCCTCAATAGTGCTCGAACTAGTGAAGCTTGGGGGATTCATCCTCAAGAATTCCTGAATCCTTGAAGTATCAGCCCCTTCTTGTCGAGCTCCTCTTTGTTGCCCGACTTAGTTGATCACAACTTGACTCAACATCCAGATAACCTCACGGAATGCAACATTAGTAACCTCCCCTTGAGGTTGCACTTCCGGAGCATTGGGTAACTCCTGTTCCTGAACTTCTACATTTCTCCTAGCTGGACGACCTCTTGTTGCTCTTCGTGGAGGTATTGTTATCTGAAACACGCGCAAGCACGAATTAGAGTTAAACTTTTAGAGATAAACTCTAACGCATGAAATGAGTATTAAAGAAGTGAGATATTTCCTAAATTTTGTAGCCTCCTAATCATAGATGTGGCGCGCTTCACACCGATGACTAAGACTCTACAGACACGGCTTCATGTACTTCCTAGGACTCTTGAACCTTGTGCTCTGATACCAAGTTTGTCATGCCCCGAGCCTACACCCTGGACGTGACCGGCACCCAATTACCATTTATGGCCTTGAGTGAACCCTTGGTCTGGCTTACTCAACTCAGCGGAAGACTCAACTTAACTCAGTTATAGAATTGGAAAAATTCTCATAAAATGTTGTCTTGGCCAAAATGGCACTTGAGTCTCAAATATGGAATTTGAAATAAAGAGACACAACTGAACTACTAACTATCCGTCTATGAAGCCTCTAAAACTACTTTGATGAAAGTTGGGACATACCCCACAACATTCCAAAATAGAAAGACTGGAAAACATAAAAAAATCCTACAAAATGCAAGGAGGCTCACCACTGACTCTGGGATGCTCAAATGGATCAACGGTGCGTTGGATGTCGATCCTCGTTACTTGTGTCTGCATCATAAGACAATGCAGGCCAACTGGCATCAGTACATTGAATGTACGAGTATGCGAGTTGGAATGATAAACGACACTTAAGCTTGAAAAGAAGTAAGAAAGACCACTTACCTTGGTTCTTTTCAACTCAGGATTTACTAACTCTTATTTAATATATGCAGTTTAAAAGTAAATGCAATATAAAGAAAACTGACTGAAACATGTTGTAAACTCTGAATGTATACAGGTATACAAATTATATCTGGGATGTATGTAGAATACAAATAACTGATGTATATGAAAATACAATACTTCTGTGAGAGCTTCTCTAACTGACAACCATCACTTAAGAGCTATAGTGATGATACACGTTACTCAGCCCACGCTGCCCGTCCATCCTAACCGTGCCAGAATATAGGACCTGAACTGCCTAATGGATCCACTAGTAAACTGTGAGAAGGGTTCATCTAAAAAGTATGACCCTTTTCTACCCATGATGGCTACATGGTTTTCATGGAGACTTGAGTTAATTTGAAACTCGCATCTCCACATCGGTGCTCAATACTGCTCCCAAAAATATACTGGCTCTTCTATTTTAAAATAAACTGATTATGTGGTTTGATATTAGTGCTTAAAACTTAGCTTTAGTAGCTCTCTTGGAAATCATAGTTTCCCTGCCTGCTTCATTTCATAAAGCTATAACTTCTGTCTGAAAACTAGCCCGAAGGCTCTTTTCTTGTTTAAATGTGAAAAACATTTGTAACTCTTAGGGATTACTTAGTCCCCTCATAACTTTTGAGAATGAACTCAACTCTTTACTCTTCTTAACTTGTAACTTGAGTCTTAAGACAAAGTTAAAAAGGTTTGTTAAAGACTTTTGGAAACTTTAAGAACTCACTTTGACTTGCTTCTTCACTTTTAGACTTGACTCTTTAATTCTTTGACTTTGATCTTAACTTTCCTTGAATTGAATTATGGATTCAAGGATCATGATCTCATGTTTATGGATGACTTCATGACGTTTAGATGTACTTTAGAGTGTTGGAATCAACCAAGAAATGTGGGTACATCACTTAGGAACTAGTACGAAAAGATAGGGGAGAAATGGGAACTCCAAATGACCCTGGCGCTCTGAGAGGCGCCGGGCGCCAGAGCCTGATGGACAGATGTTGTCCTCAGACGTTCTGGCTGGCGCGGCGCGCCAGAGCCTGACGGACATAGCTCTGGAAGGCACGGCGCCCCAGGGCCTGTCAGACGGGTTTTCCTACTTTTCTTCTCCGATTTTCAATTCTAAACCTCCCAAACTTCCATGGATCTTCCCCCAAACACTTAGGATCACTAATATCCTCAATACTCAATAGTTTAGACTCGCAAAACAACCAGGAAACACGTATCAAAACCACTAAAGGTACACTACACTCTACCAACAAGATTTCAACAATTGTTCATTAAGGACTTCAAGATTTACCATTCAATCAATACAAAAGTTGTTGAATTAAACATATTGGTGTGTGGGTGAACGAACCCAACACAAAAAGGTCTCACATACCTCGATAGGGATCACCCCCGACGAATTCCACTAAAATATCTTGGAGTTCTTGGTGAAATCTTGATCTTTTCTCCTTTCTCCTTCTTCTCTTCTCTTTTCTCCCAAACCCTAAGAGTAAAAAGTATTTTTCTAATCTGAACTAAAACTTGATTTTACCCCAATTTAATCCTTAAAACAAATTACGAAATAATAGGGTTAAAAGACTACTTTACCCTTTATGAAATTCGGATTGGACTTTCCTTTGTCCAACAGTCCAACTTCTGAAAGGCATATCTCCCTCATACGACATCGAAAATGCGAAAGCTCGGCGCCGTTCTTCCCAAGGGCTTTCCAACCATATAAAGAACTCACCCTAACTCCTCCTGAGCTGAGAGTTATGGCCGTTTGAAAATGATCAAAAACTCACTTTTCTTACTTAGGAAATTTTCCAGATTTCCCAATATATTTCCAAAAATGATTATTCTTGGTTTCTTAGCTTATTCTTAGTTATTTCAAGTTACGAGATATTACAAGACACATCTAATAAAGAAACAGAACTCTTAAACAAAATTCTACAAATCTATAAATCGAAATACTGAAGAAAGAAGGGATTTATCGAAACAACGAACTTGAAGAAGAAGACTTCTCAGGATTAGAAAATGAGCTCCTGCGATGAACCAACTGCCCCTATTTGTCGATTAAGAATCCATGGTCTACATTCATCTTTAACAGTGAAGTGAAGGACGATCTTGAATTGGGAATTTGAAATTCAAGTTTGGATTGGGAACGGATGGAATTGGGAATTTGAACGTTGATATTGTCTGTTATATTGTTTATGAACGTTGGAAATGCTGATGTTGAATGTTATGGGATGGGCTTAATTGAGATTGTTGGGCTGCTAGGAGGAATTCAAGTGGGCTTAACTAAGATTGTTGGCCTGAAATTGGGTTAAATGATTGAGTTAAAATGAGGTTAGATTTTGGATTTTAACTTTAAAAATTAGAAAAATTACGCGGTTAAGCAAATTTATATTACTTAATTACTCATTATAGCTATAGTTTGCTATTATTACTCGCGACTAACAATACACATTAATTACGTGGGTTAACTCCGAGTTTGTATAATTAGCTACATTTGTATATGTATAATTCGCTTGAATATACAAATACATATGTATAATATACAATTATCTAATTGATATGCATATACAATTCACCTCTCTCCCACTCTCTACTCTCTCTCGCTCGCAACTCTCCATCTCTCAATCTCGCTCGTCTCTCTCCTCCCTCTCCCAATCTCGCTTGTCATATATACAAATGCATATGTATAATATACAATTATCTGACCGATATACATATACAATTCATCTCTGTCCCACTCTTTGCCCTCTCTCGCTCGTCTCTCTCCTCCCTATAACATGTAGCTACAAACTGTAATTATCAAACTATGGCAATGGAGAGTAATAAACTATTTTTAAGTGGCTATATGTGAAAGTTTCTCTTCTAAATAAGTCAAAAATGACTTCAAATAAGTTAGTGCGTGTTTGTCAAAGTTAAAAATAACTTAAATAAGTTTAAAGTGACTTTAAAAGGGTTAAAACCAAAAATAGGTCTATCCCTTTTCTTTTTTTAACTTAAAAGTCATTTAAGTTTGATTTTTTTTTTTTTTTTTGACTTAAAAGATACACCGTTTAAGTCAATCCAAACGGATTGTTAGTTGGACATACAAGTGGATTTATGGAAGTAGTTGAAGTCATGTAAGTATCTGACTATATTGAAATTAAGCTTGGAGTGCTTTTTGGTTTGTGAATTTGATTATTAAGCGTCTATAGTATTCTTTGCTAATTGGTTTATGTTATTATTTTCATATTCTCAACTTTAAACAACAGGAAAAATTTTGATGTTTGCCAAAGAATTCAATGCCACCATCACCATCATTACGATACAATCAAATTCAAGATAAAAAATAGAACCCACACAGTTTCTTCATAAATTAGTATTTTCATCGTAATAATATGGATATGAATATGAGACTTCTGCTAAATTTTCATTTTACTTTTTTATTATTTTTTTAATTTCTTTCTTTTTCATTCAAATTCACACATAATGATAAGAAAAACTTAAATAAATATACTATAATAAAAAAAATATTTACGATTTATAGCAATAACATTTTTTTCCCGTGATCACTTTTAATTCATTTATAATACAAGTTTTATACTCTTTTCATTTCACAAAAAATGATCTGATTTGACTTGACACGAAATTTAAAAATATAATGAAGACTTTTGAATCTTGTGGTCCTAAATTTAAATTAGATCAAGTGTACAAAATTGTCATTTGATCTTGTGGCCTTAAACATGTCACGTGAAAAGCTGAAATTAAAATGTTACCAAAAAAAGAAAGAGATCATTCTTTTTTAAACATACTAAAAAATTAAGGAAGTCATTCTTTTTTAAACGGAGGAAATACATATTACAAAGAACAATTTATTATTCATATACAATACATGTTTTAATGATGGATGATACATTTATCACATATTTTAATACACTTATATTACAAGTATTAAATTTTTACCAAACAAACATAATATATTTCAAAAAACAATTATAATTTATATATATTGCATACATAATTCACTTTTAATACATATTGCAAATTTAACATAGTATTGCTATAATAATAAATTAAAGATATCACTAAAATCAATAATTATTTATTAAAATGTACTAATTCATGTAATTTCTCCAAATAACATTACCATCCAATTATATTTTGATTTTTTTGTTACTAGACGCATGAAGCGCAGACCACTACACTAATATAATCTATGGCCCAAGGCTGCTTATTGGAAATTGATTTCTAAAGACCTGGTTTGTTATGTTTGATATTTTTAAATTTTTCATAAACTATAGAGAAAATATGGTTCGCTCTTGGTCTTGACCCACACTACATCAACTTAATAAATACATGATATGTAATTTTGCAAATATGGTTTAGCATTCATTCTCACATTAATATGTCACTTAATTATGATAAATTTATATGTTGGTACAAACACACAAGTACAAGCAAACTTTTATGGGGTGATGATTTATAGCTTTATATAAAGCCTTTATGGTGCACCAAAGAATATGCAAATAAATATACCTTCTAGTGTACCAAAAAAATACAGACTTAGTAGCATTATTTATTCTTGATATACTATAGTTCTTTGATGATAGAACATTTTACTGACTAACCATTATCCGTGCACCCAACTTCTCATCCTGAATTGTCAAAATCAGTTGCACACTGAAGATTAATCTAAGGTTTTGCCAAACTGTTAACAGCTTAGAACGAGCAGAAAGCAAAAGGATAATAAACTAATTGTGAACTTCTGGATATATGTTGAGACTTTTTACCAACAATATTTTGTAAAGATGGCATTCTATAAAAGCCAACAGAATCAGATATACATACAAGGGTTACCATGACAAAAAAGCAGATGAAATGTGTCCACCCAGAAACAACTTATAGACTTGCCATATACTCCATTATACCATAAGCTAAATTTTGAAAAACAATAACATTCGGTGTTTTCTTCCCTTCATAGCTGAGGGTCTTACCAAAAAGTCTATTTCTTGCTATTATAACCTACATTTCCAACTTCTAATTTACAAGTCCTCCCACTAGATTTCAACTTATAGTGATACCAAACCATTATTGGAATAGAACTTGACCCGAAAATGCAACATGCAACATCACGAAAGTACATGAAAAAGATAACTCAGGAAGAAAGAGAGGGAAAAGGTAATAGATAGAGGAGAAGGTAAGTTAGATGTCAAACAGCTGAGTAAGAACTATATACACTAAGTAGTTCCCTGCTTACTCCAAGGACAACAGGGTTAAAACCTGCGTTGCTGCAGAGCCCTCATATATCCTCTTTCTCACTTGAACATTGCATCAGCACAAATACATGACCCTCAACCAAAAATGAAAATGAAAGGCTTCCTTCACTGCTTAGTCCTTCAAAAACTTTGCTGAACTTACAGAAGAAGTGCAAGTATAAATTGAAGTACTGTCTATCTTTTAATATCTATCTAAGTTGGTATCCAAAATGAGGTAATATGTAGTTGAAACAGCTATGGTCATCTATATCAGTGTTTGTCCTCCTCTGTCAAAAAGATGAAAAGAGAAGTACTCAGCCGTATCATAATTAATTGTCACCTGATCAAAAGCCATGTGTTGAAACATGTATCCCTATCATGCTAATGTAACTCCCTTTCTAAAGAAAAGAAGGAAGATGCAACAAGTGCAGCATTCTAAACTCTCCTCCCCAAAAGAGGCTACTTTCCTCTTCAGTAACAAGAGGGTGTGTTCAAGTTCCTTGTACTCTATCCCCAATTTTTTCCTTTTTCTTTATTTATTCAAAAGACCAAAAAGACTGTACATTTGGCGTGGAATATAAACCACCAACTGAGGCACTAGCCATTGGTGAGTTGCCAAAAGCTTCATCCGGACACTGTGAAGTCCAGTCCTTCCTAAAAGAAAAAATTATGCAAATTACAAGAGTAAGATGGTGTTGAGAAAAAGAGGAAAATGAAAAGAAAATCTTTTAGAAAATAAAATGAACGACGTGCCAAGATCACCAGAAGGAATCTATTTCTAAGACAATCACATAATATATGCAAAATAAGAGGAAGATGTCGAGGAAGCAACTTATCACCTCAAAACAAAAAACTAGCATCACCAAGTTACAAATCCATAATCAAAGTCTAAGTACGGTTAACAGAAACATAAAAATAAGCCAGAACAGGAAGGATCAGACCATGCACATTCATGACCTACTTTTGCAATCATCTCATGATTCTTGTTATGAAAAAACTCAAAACATAATGCTTGCTTTCATTGTACGTCTACAACTATGCCTCAGTCCCAAGCTAGCTGGGTTCGGCTATATGAATCCTTAATATCCAATCCGCTCCACTCGGACTCATCTTAACCAGAGCAATGCATGCTTAGGTGAGCACATTCCAACGTATTGCGAGGAAAACACCACATAGAATTGGTAAGAACTATTCTCAATATGCCACAATTAATTTACCAGGCGCAACTTACTATCTGCCTACAAGCTATGTGGTTCGGACTCTTGATAAATATCGACCAGTGAATGTCGGATACTCTAAAAGTAGCACATTTTGGAGAATCTGACATGGGTGCAGCAATAACTTTGGAGAGTCTGAGCTTGCTTATGTGTTTCCTGGGCCCAAGACCATGGGGAACTCTGCTTATGTTGGTGCTCCAATGACTTTGTTTCCCATACTTGCCAGTCACCACCCTTGGCCAGATCTCCACCATCATTTCAAGCAGGCTGTTATTGTGTTTGGATGTGTCTTTGATTCCCAAAACCCCTAGGTTCTTTGGTTGGATAACCATTAACCAGTCCAACAGATGAATTTAATGACCTTCACTGTTGTCTTTACGTCGGAATACGTATGAATATTCTCCTTTATCAGGCTACTTCAGGACCTTAGATGGCATAGTAAAAGGGACATGATGTAGGTAGGTATACTGTCAAGAAGATTGTTGATTAAAACCAAACTACCACCCATAGAAAGGTATTGCATTTGTCAGATAGCTAATTTCTTCTCTACCTTTCTATCACTCTATTCCATACTTCAGCAACCTTGTACTTTGCTTCCAGGGGTAGATCTAAATGGATTGAGGGAAGAAGCATATACCATAATCCATAATTCCAGCCAATTTGTCCACAATTTCCAGCTCATTAACACTTCTTGATATGCTGATATGTACACCTGAGAGTGCTTCAAAGAGCAGCACCGGTGACGTTGCGCTATTGCATTTCTAGTTTCTTAACCTCACAAAAAACAAAGGTATCCTCAGCATAGAGTAAATGTGAGACTGAGGCTGAGTCATAATCATTGGTGCCCACTCTAAAGCCTTGTATCCACTGCAATTGTCTTGCTTCGGCCTTCCATGGCAAGACTAAACAGAAAAGGGAACAAGGGGTCACCTCTAATCCCTTTTTGTGGTGAGAAATAGCCAACTGGAGATCTGTTAACAAGAATAGAGTACTTCACAGAGGTGAGGCTGGATTTGATCCATCTATGCCAAACCCCATATCTTTTAGCATAGACAGTAGGTAGACCACCAACTTGGTCAAAAGGCTTTCTAAACATCAAGCTTGCAAAGTATACCAGGAATACCAAATTTTAGCCTCCCATCAACCATTTCTTTACCCACCAGTGTTGCATTTGTTAATTGTCTATCTTTGAGGAAAGCATTGTGCTCCCCTGAGACCAACTTCCCAATTACAAATTTAATCTTTTTTGCTAGGAGCTTGGATACTATTCTGTAAACACTGACAATGAGACTTATAGGACCGAAGTCTGTGAGTTCCAAAGCTCCTTGCTTCTTAGGACTAGAGCAATAAAAGAGGCATTACTAGATTTAACCATGTAGCAGTGCTGGTGAGGGTACTTTATAATTGCAATTATTAGAGAAATGACTTTCTATGGTGAAATCAAGATTGAGAATCAGCAAATCATCAGTAACGAATCGTTGTGACTTGTTTGAATGTGGCTAGATGAGTCTGAGGCTTTATTTCGGACATCAATCAGTGAGCTGTCTCTGTTTGATTCGCAGCGCCAGACTCCACCTACCCTTTATTTTTGTCTTTTCATTATTGCAGCAATGTTCTGATGTTAAGACAGCTTTGTGTAATCTTAGATGCTCTTGTACACATGAACTTATACTTATCTTATTTTGCATTTAATTACTTTTTATTCGAAGTTGTTTGGTTGGTGGTGTGGCTTACCTACGGGGGTACGGTTTAGGTGCTTTCATGACCCTTACAAATTTTGGGTCGTGACACTTCATTTACTAATATGTATTAGCAGAGAGGAGCTTAAATGGAGTGACATGGGCAGTGGGGATTCATATAGCCAACCCCAACTTGCTTAGAATTGAGGTGTAATTGTTCGCCTTTTGCTTTTTTAACTTTGTATTATATCATAAAACAGTACATGGATTGTACTGTAACCTTATATGCAAGTGTACTCCTGATTTCACTTCTCTTATATGTCTAAATTGAGTCAACAATAGAGACAGTGTCATTAGAGTATAACTGATTACGCCAAAAAACTAAAAGTAAAATGCAGTTCACGTTATTCAACATATTACAAATTCAGAGCAGCATAAACAATTTTTCCCACATATCTGCACAAACTTTTAATTTTTGAACTGATACTTTTATCTGCACAAACTTTTGAGTTTTGACAAACTCAAATGTAACACCATCAAATATTATTTTATTCAGTGATACCTTTTAAGTTTTCTAATTGAAAGTGGTCACTCTTTAATCTATTTTTGCTCAACATAATGCACAATGTACTGAAACAAATAAAATTTATGGTAAAGACATACATAAATATGTCTTCATCATACAGTACTAAGTTCCCATGAACTTCTAATCATTTCATTCTTTAACTTAGCCCCATTAGACTTTCACCCAAATGACTCATTCACTTCTTGGAGTTGATTAATCAAACAACTGCACATGGCACAGGCGGGAAGTTTTTGATAGTTTACTCCTAAGTTATAACGACTATCAAAAGGTCAATAGGTGCCCCCTCTACTTTGTTTATTGTTTTCCTATTCTTTAACAGACCAGTAGACAAGGAACGATTTCCAGCAAAGCCTTCAAAATGCACCAATATCCACATGCCAATTAATATATTGAAAACTCAAAAAAAAAATCAGTGAATTTTTTTTTAAAAAAAAAGGGAGAGTGAACATAGCAGATACATGTACTTCCTACATTTGCTTATCAAACAACTAATTTTCTCACACACACATATAAGATATCAATATACTTCCACCGCACAAAGATGTTCTCTTTTTTCTCATTCACAACCATATTACATATCAATATTATTACCACCCTGCAAAGATGTTCTCTTTCTTCTCAAAGAGAATGTATGCGACTCACATGGCGCGAGTATCAAGAAAAGGATGTAAATGTGCAGTTCTTAGAATCAGATGTTGGGATTCTTAAGGCTCACACGCATTTTTGGAGGGCTTTTTGGTTTGAGGAATAGATGAGAAAAGAAGTTGCATCCGGAAACTGTAAAAGCAAGGCCTACATAACTATTTAGGTTACGTAACATGTGATAAACTTTCACAATCTACAGAGGATAGAAAGCTTTATATCATTGGATGGAGCAAAAAGTGCACCTTTTTTTTTTAAACTAAAACAAAAAAATAGTGCACATAAATTCAATATAGATCATTATTTTTTTAAAATGTTTAAACTATCATGTATTCAGCGTGTACTTCTATAACCAAAATGACACCATAACCCACATAAATTGGCATACAAAGTCAAAGCACCTCAACGCCCCAACCTATCTTCTCTAACATTTAAGGTCGAAAGCAATTAGACAAGGATTCAAGGAAAGCAATAATAGTTACAAACTTACAATCAATTCTCCAATTTGATGTCACAGTCTATATTTCATGACAAAAAGTGTTGCTACCTTAGGAGTTAGGTGATTATTTCACATCTTTTGTACTTCCTATTTGTAAGTAAGACTTCTATTAATAAAAAGTTGTGTAGCCCAAATCTAGTGTTGTATTATGGAACAAGAGGGCCCTCACATCTGCTATACTTATTTTTGGATAACCGAAATCTCCAAGTCTAGTGGCAGATGGTTTGAAACATGGGTCTGCTCATATACCCCTCTCCTCGTAAACACAAGGCTTGCATAGGCTTCCATGTGGTTCTGACCACTACACCAAAGCCTTAGTCAGTGTTGTGGAAGGCGAGAGGCGAGAGGCAAGGCAACCCTTCATCGCCTATTAGTTTTGTGGCAAGGCGATCTTCAAAAGGTGACACCATGGCGACAATGGCGACAAACGAGAAAGGGGTCGCCTTTGGTATTTTCTTAAGAAAAAAAAAGGGCAACCAATTTAGGGTCTTAAAAGTTAAAATGTAATTTTAGGGTTTTCTTTTCAAATTTGTGTAGACTACGACTGTGACTACAACCAACTTCTCCGGCGACCAGCCAGACTTTCCAGCAACTCCAAAGTCCAACCAATATGTTTCTTCTTTTCTTCTAATTTCTTCTTCCTCTCTTTCTTTTTCCTTCTTCTTCATTGGAGTTCAGAGTTACTTGTACCTCTATTTTTTCTCACAGATTTGACTTTTGTTTTGTTATTTTTCTTATGCAAGTTCTAGACTTTTAGTATCTACAACCTATTTTTCAGTTTTTGAATTGAACTATTTGTTAATATGTTATTGCTTTAGAGATTTTGATTATTTATATATGCAATTAAATATTTTAATTTTCTGGTATTACTTGGAGCCGCACTTGAAAAGGTGAGGGCCTCGCCACTCGCCTCCTTGTGGCGAGGCAGACCCTTGTCGCCTTTTGTCGCTTTTCGCCGTCCAAAACACTGGCCTTAGTCCTGGGAGCTCATGTTTTATACCTTTTTGTTTTGGTTAAATTAGAGATTTGGCTTTAGGCCCACCTTTGACATCGGCCAGTCACATGCATTGCAACATCTCAAAAGCTTGATCTCCAACTTATTAGGATTGGTCAACATCTAAGTCTGGTGAAGGTGTCCCCAAGCTGGTCAGGTTCCATTCTGATTTTAATAATCTGAATCCCCAAGGAGTGTTGCTTGCAGGACTTTTAGCTACAAGAAGACTAGAAGGAGGAGACGTTCAAGATAACTGACACTTCTATGCAAAGAGCATTTCATCTGAAAGCCAATAGGCTGCCTCTACTATATGATCAGGACTGTATAAAGTAGATTCAAGTTTTAGCCTAATGTGAGAGTCTGCTTGAAGCAATTTATATGAAGTTCCAGATTCAAAATTTAGAACTTTCATGAATTATAAAGAAATTTGGTGATGAACTAACCCATAGACCCAAAGGACCAGAGGATGACAAAAGAGAACATCACAAAATTTCCTGGTTACCCATGGATTCTTAGAAAAAGAAAGACGTGTGAATAGAATGCAAAGTATAATTTAGGGAGCTTTTTCAGCAGGACTTCACTGCTAAAACTTGAAAGAAGAAAAATGACTTTTCATACTTCAAAAACAGAAAAAAAGAAATCCTTAAGAACCCAATTGTAAGCTAGCCCCAATATTAGATTTTCCATAGGAAGCATGAACAGCAACGGAAGCCTTGTGATGCTATTTACGTGTAAACACAGCCAAAATGGTGCAGCATGAATATTAAGGATTCATAGGCCGACCCAAATTGATTTTGGTAGAGGCCAAGTTGTTGCTGTTCAATACATAAAAGCCAAAATGTATCTAGTTTGGTTCTATCTAACTTCAAATTACTGCAACTTTCGCATAAGCACGCAAGTACTCTCCCTTGTGCACAAACTTCCATAGTTACAAGCATGTACAGCCTGGGTAAAATTGATGGCACTATCCACCCTCAAAAGAAAGATAACATGTACATATGGCTAATCACATGCATATGAATGGCCAAGAGCATGTAATCAAGCATCTACAACTTGATGTAAATACTTTTGTTGAGTTTTGTTGAGTAAATAGCAGGCAATCATGTAGTACTTCTGATAAATTCTGGAATCCCTACATACTCAGGGAATCAGGAGTCTTTTTCAAATACATACCAGCACATTTTTTATCAATCAGTGAAGTACACACAAATGGCCAACAATTATGGAAACATAAAAGGAACACTCGGCAATGACAACAAGAAAGACAAGATTTGTATAATAACCTTTTTTACAGTAAACACTGAGAAGATTCAGATAATATTGATGCACAAAGTACAGCAAATAAGGTACCTCAAAGTGCTTTAAACTTTCAAAAAGAGGCAAAAACATTCTACTTTACTTTTGCCCCACTTGGCAAGAGAAATTAGTAGTTTTCTTTTGCTTACTTGGCCCAATTAGGTGGAGACGACGCAAATGGATGATTAGCAGCAGTAGCATTAGGACTCCCGTACGTCATTTCACTTTGAGCAGCATCTTCAGACTTGATAGAAAATTGACTTTCACCTCCTGCATATGTACCAAAAGGAGTATTTGGATACCTACTTTCAGCACTACCAGGCAAAACAGTACTCTGTGTCCCACCATTCTGGCAACTTCCCGTATAAACTGTGTGGGGAGGATGACAGATGGAGTGGAGTTGTTCATCATTCTTAAACAGTGAAGCCATTGTCCTTGGAGGTGTAGGAGCCACAGTTGATGTATTGAGATCTGAACTAAAACGCCAGTTGGTTGAAGAACTTATCAAACTAAGACCAGCTTGACAAAGTGGAGAGCTGTTCCACATTTGCCACGTTCCTACATCATTTACACTATTTGAAACATTCATTGGCACAGTGTGCATGTCCTGAGCATTAGGAGTGCTGGGGAAAAGAAAAGACCCAGCATGTCTTTCCTCTGGAACACGCATTCGTGATATTGGAGACTCAATTGGTGAAGGCCTGGTCACTTCAGAAGATGCATTCAGATTTTTTACCACACATGGGCTATCCAGTCCTGTATCTGACACAAAGCCAAGGTCCAGTTGGAAGTCATCAAGGGACTCACAAACTGGTCCAAGCAATGACACAGGGTCTGGAACATAACAAGGATCTTCAAAATTCTCCAACTCTTCTGCCAATAACTGACCTGTCCCATCTCCAATTCGAGGATGTATTGCTCTTGGGGATGACGGAATAGTTGTACTACAACTGGCAGGCCCACAAGGAAAAGAAGTTAAAGTGAAAGGCGATGGGAGACCAAAGTTAATGGGGTTGTCAAAAGATTGTACAGCTGGGGTCTGACAGGAAGGACTCAGAATTTCTGGTTGAGGCTTAACACTTGGTCTGCTGATTACATTTGAAGAGGGGGGAGAAACAGTAGATGATCGAGTGAATAGTTGTTGCCAAGACTTTTTAGGAGCTGTGAATGGTTGAGATTCAATAAGCACCTGTAAAGAACAGAATTAGCCTGACAGCTTAACAAGAGCCCAGAATCTAATTAACCAGCCAAAATCATCTTCTAAAAGGCTTACATTTCTCACGATATGATATAAATCTATCTGTAAGTTCAGGTTAAATCAACAAGATGAACATGCCAAAAATTGAAAATATAAATGGTAAATGAAGCTATCAGGCTGCAAGTCTAAATTAAATTCAGAGTTATTCAGAATTTGATACTCCAGAAATACCAAACTAGACACTTGATGAATGGGAGCACTTCGATATAAGCAATTGAAATAGAAGATGACAAGAAACTTACAGGCCGATTGATACTCCTGTCGTCTCCACTTGGATTCAGCTTTCCAGGTATGCGATCTGACTGCGATAGTTCCCTCCTAGAGGCATTATGAACAGGATCAATAGTAGTATTAGATTTCTGCTCTCTTGGGATATTAGTAGCATTACTCTTGCCAAAGAAACCACCTCCAGTAAATGCTCTAGAAGATGATAAGAAAGTACCCCTCATACGATCCAAGTACCTAGTACCGACATTTCCATGGTTATGGCTGCTAGAAGAACCACCCTTAAAACCATGTATAACTTCTGTGCTATGTGTCTTAATACTTTCAGGCCCGTTTTTGTGTTGATGCCTTCTATCACCATCACTCTGTCTATTTCGCACACTCTCCTTGCCTTGCCTTTTATCCAGCTCTTCCACATCAGAGTTACTTTTGCTAGATCCTCTGTCCCTTTCTTTCTTCTTCTCCTGCCGCTTCTTTTCTGCTTCCCTTTTACTATCCCGTAATTTAGCAGAGGGAGACCCCTTCCCCCGCTCTTTCTCCGCCTCCATCTTTTCATCGCGCAATTTCCTGCGTTCTTCCACCAGTCGAGCAACCTCCTCTCTTTGCTTTCGCTCCTCCTCCTCTGCTAACTCTTTCTCCAACCTAGCCAGCCTCTTTTCCTCAGCTTTTCTCCTAGCTTTCTCACCTCTACTCTCCTGACAATTTCCTCCATTCTCACCTCTTTTATCCATCATTACTTTTCGTTCTGCATCCATTGATGCATCACTTCTAGAGGAACTTATCCTAAAAACCTTACTACATAGCCACCTGATGCTTAAGAAAAAAGCAGTCAGTGCCTTGCAGGCAAAAGCAAAAACACGAGAATATGACTTCTCTGCTATACAGTGCTCCACCCCAAGGAATCCACCGCCAGTCTTGCTCCAAGAATCTGACTTGCTAACAAATGAGCCACCAACCCAATTCCCATTCTCTAACCAATCCTGCCCACACATCCACCTGTTATCAGACCAAGCCTTTCCATTTAACATCTTCCCACCTTTCCCAACCAAATCTCTCAAAATCCCTGAATTTGAAAGCCCCAACCCTGGTGGCACAGGCAAGTCTAAAATGGGTCTCTTAGAAATATGCCCACAATATGAACACATGAACTTGCCACCACCAGGATTCTGATATCTATATGGAGTCAAACAATTTCTACACCTCCGTGTTGCTGTTTTCCTTAATTTCTGCATTTCAATAGCCTCAAATCTCTTCCTTTCCCTAAGTGAAGCATTTCTTCTCGCCCGCCAAGCTGACAACTTAGGCATCAAAACCTCATACCAGCCAAGAGTAACCACAAGCACAATCACACACGCAAGCCTTGGTGATGTGATTTCAAAGCGAAATGCTGGTGGAAATAACTGTGATAAAGCCCATAACCCAATCAAGGGAATCACTAACCAGGGTAACATGGTTGCAACTCCCCGCGACCACTTCTGGATCGAACACAGTATACACATTATCCTTTCAACAGACACGTATCTTCTTCCTTGTCTGGAAAGGGCAATCAAATCAAAAATAAATTTCTTGACTCACGAAAATACTACCAAATTCAAAGAAACTCTCAATCTTCCGTTCTGTAACAACAACAATAACCCACAGCTCCAATAATCCAATGAAACCCTCTACCTCAGAAAGTTCCCCTTTTCCCCAAATTTTTCGATTGCAAAACACCAGCTCTTCAATTCTTCAAAACCCTAACAAGGCGAATCATGAGAAAACACCTATGAAGCAGAAAAAACGCGTTAGGGGTTCAAAAAAATGGTCTTTCATTTTAGCTCCAAAACCTAATGAACACGAAAAGAATAATTCAAAAAAAGAATTTGTTACAATAATGGCGAATGAAGCAAACGAAAAGAAGAAAATAAAGGTTCTCACAGATTCAATGTCCATCGGAGATTAATCGGCAACTAATCGTCGGTGGCCGGAGCGGGCGACGACGGTCCCTTTAGGTGCAATTTTTCCGTCGAAATAAACTGTGAAGATTGTTGGATTGATGAAAGAGAAAGTATTTTCTTTTTTTCTTTTTAAAGGAGATAAGAGAGAGAAATGTATTCTCTGATCATTTTGGAAGTAATTCAACCGGGATGTAAGAATTAAATCAAACAGGCTTATAATTATGACTTCTCTTGGCAGTGATTAGTGTAGTAATTAAAAATCTATTACGGTTAATTTAATTTACCAATGTATAAGTTTCTAATTAGTGCCTACTTTTTTTTTCTTTTAATCAAAAAAATATTTCCAGTCTGATGGGTCATGTTTTTAATATTCATAATAATAAAAGGAACATTCTCATATCGCAAACATAAAAATCATATTTGTATGTTATAGTTATAATTTGCATAATTGCGCTTCATATCAAACATAAATATGTATATTTTGCTATACATATAAAAAAATAGTTGTAGAATTCGCTATACATACACAAAGAAAGCAGTTGTATAATTCGATATACATGTACAAAAGAAAGCGATTGTATACAAAAGATCAATTGTATAATCAGTGTACGTATAAAACGAGAAATAGAGAAAGACAAAAGAAAATTGGGTAGGGAATATTTATATTGTACAATTATAAATGTATAGGACGAAGATATATGTGTTTGCATGTGTATATACAATTTTCTCTCGTTTTATACAAACAAAAACACAATTTATACATTTCGTTTATGTTTGTAAAAGCGAGAGAGGTGAGGGTGGCAAGTGAGATCTGGGCAAGTGGTGAGCGAGATCTGAAAGAGGGAGAGAGAGGAACAAAAATATATGTATATATATGATTTCCTCTCGCTTTATACAAACACAAACACATTTTATACATTTGAGTTTGTATAAAAACGAGAGAGGTGAGCGAGACTACCACCAAACGAGAGTGGCGAGCGAGATTCCACCAGGGAGAGAGGCGAAAATAACAATAGTTTGTTCTAGGGTACAATTAAATCAAAATATATTTATAGAATTTAATTTGAATCAATAGTTTGCTATTATATATAATTTTTCCAATAATAATCTTTAGAAACATTGGCCAAAGGGCCCAATGATAAAACTCATTCATATATGTAAAAAATGTAATTTAACAAAAATAACGATTTTACAAAAAAATAAAAAATATTTGAACATTTTCAATCGATAGTGACAAAATAATATAAACGGAATTAATCGATAAAAATTCTAATACTTTGAGACTAAAGATAATTGTCAACAAATTACATTAAAATGGCAAAACATGTATTTTGACTATTTAACAAACAAAATACTTAAAAAGTATTAACTTTAGAACTATAAGACCAAAATTTGGTGTTAACATTTTTTTTTTTTTTTTATAACGGATGGTCAAAGCCCATTTGATATAAAAAAAAAAAGAAAAAATTAGCAAACTAGTCAAAATCAACAACTTAATTAGTAAAAAACTCACTACTTTAAAAATATTAGTTAAAATATCATTATTTTGAAAAAGAATATATATCCTAATTAAACCCCTATTTTATCTCCTAAAAAATTAATTTATTTACATTCCCATGTATATCCATAGTTCACTTTTTCCAAATCATTTTTATTTTAAAAAAATTAAAATCTGCAAATTTTCCCCATATCTCTCTTTTTCATATTTATCCCATAAGTAAAAAAAAAAAATCTCTCTCTCTCCATATTTTCCTATTCATATTCCTATTCAACCTTCAAATTCTTCTTCTCTTCAACCCCAATTTTCTTATTATCTTCTACCGAAATATTTTTTTTTATCTTCAAAATCTGGATTCACACAAATTTCTCTAATTAAGGTATTTTCATCGTTATCTTCTTTTTTTATATTTATTTTCTGATTTTATTGTTGTTTAAATCAATCTTATTTGGTGAAAGTAGGATAATTCTCATTTAGAACTATAAAACACTCTTCAATGGATGATTCTAAGAGACACTATTCATCTTAGTAAAATGATTTCTAATGATTTTCCATCATTTAATCTATGTATTACTCAAGAAATAACGGATATTGTAGGATCTGCTTCTAAAATGAGGGAAGAGTGACAACAAGAACAAAGTCTTCATCAAATTCAGATTGAAAACGTAACTCGTAGGGTACAAGAAAATGACGGTGAAGACCAAATTGTTGATGAAGAGGTATTTAAATATTTTTGCATGTTTAGATTTTTGCATGTTGAGTTGAAGTTAAAGAACAATTTTTTCAACAATGTGTATTGAATATATTTGTAAATTTCTTGTTATGTACACTGTGCAATATTTATTAGTTTGTATTTTGTATTCAGTTGTTATTTTATTGTTGTATTTTGGGGTCAGTTTTTGTTAATTTTGATAATGTATCATTTTTTATTCATTCCTTTATATTTTTTCATATTTGTAAATATTCAATAATTTATGAATACATTTTACATGACTATGATATTCCTTTAATGAACTTTTGTTGGATTTGTGTTGTATGCTATGTAATTTTTATGTATTTGTTGTATTTGTGTTATATGATTATCGTTAATGAATTCATTTTGGGTGATTTTGGATTCAGATGTGTTTGTACTAATTGTACTTTGTGTGAGCCTTGTTTGTATCCATAAAGTAAATATACACATTGTAATGCTATTTGTATGTTTCCAAAGTAAATACATATTAGTTGTATTCAGTGCATTCTTATTGTATATTGGATTCAGATGTATTTATTCAGTGTATTCTTATTGTATTCACACTAAAAAAAAACTTCCCAAGTCATTAATAAAGTCAGGAGTAGAGTTGTTAACAAAGTCAAGATTAAGTAACTAATATATGTATTCACAATTGTACTTGCATCATGTTATGAACAAAACTTTATTCAAGTAATATCACTTACTAAATACATAACAATCATCATGTTATGAACAAAACTTCATCATAGTAATAAATATTATGCATTCACAATAGTAATTCTTCATATTTCATAGAAGTCCCTTAACATATACGTATACAAAACAAATATTGAGACTATATCCATTTCAGAACAAATGCTTACAACACACATACATTGATCATATTTGTTTCGTTAAGGAATACAACTTATTCAAATAGTCATACGTTATCCATAGTTCATACAATTTACAACCAAAACAGAATACAGACGAAAATAAAAACGGACGGAAACAGACTACTTGTTTACAATTATACGAAACCTGAATACTACGCTTTACAATTATTTTCAATTACACTTTCAAATTTTTTTCATACTATATCAATTTCAAATATACGAAAACAGAATACAATTAACAATTATATGAATTATAAACAATTAGAAAAAGAATAAGGAAGAAGCAATTAGCTCGTCAAATTTGTATGAAAATCTTGAAAATCAAAAGTTGAGAGAATTCATCAGATTTTGGGAGTGTCAGTTGATTTTTTGAATTTTTTGATTTTTGTAACTGATGGGAGTTTTAAGCAATACTTCCATCTTTAGTTTTTTTTTTCTCCCCTTAATTTCTCCTTTCTGTTTTAAATATTTGTATTCTTTCAATTTAAACAATTAGAAAATAGATTAAAAAGATACATAATAAACTAAAATTGTGACATTTTTACTAAATAATAAAAGTATTGACAATGAGTCCTCTTAAATAACAAAATAATGACATTTTGAAAAATTTCCCTAAAAAAAAACATACAAATATGACTAAGCCCAAAAAAGGACCCAATCCAATATCTAAAAGTAAAAACTATTCTAAAATTAGGGGAAAAAAAGAACAAATTAGGAAAGGGAAAGTGACGGGTCTTCTTCTCCAAAATAGCCCTAGTTGTAGCTACCATTGCAAAAGCTTATCCAATCGTCATGTGTCACGTCTCGAGCCTACACCATAGACGTGGCCGGCACCCAATGACCATTGCTGGCCCTGAGCAAACTCTTGGTCTGGCTTACTTAACTCACCGAAAGACTTAACTTAATATAAGAAGACATTCTCATAAAGTAACTTCAATTAAAATAGCTTGTCCAAAATGGCACTTAAGTCTCACAATAAAATATTTATAAATAAAGAGACTCAAAACTGTCTATGTGTCTATGAAGCCTCTATAATACTAAGATGAATGTTGGGATAGACCCACAACATCCTATAAGTAAAGACTGCAATGCAATAAAAGAATCATCCGGAATGCAATGAGGCTCACCAGTGACTCTAAGTGCTCAAACTGGATCAACGAGGCGCTAGATGATGATCCTGGTTACCTGCATCTGCACATTGAATGTACGAGTATGCGAGTTGGAATGCTAAACAACAACTTAAGCTCGAAAAGAATAAGAAGAAACATTTACCTTAGCTCTGCTCAACTCATGAAATAATAGACTTTATATAAAGCAATAATGACACATGCAATATATATAAAGCTGGTAAACATTGTAAACAACTTAGTTCGTTAAAGAAAATGCAATAACAAACTCAACTTTACTTATATATGAAAATAATATAGTTTCTGTGGGAGATTCTATAGCCGACAACCACCACTCTGGGCCTAAGTGGTGATACAATGTCTTGCCCACACTGCTAGAACTGTCCTATACTTTGTCGTCGCATAAACTCCTTAACTTAGTGGATCCACTAGCTTAACTTACGTGATCATCTAAAAAGTATGACCCGTTAATACTCATGATGACTACATGATTTACATGGAGACTTGAGTTAATATGAACTCTTATCTCCACTTCGGTGCTTAATATCAATCCCAAAATATACTTTAGCTCATGCTTTTAAAAACAACTTCCTTTCTTTGGGTTGAGATAATTGCTCAACACTTCTTCTGGAATCAATGTTACTTTTTCTTGTTCAAAACCTTTTTGGGAAATCTTAGGTTTCTCTTAACTTAAATGTGAAAACTTTCATGAACCTTTAGGGAATACTTAGTTCCTTTATAACTTTTGATAAATGAACTCAACTCTTTACTCTTTGCTTGACTCAAAACTTTTGATCTTAAATCAACTCTTAGGGAATACTTAGTCCCCTTATATTTCTTGAAGAAAATACTTCAACTTTTTACTCTTCACTTTAACTTGAACTTGAGCCTTAAAACGAAGTTAAAACGTTTAATAAAGACTCTTGAAAACCTTTAAGAACTTTGCTTTGACTTACTTCATAACTTTAAACTTGACTCTTAATTTATTTGACTTTGATATTAACTTTCCTTGAATTGGATTATGGATTCAAGGTTATAATTCGTGTTTTTTGGTGATTTTTAGGTGTTTAGAAATCATTTGAAGTAATTAGAATCATTGGAAGGTGTTAATGTACCTTAGAAGGACTTAACTAGGCTAAACTACAAAAATTGGGCGAAAAATGCCGATTCAGGCGTGTTCAGGGTGCGCCACGCCAGATTAGTTGGTCTGAGGCACCTTGGCGCGCCGCCCCAGGCCATTTGGCGCAGATGGGGCGCGCCGCACCAGGTGCTACCCAGAAGCGCCTGAACGTCTTTCGTCTTTTGTTTTCTGATTCTAAATCACATAAACTTCCATAGTCTTTTCCCAAACCCTTAGGATCACTAATACCTTCAATACCCAGTAGATCTAACTCGAAAAATAACTCGGAAATTACGAATCAACATCAGTGAGCATTCAATCAACTCAACCAAATAGAGATTCAACAAGATTCATCAAGAATTCACTTCTAATCATGAAAATAATTCTAAAACCACTTAATTGAAATAAGTTTTGGTGTGTGGATGAATTAACTCAACACGAAAAATCTCACATACCTTCATAGGGATCACCCCGACGAATTCCACTCGAAATTCCTTGGCGTTCTTGGCGAAACCTTGTTCTTTCTCCTTTTTTCCTTCTTCTCTTCTCTTTTCTCCAAGCCCTAAGCGTAAAGTTAATTTTCTAACCTGAACTAAAACTGGTTTTTACCCCAAATAAATCCTTAAAACGAAATAGGAAATAAATGGGTGAAAAGACTAGTTTGCCCTTCCTTAAATTCGAATTGGAACCTTCCTCAATCCGACAACCCAACTTCCGATAGGCATATCTCCATCATACAATATCGAAAATGCGCAAACTCAGCGGCGCTGGAATAATCTCTCCAAGAAATTTCCAACCATATCAAGAGCTACCCCTAATTCATCCTGAGCTAGAAGTTATGGTCGTTTGAAAGTGACCAAAACTCACTTCTTAAGCTTAAAAAAAATTCTAGATTTTTTCCCTTTGTTTCCGAAAGTGATTATTTCCTATTTCTTAGTTTATTCCTAGCTATTTTGAGTTACGAGATGTTACACCATGAAACTGAAACAACTAAATTGGTACATCAAGCTATGGGTGTATTTCATATCAGACGTTAACAAGTCTCACTAACATCATGAAATCATCTCAACCGAAGACTTCTCCAACTCAAAAACATTTAATTGAATGTTCAGGTCAGGTGGCAACACTCCCTTACTTTCATACTCTATTTTCAATGTAAATTTTACCTGATTTCAGCCCTCGTATGTTTCGTTACTTAGCTATGTCATATTTAGCTCAACCAATGAGTTAATACCACTGACTACAACTTTAGGATAAAGCTACAATGATCTCCTTCATGTAATCTGCGATTCTGTGCTACCTCTACTGCGTGATTCTGCTTACGCAATTAGCTTAACCCTTCAATTCCAGCATGTGTTTGCAATGTCTTGATTTTTGACATTATGTACCACTGTAACCAGACTGTTGATATTAGTTCATCCATTATGTAAAAAAATCCATTTTGCAGCATATTAATTCTTAGATTAGGAATCTGACTTTTGTCCATGTTTAATAATGCCTCAGCTTCCCTAGGTAATGCTTGAAAATTATTATATCTAATGGAATCTGTACCTGCAAAAGAAAACACAATGTTAGCCATAAAATCTGCCAGCTTGTTCCCTTCTCGCAATGTGTGTTCAATGGCCACGTCCAATTCTTCCTTAATGACTCGTATGCTATTAATCTCAACAGATACCTGCCAAGGAATGTGCCACTCTCCTTCTACTATCTTTTTGACAGTTAATGAATCTGTTTCCAGAACCAAAGGAAAGAGATTGTGAATCCTACAATATTCCAGTCCTAGTCTCATAGCTACTATTTCAGTTTTTTAACTGTTGGACACTCCAATCCTTTTTCCTTCAGCATATACTGGATTGCCTATATCATCTCTAACACAGAAATCAACAGAGCTTGGTCCAGGGTTGCCTTTGGAAGCTCCATCTGTATTGCACTTAAAATAATGTGGCATAGGTAATTTCCAGTAAACCACTTTGCAGCCTACCGCAGGACTATATTTTGTCAAGAATCGTACAAATTCAGGCAAATTATTGGGCATATTATGCATCCATGGATATCTCTGCTTAGCCAATAGTATTAAATTGCTGCAAATCCCTCCCTTCATGCTCATATAAGACATACAACCACCAAACCTCTTAACATTTCTTCTTTTCCATACTTGCCAAAAAATAAACATTGGAACAACCATTATCAAAGGTTTAAGTTCTGCAGAACATTTTGCATTCCACCATTTATACACAGTGTCTTTAAAATGAATGAAAGGACCCTCCTCTCCTACTACTGTGCCCGTAAAGTATGTTCATATTGAATTAGTATCTGAACATCTTATGAATAAATGTTCAGTAGTCTCCTGAACTCTATCTGTGTAACATTCACATTCCGCCCCATCACATATTCTATTTCGAACAAGAACTTCACCAATTGGAAGCCTGTTTTGCCATATTCTCCAAGTGAGGAATGAAACCTTAAAAGGAATTCCTGTAACCAAATATGCTAGTATTTAGACATGCTTTATTTTTTCCCCTCAGAGACTCCCAAGTAGAACCAACCGTGAACTTTCCATTAGCATTCAACATCCACCAAGGTCTATTCCATTGATGACGATAACATAGAAGAGTTTGACTATGTCTTGGTTTCTAGTATCCTAGTTTGTTTAGACTTTGTTGTCTCTGTACCGTAATCAACTAGGACTCTTGGTTAGTCTCTGTATGTATATATATCCTCGTGTAAATTGAATATGATTGTGAGATAAAGATTTTATTTCATGGTATCAGAGCCCTAAGAGGTTAAAACAACCCAAAAAGAAATAGAAAAACAGAGAACTAACTCCAATGGCGATGGACGATAACATCTCCACAGCCTCTGAATCGTTAGGAACAGATTTGATTGCAACTACACAAACCTCATTCACTAATATGCCTTTACCGTCACCAAATCTCGCACACCAATTACCAGTTAAACTCACATTCTCAAATTTTTTATTGTGGAAGACACAATTTCTTCCGATGGTTCGAGGGTGTGGTCTTGGTCATCATATCGATGGAAGCTCAGTGATTCCAGATCAGGTTCTGACTGGTGATCAGCCTAATCCCGCGTACCATGTTTGGCTAAGACAAGATTAACTTGTGTTAAGTTGGATTGTTGCCTCAGTCTCAGAAGGTATTTTACCTCAAGTGGTTGGTGTAGAGACTGCTCATAAAGCGTGGAGCAAACTTGTGGCTGCCTATGCATCTGGTTCCAAGCCACAGATTCGTGAGTTGAAAATACAGTTACACACATTGCGGAGAGACAATTCAAGTATCGAAACCTATGTGCAATATGCAAAGGGTATTGCAGACAAATTGGCTGCATTGCAGCATCCCGTTGCTGATGATGATTTGGTAGAATTCATTGTTGCTGGTTTCGGACCAACCTATCGTCCTTTTACACGATCACTTGAATCCCGTCAAGAAGATATTTCTTTTGATGCTTTATATGGATTGTTGTTGAATGAAGAACGACAATTGAAAAGAGATGAGGCTCTTAATGTCATAGCACCAACTGCACAATTTACCCATACCTCAGTTGCTACCAATCGTGGTCGGGGTAGAGGTAGAGGTAACAGAGGCCGTGGTCGCTCATCGAATCATGGCTACTCTCAGATGGCTCAAAATAATGGTTATTCATACAATCCTCCATTCTCTAATATGAAGTCGTCCGTCACTGATGCATCACCCATTATTTGTCACAATTGTGAAGGAAAAGGTCACATAGCACGAGTATGTCCGTCACCTAGAACACTCAATGAAACTCGATCTTTTGGCAGACCCGTCTCCAACCTAGCAAACACCCAACCCTCACCTACCCAAGATTGGTTGATGGATAGTGGCACCACGCATCATCTAACATCTAACCTTAATAATCTTGGAATTCACTCTGAATATCAAGGTCCAGAGGAGGTGACTTTAGGTAATGGCTCTAAACTACCAATTTATCATATAGGTAAAAGTTCTATTATGGCTTCTGCAAAAAAATTTACACTTGACGATATTCTTCATGTTCCTACTGCTACTCAAAACTTGGTATCCATAAATTCTTTTACCAAATCTAATAATGTTTCTGTTGAATTTTTTCCTAACCATTTTTTGATTAAGGACTTGGCAACGAGGGCACCACTACACAAAGGGTTGAGTAGCGGAGGACTATATTCACTTCCAGTTACAAAGTTATCATCTCCAGCTTGCTTTGCAACTTCTCTCGATGTTTGGCATGCTCGTTTGGCTCATGCATCATATCCTACCGTTCGTCAAGCATTACCATCAACTGTTTTAAAGTCTAGTAAATCTTCTAGTTTATGTGCTACATGTGCTGTTAGCAAAAGTCATAAGGTCCCTTTTAGTGAGTCTAGTTTTCAGGCCTCCAGGCCACTTGATTTAATTTGTTCAGATGTTTGGGGTCCTGCCCCAGTTGTTTCTAATGATGGTTATCGTTATTATGTGATCTTTTTCGATCACTTTAGTAAATATACGTGGATATATTTTCTTCACTTTAAGTCTGAAGTCCTTGCTGTGTTTATTCAATTTCGTACCTTGGTTGAAAAATATTTTGGTTGTCCAATTAAATCTTTTCAAGCTGATTGGGGTGGTGAGTTTCAAGCTTTGACAAGTTACTTACGTGATAATGGCATTACACAACGCTCTTCTTGTCCTTATACACCCGAACAAAATGGTTGTGCTGAACGTAAACATAGGCATATCGTGGAAACTGGTAGAGCATTACTACATCATGTTAACGTCCCCTCTCGTTTTTGGACTAATGCTTTTGAAACTGCAGTCTACACCATTAATAGATTGCCTACGCCTAGATTGCAAAATCGATCTCCTTTTTTGGTACTATTTCGAATTAAACCAGATTATTCTCTATTGCGCGTGTTTGGTTGTCTTTGCTTTCCTTGGCTGCGTCCGTATACGAAGGACAAATTATCACCTCGTTCAAAACCTTGTGTGTTCTTGGGATATAGTAAAATTCATAAAGGATATAAATGTTTTGATCCTATTTCCTCTAAATTTTTTGTATCTCGGCATGTCATTTTTGATGAAAGTGTGTTTCCTTTTTCATCACAGGATGCTATGGTGCCCGAAACATCAACCAATGCCGCCAACAATCCTCTCATATTCCAACTTCCAGTTACATCTCCAGCAGTTCCTTCTCCACCTCCAGTTTTGCGTACCTCCCAGCCACATTCACCATCCAGTCAAATTGAAACTCTACCTACAACCCCTTCAATTACATCTGGAACTTTGCAACCTTTACCGACTCACTCTTCAGTTAATGCGATTTCTCAATGTACTGACCTCTCTAAATGTGACTTGCCAGTTGGTGCCTCTGACTGTATTCCATCTCAGTTGCCCTCAACACCTGCTTGACGAATGGTTACTCGATCTCAAACAGGTTCATTGAAGCCTCAACAACCATTTTCCATGTCTGTTGTTACTCCTTCATTTGAGGAACCTACATGTTATACTCAAGCTATTAAGACTAAACATTGGCGTAGTGCTATGGCTGAGGAGTATAACACTTTAATACATAATGGCACATGGCAGCTTGTTCCTCCATCTCCGTTGCAAAATATCATTGGTTGTCGCTGGATATTTAAAACAAAATTGAAAGCTGATGGTTCCTTAGAACGTTACAAGGCCCGTCTCGTTGCAAAAGGATATCATGAACGGCCTGGGGTTGATTTTGTGGATACCTTTAGTCCAGTTGTTAAGCCAACTACTATTCGTTTGTTACTCTCGTTAGCAGTGACTAATGGTTGGCATATAACGCAGCTGGACATCTCCAATGCTTTTCTTCATGGACACTTAGATGAGGTGGTATATATGTCTCAGCCTCCTGGTTTTATTGACCCCTCTCATCCCGATCATGTCTGCCTACTTAAGCGCTCTCTTTATGGTCTCAAACAGGCACCTCGAATGTGGAACAAGCGCCTCACTGATGCTCTCCTTTCACTTGGGTTCATGGGTTCTAAGATTGATACCTCTCTATTTTATATGTCCACTCCAGGTGACAAAATTTTCTGCTTGATATATGTGGATGATATTTTAGTGATGGGCAATAACCCTGTACGTATCAAGGCTTTGGTTGGTCAACTTCAATCTCAGTTTGCCGTCCGTGATTTAGGCACCTTGTCCTATTTTTTGAGTATTGCAGCAACTTGGACGAAGGAATGATTATTCTTATCGCAACACAAGTATGTCACTGATCTTCTTCGCCGAGCACAGATGAACTCGTGCAACCCTGTTACTACTCCCATTTCCCCAGCTTCGAAGCTTTCCTCTTCTGGTGGAATTCCTTTCAGTGATCCTACTTTGTATCGTAGTATAGTTGGTGCCCTACAATACTTGACATTCACTCATCCCGACATAGCATACGTAGTAAATAAAGTTTCACAATTTATGCATTGTCCTATGGACAGCCATTGGGTGGCAGTGAAGCGGATTTTGCGATACATCAAATCTACATCTGCTCATGGTTTATTCTTATCACGCACCTCAACCACCCTACTTCATGGTTTCACAGATTCTGATTGGGGTGGCGATATGGATGAACGAAAGTCTACTACTGGCTTTGCCATATATCTTGGCAACCACTTGATCTCATGGTCTTCACGGAAGCAGCGTGCTGTCTCAAGATCGAGTACTGAGGCTGAGTATAGGGCCCTGGCAGCTGCAACTTCTGAACTCACTTGGATTGAGTTCCTTCTTCGTGAAATTGGTTGTTTCACCTCTTCTACTCCTATTCTTTGGTGTGATAATCTCAGTGCTACATACTTGACTGCCAATCCCATTTTTCATTCTCGTACAAAACACATGGAGATTGATTTTCATTTTGTTTGAGACAAAGGTTCGCGCTAAAACTCTTGTGGTTCGTTATGTCAACACACATGATCAGATAGCTGATCTGCTGACTAAGCCGTTGTCGAAGTCACAATTTCATGAATTGAAGTTCAAGTTAACAGTGGTTCAGCACCCTGCTCAACTTGAGGGGGAATGATGACGATAACATAGAAGAGTTCAATTATGTCTTGGTTTCTAGTATCCTAGTTTGTTTAGACTTTGTTGTCTCTGTATCGTAATCAACTAGGACTCTTGGTTAGTCTCTGTATGTATATATATCCTCGTGTAAGTTGAATATGATTGTGAGAGAAAGATTTTATTTCACCCATTGCTCCTCATCCTCAGAATTCCTAAGAAGTTGACTTACATGTCTACTGAAATCTTCCCCAAAAATAAATTGCAATAAATCAGAATTCCACTCTCCATTCAAAAAGTACTGTATGACCTCTTCCAATTGTATATTTCTAGCAGAGTCGATAGACATAATGTAATTAAATGCCCCTAATTGTGACCAATTATCAAACCAAATACTTGAATGTCCACATTTTGGTTCCCACCAAATATGTTGATCAATTAAATCTCTAGCTTCCAGCATATACTTCCACGTTAAAGAACCCCTTTTCCATTCTACCATCTGAGGCCTCTCTTTTTTACAATTACAATTTTTTTTTTGTTGAAAAAAATCAATTATTTTGTCCCTACCCTCAAACTAGCCCCCAAACCAACCACCCAGCCCCATACCACCACCACCCCAAAAATAATATTAAAAGTTATTTTAAAAGATATTTCTAATTTCATATTTTATTTTTGTACCCCCTATCAACCCCCTACCAGTCCCCACCCCCTTAAACAAATAAGTTTGTTTTTAAATTTTCTACTTCAAATTTTTGTTTTCACCCCTACTCTCGACACTCCCTCGGCAGCTCCCTGCCCCCACCCCCCAAAAAATAAATTAAGTTTATTTTTAAAAAATATTTTCAACTTCAAAGGTTTATTTTTTTCACCCCGATCCTCGACACCCCCACCCCCACCCCCACCCCGACCAGCCCCCCTAACGCCTCCCCCCCCCAAAAAAAAAAAATTGAGTTTTTTTTTTTAAAAATAATTATTTCAACTTCAAAATTTTATTTTTTCATTCCTACCCTCGACACACTCACCCCCTACCAGCCCCCCACCTCCCACCCAAAAAAAAAGTTTATTTTTAAAAATATTTTAAACTTAAAAATTTTATTTTTTTCACCCCTACCCTCGCCCGCCCCCCCTCCCCCCCAAAAAATAATAATAATAATAATAATAAGTTTTTTAAAAAAATATATTTTCAACTTCAAATTTTAATTTTTCACACCTACACCCGACCCCCCAAAAAAACCTAAATTTATTTTAAAAAATATTTTCCATTTCAAAATTATTTTCTACTCTATTAAAAATAAAAGATATTTTTCAAAAACATTTTTCATTCATAAATCAAAAATAAAATCTTTTTCGAAAAATATTTTCTACTCACCAACCAAACATGAGAAAATAAGTCAAAAATCTACTTGTTTTCGGAAAAGAATTTTCTTTCATACCAATCACACCCTAAATCTTCCACCTACCCAAATCCAACTCACTTTCTCCCACTATTTCTCTCTCTACCCGATCCCTCTCTTCCAATGCTCTCTAAATTTTCAAAAAATTCTTCATCTTCTCCACCCACATTCTTCCCCAAATTCCAAGTTCCTCCATTAATTCTTCCTAAGACATTCTTCTATTATCTTTTTCCCCAAACACAACCACCAAAACCCATAAAATTTCAAAGAAGAATCAAACCCACTAAACCCAACCCCCACTACCTACCCGACCACCACCCTTCTTCCCCAAAATATTTTTCTTTTTCTTTCTTATTTTTTTTTTCAATATTTGAGGCAAGGATGGCTACAGAAGGCATGAGTGTTGCAAGTGGCGTTGGTACTAGAAGGATAGGAAATGGGCGACTTTTGGATGTTCAAATCGGGCACCTACCAACTTGCCGCCACAAAAAATTGGTAAGAAAGTGGTTAATCACTATGGAGAGGAGTGGTATGATTGTAAACATTAAGCTAAATACATGATGAATATGTAAATGAAGGGCGATTGCTAGCGTAATTTCCTTATATTCACGCCCAAGTCTATGATTTGGGGCTTCATTACATCTTTGTGGATAAATGTCAGTGTCATTTGATCCTTGTGTGTGAATTTTATGCCAATTGGATTACACATCATTTAAGGTGGAACAAAGGTCTTATTCGTAATAATCGTGTGCAATTTTTGGTAGAAGCATTGAATGAGTTTTTGGGTGCCCCTAACTATGACCATTATGAATTTCAAACCATGATTGAACGACCCCATTATCGTGATATTCGACATACTTTGTGTGGGGTAAAATCTGAATCTAGGTAGGATAGAGTTAGAGATACGGGTTGACATTCAAATCTTCATTATGCCCATTTTACTCTAGAGGTGTGAGTCTGGTTGAAGATTGTTTCTAGTACCTTATTGTCGTGCCAACATATGTTTGAGGTCACTAGGAAAAGAGTTGTTTTGATCTACGGACTTATGAAGGGACTGCGAGTGAATATAGGTGCTATTTTAAGGCAGAATATGCTTAATTTTCGAACAAATGAATGATGGCATTTTTGTTATGGAAGCCTACTCACTAGGTCTCTCCATGCATTAGAAATTGAGGAAGAAGTCCATGATGTTTGTCCACCCCGTGCCCCTCATTTGGTGTGCCACTTGGTTGATGTCACAAAAACTGAAGTGCATGATCCGTCTCAAGGGCAAGTGTTGTCTACCGCGGATAGGCAAACCATGGATGATAGCAAGATGGGTCAAATATATGGGATGATTTAGCTTCAACTGTGGATTGGTGGCTATTCGGTGACTGAAGATGAAAATGCAACATTGGTAGAGCATTACCCTTTAACGTACAGCGCGATATACATGTGTTGGATGGGCTTGACATTCCAAGAACCCATAGATGATCATGATGCCACTACTGATGAGGAGGAGTCGGATATTGTTGGCCCTGGTGATGAAGCATTGATGCAGGCGATGGTGATGGTGATGCAACCTTCATGGCTGTGGATTTTGCTACGAATGTGGTGACTTGCTGATTTTGAGCAAGTATCCTAGAGGCCGACATGGAGTTTTCTTTCACTCTTCACTTTGTTTTAAATTATACACTGAGGACAATGCTTTGTATAAGTGTGGGGTGGAAGTTGAACTTACCTTGTTGTATATAGTTTATTTCTTTATCGAGTCTTTTTATTTTTAGGAGGGTTTCTCGGCTTTTGCTTTCGATACTTTTCCTGAGGATAGTCCCATTGAATCGACTAGGAATAATTTGCTTATTATTGTTGAGTCTTAGGGCCCGTTAGCCATGCGATATGGTATCATGATATGAAATTATGAAATGAAATTGAAGTTTTGTTTGGACATGCGATATGAAATTTTTGTGTTGTATATTTTCTCATAAACATAAGAATCTCATAAGTTGTCAAACTATTAAAATAGCCCCAATTGTTTATTCAATCTTACCAAATAATTTTTTTTTTTATAAAATCGCATGATAAATTATTACAAAACTGTTTGTTCTCCACTTAATTAAGTAACTGTTTCATCTAACTTTAGTTCAATAAAAAAAATGAACATAAATTATAGTGTATTAGTCTTTAATATTACTCAACAATTGGTTGGTGTGAGTTAAAGTGACCATATGGTTTTCAAAATAATAAATTTTATGTCGGTAAGAATAATAAATTTTAAAAAGTAATGATGTCATTATAAATTTTATTTACATATAAAATTAATGGTTAGTAGATATAAACGTGGGGTTGTTTTAACAAAATATAAACTTGTGGATCAATTTTTATATTAAAAATATCACAAATCATTATATGGAATTCTCATATCATGGTTTTTAGAGAATATGGAATCATGAGATGGAATCAACGTAAAATTGCATGTCCTAACGATGATTCCATCTCACAATTCCATATCGTGATATGGTATCGCATGGTCAAACACCTACTCAGAGTCGTTATAAGAGTGACAATTTCTAATGATGGATGGATGGCGATCGTATTAAGGGAAAATTAGTCACTAGGAGTAGAGAAGTATGAAACAGGCCTTTTTTGGTTTCTTTGAAGCATTGTCTTAATAGTTGGCCCGACGTCATGAGTGGTAACACTTTACTTGAAATGTTGAAATGGTAACCTTGAAGCAAACATAGGCTCTTTGTTTTGTCTCTAAATGAAAATGGGCTTAATTGTGTGGAAACACTGTAATGCAATTTATCTGAGCATGCTACAAGTGAATGTTTCCTTATATGTGTAGTGATTCCATGGTGGTGAGTACTTGCTTATTTTTTTGCATTGAATAATGTCTAAAACTTTCCCCAAGTGTGCCTAGTGAGTACCTTGTGTAATTTATGGAATATGATTGAGGCGTTTCTTTGAATAACCAAGTTTAAATCCTTTTGTGTGCCTCCAAACGAAATATTCGTAGTATATCCCCAATTGAGCCTTTTAGCCTTGAATATTTTCTTAACCCACTTAATTTAGCCAAATCCCTTTTTATTGATACCATAAGTATTCAATCCTAAAGTAATTTTCATGCATTATGTTAAGATGAAAAATCAAAGACAATGGTAGATAGGGTGGAAATGCTTGATTTATGTCAAAGGAAAGAGAAGAGGTGGAAAAATGATACCCTATGCGTTCCTAAATCTGTGATGGTCCTTGGTCCTTTTTGTGATATTGTGCACTTCAACTAACGTCGAAATCCTAAGTTAAGAATGGCTAATTCAGAAATTACCTTGATAACGACTCTGGTCCTTCCAAGGACTTCGTGCACCTCAACTCATACAAAATATATAAGTTGAGGGTGGCTATTCTTAAATGTGAAAAATAAATTGTTTGCATAAAGAAGGGCCTAAGTGAAAGAGAGGGCAAGGTGTAAAGTACATATGGGAAAATATTCATAGAAGTGCACCAAAGAGAAGGATAAATTGTTGAAAATGTATGTGTGCAAGTAGATCAAAATGTATGTCCGCAAGTAGATCAAACATGTGCATTAAGGAGGATGAGTCACTAAATTTATCCTAAATGTATCCTCCCTTACCTTAAGCCGACATTACAACCAAATTTAAGTCCTCTTGACTCTATGAGTAACACTTTGTGAAAGTAAAGTACACCAAGGGAAAGCTTAAGGCATGTTAGGATATGTGAAAACATCATTTGTGAGTTAGAGAGTTGAATTTCGAAATATAGGTCTTGTGATGAAAATATAGCATATGAACATGATGTTTGTGTGACCAAAAGGCTATACTAAAAATGGTGAGGTCATTCATGAAACATGTTTGCGGTATATCATTGTGTATTGTATTGTATAAGTTTCATTAGCCTCAAAAGGTTGTGAATAAGTCATTCATTGAGGTTGTGAATTGTTGATTGGTAGACTATCACGATGAACGAAAATTGTGAATTATTGCATAAAGTGTGTACCGCAAAATCATGAGTAAAGATGTTTGGCCGATTGTAAAGCGAGTGGATAAGTCCAAATGGTAAGAGTGTGAGTTAATAATTTAGAGTTTGTTGGAGGATTAACAAACTTTTAAGTGTGGGGTGGTGATCTTGGACATATTTACATGCCAAATTATTACGAATGACCCATATTTAACGTGAGTTTAAGAGCATTCACTAATATAAATTACATGTTTTGACTTATGATTGCGATGATCGCAAACTAATTACATGATTAGCAATTTTGTAGGGTTCCTAAAAGAGAAGTGATTGCGTAATGGGAGCAAAGAAATCAAGGAAGACAAAGTGACGCCATAAAAGGAGCTCGCGCGGTGCCCCAAACCACATGGCGTGACACTGGCACGAGGCACCATACAAAGAATAACTGAGGGTCATTTCAGGTGCATTGGCAGCGCAATGCTCCAGCCTATCAGGCACACACCCAAAGCCCTGACCAACGTGCTGTGCCAAATTTGGTTAAAATAGGATTCCTTTTTGGACTAAATTGGAAATACTTTTCCTAAATTCTTTAAATAGGACCCTAGGGTCATTTTGTAAGGGTTGAACTTCTTTTTGTTGTCCAAGAGAAAGGATTAACACATTAATAGGTTTCAATTGTCTAACTCTTTCTTTAATTTCGAATAGCATGAACAATACTATTTTGAGTTTTTGAATACTATGAGTGGCTAAATGCCCTTGTTCTAGGGCTTTATTCATGGATAAATGTTAAGCATCGATAGTTTTGAATTAATCATGGTTATATTTTCAAGTTACTTTGTGTTCTTATTTTAGTACTTGTTGACTGGACATCATAGAGATAAATCTCTTTTTTGTTCTTAAACTCGGGAAACACTAAGGTAGATAGACCAAATGATACAAAAAGCTTTATCTTTCCATTAAATTGAGTTGATTTGTGTTTAGAAGTGATGCCTATCCAAACACCTAGCTTGGTTACGAAACACGATGAAATATAAATGATGTCAATTAGGACTCCCTATCCGTGCTAAACGATGTAGTTATATGGCTAATTGGAGTAGGTGATTAGAGGTCACCATAATCATAAAATCTACCCTATAAATCAACAACTTGATAACCTAAATTAGTTCATTACTTGCAATACCATACATGAAATCCTTAGCATGTTGTAGCCCTGTAATTGTCTCATGTTTAAAACATCAAATTGAAGTTGTTCTCATAGTTACTGTATTTATTAAATTTGTCGTAGTAGTAATAAACAACAATCAAACTCTTTTGAAGACACTTTTGCTGAATTGTGGAATTAAGTTTGTTAATATAAATTGATCGTAAGCCCCTTGGATACGATAACTCATTTCTAAAAGAAATTATACTACTTGTGCAACCACGTAAAATTGCATGTGCATTTGGGCACGACAGCGAGAATAACATATTTTGAGTTTGTGACATTTTGAAAATGCAATAAAAAATTGGTTGACTCCCTAAATTCAATATGCTCTACATAAATTGGAACAACGGGAGTGAAGATATTTCAATAATTTAAAAAGACACTTTCAATAATTTATATATTTAAAAATTACATTAAAATGCTACAAAATCGCAATACTATTATTTTAAAATAATATAAACTTACAATCAAATAAAAGTTTAATTGATTCTCAAAATTTAATTTGAATCATATAAATTCGAATAGAAACAGTAATTTGTATTGGGCATGTGCTGACACGAGCTTCATACAAGAGTTTTTTCAAATTTTTTTAGTCAAACACTGGGACCGATTCCAAATCCACGTCCTTTTCTTTCTTTAAAATAAAACTAAACAAAAAACCCCTGGAAAATACTTTACAAATCATTACCTCAAAAAAAGGGAAAGCGCCACTCCACAAAATTTTTCATCTACCTCAGCCGACCAATGCTGAGACACAAACTAGTAGTTGTACCATAAAAAATCACAAGAAATTTCTTCAGAAATATTCCAACTTTATTTTACGCTCCTAAGCTCGGAATCATACGAGCAATGTTCTTACTTTCGATACAACGAGTGGATATGAGGTTAGAATTCTTATCTGTCTCAAGGTCATCAAACGTTATGTCAAAAATCCCTGTTACGTCATAATTTATTTTCTATTCAATACATATATGGGGAAACACGAGGAACACTTAGGTGTCCTCAAGAAACTAATAGTAATATTTTCTGGTTATGTAAGTAGCAGTTGGACAGTTTAACACACTTTGGCCAACTCCAGCCCGAATCTGGGTTGCCTTGATCATGATTTTCCAACGTGGTTTGGTAGTAAAAACTTGATTTTCCTAGCAAAACATTTGCCTGCATATTAGTCTTGATATTTATATGAGTATGATTCCGATCTCAAGACCTATAAGAAAGTACATTCAGTTTGGAACTGTTTATCTACCTTGCTAGCTAACCCTCTCGTCCTTCGTCCATATACAATGTCGAGATAATACAAAGAATAGCACTTATACCCTCACAATCACAAGAAAATTCTTCGTCGTAGTTTCAGAAATATTTCAACTTTATTGTACGCTCCAAATTAGGCCAACACCTTTGGTCTGATAACAACATTTATTTATCATTATCGGTATATGTGCATTTCTTTTCCCTTACTACGACCACATTGCACTTACTATTTTCCTTGGTTCTTGAATAGTAAAAACTAAAAACTTTGACTTTTTTGTTGTCAAACTTTAGCATTTTCTTAGAACTAAGAATTAGTTAAGCATCTAATAATTTTAAAAATACTTTCAATAATGTATAACATTTTTAATTCGAAATACACAAATTATTGAAAGTGTAATTTTAATTATAGGATGCTTAACAAATTCGTAGTTCTAAGCAAATTTCAAAGTTTGAACAAATTCATGTATTTAGCTTTTACTGATTTAGTAGAAAGGGGAAATAGTAAGTGCAAAGTAGTTGCAGTAAGGGAAAAAATATCAACTATATCTACTATCTATCAGGAAATGGAGTTGTAATAGGTCAAAATAAATGCACCCATACAGGTAACGATACATACCCGTTGTTATTAGACCAGAGACATTGGCTTAATTTGGAGTGTACAATATAGTTAGAATATTTATGAAACACAACCAATAATTTTCTTGGGATTTGTGATGGCACAACTGCTAATCACTGTCTCGTCTTAATATTGTTATGGATGGAGGACGAGAAGGTTATCTAGCCGAGGTAGATAAAGAGTTCAAAAATGAAATGTACGTTTTTATAAGTCTTGAGCTCGGAATCTTAGTCATATAAATATACAAATTGACGTGTAGGTGATGTCTTACCATGAAAAACAAAATCTTACCATCAAATCACATTGGATAACCATGACCAATGATGCATGTTCTCCAAACTATGACAAGGAGTTCACGAGCTCTGTATAAAGTCAATTGTTTGGAGGCTTGGAAGGAATTTGGAATGAAGGCTTGAAGATTTGAAGATTTTGCGAGCAGGTTTATTGATTATAATAAATTGGGGCTTGAAAAGAATCAGAGTTTGTCTTTCATAGCAAGGGAAACCTAAATCTCGAATTGCATGGAATTTTGGAGCTCAAACAAAGAAGTTATGAATTTGAAGCGCACCTTATGATGAAGTTTCTTCATGAGTTGAATAAAGAGGAAAATGAGTTTCTAATTTTGAGATTGCTTGCTTGAAATCCAAGCTTCAAAGTAATGGAGTTTGGTCTCCATAGAAAGAACAACTTGGGATTTCAAATTTGAAAGGAATTTGAGCCAAAATGAAAGAGTTGTGTATTTTGGATCTTTATGCTTCTTCATATTGTTCTTGAGGATAATCAAGTCTTCAGAGAAGAAGAATATTAAAAAAAGAGGTTATAGATCCAAAAGGAAGGGAAAAGGAAAAAGTTTGAGTGAATATACCTAGTACAAAAAGGAATATTCCAAAAGGGGTAAATACAAAAAAAGGTACAAGGGGGACCACAAAAGACTACAAGGTTGATTTGGCTTCTTCCAAATGCCATCTTGGATAAAATTTAGTTAAAAAATAACCCCAAGAAAATGATTTCATTTCTAATTCCTACTTTCCATTCCCTTGACTCCTAATCACTTCTTTTGATTCTTTAAAAGAATTAATTTTTTACTAGTGATTATTCTACTTAATTGTTAATTAATTCTTCAGTCCTTTTCTTTGTTAGTGCTAATTTCTTTTTGTGCTTTTCTTATTTCGCTTTCCTATTAATTTTCTTAGTTCAAGTCCATTAGATTTTATTGAGTTAACATTGTCAACGGGGATGAAATAGATGGAAAACCCTCGGCAAACCTTCTATAATAACCAATCAATCTCAATAAACTCCTAATATTAGTTGGGGATGTGGATCTAGGCCAGGCTCAATCTTGTGAGTGTCAACTCGAATCCTGTCTCTTGAAATAATGTGGCCTAAGAAGGCCACATGCTTAAGCCAAAACTCACATTTGGAAAATTTAGCACTTTTTTATAGATGACTATCATGATCCTCTTCATTACTCGAGTATATTAGAATATCCTCAATGAATACGATAGCAAACATATCAAGATAGGGATTAAACACTCTGTTCATAAGATCCATGAACGTTGCATGAGCATTAGTTAGGCCAGAAGACATAACGGGAAACTCATAATGACCATAGCGGGTCCTGAAAGCTATCTTTGGATCTCTCTTAGTCTCAACTAATGATAGCCTGATCTGAGGCATATCTTAGAAAACAAGTGGCACCTTGAAGTTGATAAAAAAGATGAATTCTCAGAAGAGGAGACTTATTCTTGATAATGACCTTGTTCAATTGGTAGTAATCAATACACATCATAAGTGAACCATCCTTCTTCCTCACAAATAAGAGTGGAGTGCCCCAAGGTAAGACACTTGATCAAATGAAACCTTTATCAATAAGGTTTTTTAACTGCTCTTTCAACTCTTTCAACTCAGCGGGACCTATTCTATATGGCCGAACAGAAATAGACCGAGTATCGGGAAAAATATTTATACCGAAATCTATTTCTCTCTCAGGAGGGACTCCGGAAATATCATTAGAAAGACCTCCGAAAACCCACTCATAACTAAAACTGACTGAATAGGTAGTGTCTCAACACTAAAGTCATTAACTCGGACCAAGTGATAGATGCCCCATTGGAAACTAACTTTCTGGACTTAAGGTAAGAACTAAAATGACCCTTAGGCACTACTGAACTACTAATCCACTTAATAACTAGCTCAATAGGAAACTGAAACTTAACTACTCGAGAATTACAATCAAATGTGGCATAACAAGCATGAAACCAATCCATACCTAGAATAACATCAAATTATACCATATCTAACTCGACTAAGTCAGCCATGACGTCCTTGTGATTGACAGAAATGACACAATCACAATAAACTCTCTCGGCTAGAATAGACTCACCAACAGGTGTGGAAACAGTGAATGGATCAAGAAGTTGCTCGGTAATTATATTGAACCTTATACCAATATATAGAGTCACAAAAGATAGACTCGCACTAGGATCAATTAAAACATAAATATCAAAAGTAAAGAATTTGATCATACCAATGACAACATCTGATGAGTTCTCTTATTCTTGGAGATTGGTGATAGCATACAGACGGTTTACTCCTCCGCCTGTCCTAGAAGAAGCTCCTCTAGGTTCAACTCTGTTTGGTGGAGCCACTGAAGAATATTGGGCTCTATTTCCCCCATTACCACTTCCCTAACTGTTCTTAGGTCACTCTCTCATGATGTAACTTGTTTGACCACACATGAAGCAACTAGTGGAGCTATCACGACATGCTCCTGGTAGTTCCTACCACACTTAGCACATATAGGAGTCCAATTACCTCCTTATGCCACACTACCTTGGGATTGTGCAGGTCTAGATATGAAGTTATGCGAATTTGTTCTTGAACTCACCTCTGTTCTTTGGGGTAAGTGCACTAGCTGACGATGGAGTAGGTCCATTTTGCTTTTGTTGAAAAGATAACCGGTTCACATTTCTCTTCTACTGCCCGGGGTCATTTGCTGATGTCTTAGATTTATTGTTTTGGGACTCTTCCCTATTTCTCAACTTGTCTTACTCAACCTGCTTCACAAGGATCATAAACCTTGTGATATCCATGTCCCCTATAAACATCTCAGCATCACCCTTTTTGCTTGACATACGAGATAACCTAGAAACAAATAAGCTCATCCTAATCCTCATGTCAAATAACCATCTTTGGAGAATTACGGGAAGTTGGGTGAACTTGAGGTTGTACTCATGTAAATTCATACATTCCTGCTTAAGAGGGAGGAATTATCTTACCTTTGCCTCTCTTAGCTAACGAACAAAGAAACACCCTATGAAGGCCTCTTTGAATACATCCCGGCTAACAATTGGTGAACCTTCAACTCTACTCTTCTTCGATTGTTCATACTAGAATCTAGCAAAAATCTTGAGTTGGTTTCCAGCTATTTCGACACGCTCAATATAAAAAACTTGCATCACCTCAAACACTTTTTGAAACTCTTCCACAAATTTTTCCGGATCCTCAGTGACACTTGAACCAGCGAAGTGCGGAGTATTCATCCTCAAGAATTCACATGTCCTGGATATACTAGCCACATCTTATCGATTCCCTCTTTGTTGCCCATCTTGGTTGGTCACAACTTGACTCAATAGCTAGATAACATCCCGAAACTCACCATTAGTGGCCTCTTCTTGGAGTTGCATTTCTGGTGCATTGGTAACACCTTGATCACGGGGATCAACATTTCTCCTAGCACGACGACCTCGAACAGTTCTTTGTGGAGGCATGATCTGAAAGATATGCGCAAACATGAATTAGAAAGAAACTTTATAGAGTGTAACTCTACCATACGAAAAGAGTATGAAAGAAGTGAGATAATTCTTGAATGTCGCAACCTCCTAATTATAGATGTGGCGTATTTCACATCGATAACTAGGACTCTACAAACACGACTTCATAGACACCCTAGGACTCTTGAAATATGTGCTCGGATACCAAGTTTGTCATGCCCCGAGCCTACACCCTAGACGTGACCGACATTCGAGAACCATTACTGACCCCAAGCAAACCCTTGGCCTGGCTCAACTCTCAGCGGAAGACTTATTCAACATTAGATAAACTCAAATATAAAGTTTTAACTCAAATATCTCAAACACTTAACTTAGAACATTTAAAACTATTCAAACTGTCCATAAGGGCAACTCAAGTCTAGATTATTAACAATAGAAAATGAAACTGAATTTTCAACTGCTGCCGTCTATCTACCTATGAAGCCTATAAATGACAATGATGGAAGTTAGGACAAGACCCACGATATCTTAACAAAATTGAAAAGTAAATGAAATCCTCTGGAAGGAAGGAGGCTCACCAAACTAACTCGAACTTATGTGGTGTCAACGAAACATTTGTATCTGCATGAGGAAACAATGCAAGCCAAATGACATCAATACATTGTATGTACGAACATGTAAGGGGAACACTGAACATTACATAAAAGCTTGAGTTTGGAAAGAAGAAAACATACCGACCTTAACTCATGGATACTGAACTCATGGGTACTTGAGGGGATTAAATTTCTTAAGGACACACAGTTGATTCTGTGGACTCGGATAGTTCTTTGTGTTTTTCTTTTCATCTTTTATTTATTCTAGTTTGCTAATTTGAATACGGAAGACAACAAGCTTAAGAAACTTAAATTGATGGTATTTTATGTGGTAAGGAAAATACTTCTATTTTTTGTGTTCTTTTTGTTGGAAAGAAGAAGAAGAAGAAAATCATTTTATCGTATGATAAAAGAGATTTGAGATGAATAGTACTACTTTAATATGTTCGAGAATATAATCTATAGTAAGTTTTTCTTTGATCGGTAAGATTAATCTTATATTCTTCCCAAGTGCATTCAAGCATTGCACCCCTTTAGTTTTCTTTTCAATAAGAAAAGTTATTTTGTGCATAAAGGTTAAGATATGCACTTTAATTATTTATTTATTTATATATTCTTGGTTTTACATAACTATGAGAAGAAGTAAATGTTCAAATATTTGAACCTAATTTTAGTTTCTTGTTGAAATTAAGTGTCTTCTTGAGAAAAATAAGAATATGATGGAAACTGAGAAAAGAAAAAAAAATAGCAAGGTAAGTGACTTGCATGGAATCATTGCTGACAGATAGAATATGATTCAATGATAGTAAAAATCAAGTTCTATTTTTATTTCACTTGTTTTTTTTGCTCTCCCTATCCTTAATAATTTATGATATTTATCTCATAAATTTTAGGATAGATGATCATTATGTGATGATTATTACTATTATGTATTATGTTAAGATGGGAAAAAAAACTTTTGTAGTTTTATACTCCATGAAAAATTTGATTGTGTTTGAATTTTGGAGACTAAAATCTTCTGATTTTTTTTAACTCCTTAGGTTTGAAGAATATAAGAACTTCACGAACAAATCAGATTGTGCAGTGGCTTGAAGAATATAGAAACTTCACCAATTGTTAGATACTCTGTTTCAATGAATATTCTGACTTGAAGAGTAAAAAATCTTCGTAACGAATATTAAGGCTAAATGATTTGGAAAAACATAAAATCTTCATCGTTAGTTAAAAATAGTACTGTATTTGAAGTTTCTGGAGATTAAAACCTTTTTGGTTTACTACTCTGTCTGAATGTGAAACTGATTCGAAGAATATAAAAACTTCATCAGAATTCAAGGTTCATTCGGTTAACGATTAGAAGAATATAAAAACTTCATCGTTAAACTTGAAACAAGTTGTATAAAGATTGAATCGTTATTGTTAGTATTCTAAATACTAAGTGGTCTGTCTAGTTGTACAAATGAAAAAACAAACACTAGTAACATAAAATTAGTGATTTTTGTGCCTGCAATGGGTGTTTCTATGGATTAAATCTCCAAAAGAAGATTTCGTGTTGTCAGTGTGTATTTGATGGTATACCATTTGAAAGCATGGAAAAAAAATATGTGGAAAATAATTTCAAATATTTGAATAATATTTTTGAGAACATATTTAAAATGTGGGGGTTCTTTACTTGTGATAAAGGCAAAATTAGACTTACTATCTAATTTAAATTTGAAAGTACAAGATATGAAATTTGATGATATTCTTGTATTATGTTAGACCAACAAAATTCTTGGAGTATATTTGATATTGTGGTCGTTGAGTCTCACTTCACTAGTATATGATATGACTAGTATAAAACCACAAAATTATATTACTCGTTCAAAAGAATTGTATTCTCTGATGAAAAAGTTTCACTTAAATTATTGTGATTTTTCATGAAAATAATATGTCTATTAAATTATTATTATTTATAGACATGACGTTGGTGAAAAGTGACATGTTATGTTTGTGTTGTAAAACAAACTTTTGGATCATATTGCCCTTATTGGACCAATGAGACTATGGTCATGGGTAACTCTATAACAAATTGAATGTTATGGAAAGGTCCTTCTAAAAAGGACATATGACAAGGACTGTAAAACAATGTCTATATTTGAGAAATAATAAAAAAAAAAGAAAAAAAAAAGTAAAGAACAAAATATTTGTGGGAAAAGGTTACCTCACAGAAGGTCTTTTCAAACTTAGTATTTTTGTTTGTTCTTACTTGCTTGACTCAAATTGTTTGTGACACAAATTATTGAGGCATTTCAATTACAAAACCTTGCAAAAACTGATCAACTTAGAAGTTTTGCCTAACTTATAGTGCAATAAATCAATGTCAAGTATGTGTTGTTGAAATGAATTAAATACCTTAAAATTGGTTAACACTGACATTTGTGATATGAAGTTAACACCATCTCGTGGTGGAAAATAATGCTTCATAGATTTTATTGACAATTGCACTATATATTGTTATGTCTATTTGCTGAATGATACGGATAAAGCAATGAAACATATAGGTAATATAAGACTAAAGTTGAAAATCAGTTGGATAAAAAGATTGTCATGATTAGAAGTGGTAGATGTGGAGAATATGAATATTCTTTTGCAGAAATATATTTGGAAAATGGAATCATTCATTAAATTACTGCACATACTCACCTCAATCTGATGAAATTGTTGACAGGAAAAAAAAAACGAACTTTGAAGGAAATGTTGAATCTCCTACTTATAAGTTAAGGTTTACCACAAAACTTGTGGGGGGATGCTATCATTATAGAAAAAGAGAACAACAATTTTTTTTTATGTTGAGAAAGAGAGAAACAAAAAGTTTTATGTGATAATAAAGGGAGCAACAAATAGAAAACTTTTGTTTGTTAAGAAAGGGAGCAACAAAAAGTTTTATCAGACTTTGTTGTATCCTGATAGAAAATTGTTTGTCGTTTCTTAGAGTATATCAAACAATAACTCTTGAAAGGTAGTGATCTAACAATTTTCAATACAGTCTATTTCATATAAGAAATGGAAATGAGGGAACTATTCCCAAATAGGTCGAAAGAGGACCTAAGACTGTGGATTGTATATTCATTGAATATGCTACAAATAGTAAAGCATGTTGATTTATGGTTAATAAGTCCGAACCACCGGATAGTCATGTAAAGGGTCTAAACGACCTTGGAAAGAACCAAAGGAGAATGTACTTAATAAGGAGATTCAGAGGCGTAGTAAATGTCAATGGACAAATTACTTCCTCCAGGTTTTATTTTATAATATTTCTGACCTTGGAAAGAACCAAAGGAGAATGTACTTAATAAGGAGATTCAGAGGCGTAGTAAATGTCAATGGACAAATTACTTCCTCCAGGTTTTATTTTATAATATTTCTTCTTGAAAATGAGTCCATATAGTCGAAAAAGATATGTCTTTTATGGACTCATCCTTTTTGGAAAGAGCCTGTTAATAGTAAGATAGATTCAATCTTGAGTAACCATACTTGAGAGTTGGTTGATCTTCCTTCAGGAAATAAACTTTTGGGTTCAAAGTGGATCTACAAAAGAAAAAAAAAAGTTGCTGAAACTATTGACAAATACAAAGCAAGATTTGTTGTCATAGGCTTTAGACAATGACAAATCCTTGATTATTTTGACATATAATAGCCTAAAAAAAAGTGTAAGCTTGTTAAGTCACTTTATGGACTAAAAACAAGCGTCCAAATAATGACATGCGAAGTTTGATCAAACTACATTGACAAATGAATTCTAGATTAATGATTGTGATAAATGTTTTACATTAAAGACATTCCAAATCACAAGGTCATTATTTGTTTTTATGTTGATGACATGTTGATCATCAAAAGAGACACATATGGCATAAATGCTACTAAGCATATGCTAGAAAGTAACTTTGATATGAAAGAAATTAAAGTTACTGATGTGATTGAAAAAGTACTTGAAAAGTTCAAGTAGTTAGATTTCAATATTGACTAGACTCCAATAAATGTGAGCTTACATTCCAAATCACAAGGTCATTATTTGTTTTTATGTTGATGACATGTTGATCATCAAAATAGACACATATGACATAAATGCTACTAAGCATATGCTAGAAAGTAACTTCGATATGAAAGAAATTAAAGTTACTGATGTGATTGAAAAGGTACTTGAAAAGTTCAAGTAGTTAGATTTCAATATTGACTAGACTCCAATAAATGTGAGCTTTGTACTTCAAAAGAATGAAGGAAAAGGTGACTCACAATTGAATTATGCTAGATTATTGAGAAGTATGATATATGTCATGAAATGTACGCGATTAGATATAGCATGTGCTATTAATAAACTGAGGCGGTTCACAAGTAATCTTAATCAAACTCATTGGATGACAATGAAAAGAGTTTTGAGTATTTGTTTTTAAAAAAATAAATAATACTTAACAAACTATTGCTTTGCATTATAACTAGTACTCAACAGTATCGGAAGAATATAGTAATGCAAATTGATTCACCAGGTCAAATGAAATAAAATCCACGAGTGGATATGTATTTACTCTTGGTGGAGGAGCAGTCTCTTGGAAATCTTCCAAACAGAAATGTATCGCTCGCTCTACTATGAAATCTGACTTTATCTCTCTAGATAAGACCGGTGAAGAAGTTGAATGACTCCGAAATTTCTTGAAAGATTTTTGGCCCAAACCTTTAGCTTATGTATGCATACACTAGGTTGGGCATGGAGCATGATGTATAGCGGAAGATCTCGTCATATATGACGTAGACATAATATCGTTAGAGAACTACTCTCTAGTGGAATTATCATAATTGACTATGTAAAGTCAAAGGATAATGTGTCGGATCCACTTATAAAAGGCCTAACTAGAGATAAAGTTGATAGATTATCAAAGGGAATGAGACTATGGCCGAGAACAAGTCATTGTGGCGGTAACTCTACCTAGAAGACTGGAGATCTCAAGATCCAGGTTCAAGGAGATCAAACAAAGTCATTAATGACGGTTCAACATTGTCAAAATATTATTTTTTATGGTCCATTCTCATGATAAGACAATGTTCAGTAACAAGGATAAAGGCATTAGGACTTTTTGATGGTTTCTAAGTTTGATACAGGGTATATCAAATGGTGTATCTACGGGATAACACATTTAGAAATCACCTATCTAAGTGTGAAGTGTAAGCCGCTTCAAGGAGAATCCGGTAAGGCCAGTTCTCGAAGCACTTATTAACCGAGATGTGTTCATGGCTGAAACGAACAAAACAATGAGAACCAAAAGCAATTCAAGGGTTGATTGTGTGACTTATGTTGTCTAGGTATACACCAAAGCTCGACGGTTCAAAGATATCAAATCTACCGATTGACCGAGTATATCCGATATATGTTCACTACGGAAAATTTAAAGGGAAACCTACTTATCCAGATGCGATTAGCCCTTACTTACGAATCACAGAGTTTTTCATGCATAAGTTTTTTAAAAAATTGTTGGGTTTTAAAGGTATGAACAGGAAATGAAGGGTTGTGACTCTCCTGAAGGGTTGTCACTTTGCCGGAGGGTTGTGTCCTTTATGAAATGTTGTGTCCTTTCTAAAGGGTTGTAACCGTTTGAAAGGTTGTGCCTTTTCCAAAGTGTTGTGACCTTTCTGGAAGGTTGTCTTCTTTCTTAAGAGTTGTCACTTTTAGCCTTTGTTGGCTATAAATAGAGAGATTGTCTCTCATTTTTTAGCATTGAATTCTTCCTTTTTCTTTTTGCATATATTTCTTACAAAATAAAATCGATCGATCGTGTCTGTATGTGTGATTCGTTGCTGTCATTTTGAGTTCGTTGAAATTATTGAAGTTTGAGGTACCGCTACTTCTTTAATGGTTAATCCATTTTATCTTGGGAGGAATTAATCTGTAACCTCGGGTACTTGAGGGGATTAAATTTCTTAAGGACACACAATTGATTCTTTGGACTCGGATAGTTCTTTGTGTTTTTCTTTTCATCTTTTATTTCTTCTAGTTTGCTAATTTGAATACAGGAGACAACAACTCTGAGAAAGCACAAAGCAAAAAGGAAATATTCCCTTTGGGGATTGACTTACTGTTACTCTTTCATCCAAAAGTACCTTTTATAACCTGTGGCATTGATACTTAAGAAACTCTTGACCAGAACTATGAATAAATTCCTAGAGCATCTCTACACTACTTCTCTGCAAAACAGCATCAGGATGATCAGTGTGATGCAGAAAGGAGTTACCTGTTTTTGTTGGTGTTCTAGTGGTTCTTCCTCTACGCGGATAAGGATACTTAGTAGATCCTCCTAGGATTGGCCTGACATAAGAGCAACATTCAGATAAGAAGGTAAAAATATAGAAGGTGGTCAGAGGGATAATTATCAGAACTGAACAATATATTCAAACACAAACAATTAGCACACAAAGGTATGACTTGATGAGACTCAAATTTTATAATCAGAGTGCGAGTAAACGGATAAGTCAAGAATGAACATTTGATACCTTCATCTTTTATCCATTATCAAGGACCTTCAACTGATCAAGATCTTTTCCGAGTTGTCGGGATGTTGGTTCTAGCTCTGCTAATAAGACTGAACGGATCTTTATAGTTTTTCCATTAAAGAGCATGATTGGTCTGAACATGCCGAGCTGGTACCTATAAAGCATGTACTCTCATATTTATAACTTATACATTCTAAAATCGTTTATGCTATTAGTGCATGTCGTTAACTTCTAAGGCTACTACTAATTCTACTTATCATGGACTGTTACGTCTAATAAACGGAAACAGATTAAGTTTACTACCAGAATGCCAGCCCCTATGATGATACCCATGAGGAAATTAGGGACAACATTATCTACCTATCTAGTCTACTTGTTGATTCATCAATGAAGAGCAATCTAGGCCTCATTAGAATCGCAAGGGCAATACTTACCCTCCTAATACATAGTTGGTTCATAGATATAAGAATCACTAATACATAGTTGGGTCTAATTATAAAGGATTTTACGATGTATGAGTTAAGTTGTGTTTTCTCTAACAAGTTAAGTTTTAAGATGAGATTATTGCTTGCTAAAAGAAAAGAGAAATGTACCCTTTAAAATTTATCAATTCCACAAAATAATGCTTAATGATTTACAAGAATCAAGTTTCATGTTCTTCTAAAGCAGTTCACCACCTATTCTACGTTTCCACACTTCGATATGCCCCTATCCACCAAGATATGGTTCGTAGTGGAACAAACTTTGATCAAGAATCTAAAATCATGGACGAAGAACATCGCTGTTACAATCAGTCTTTTGCAATAACCGCCTCAGAAATCCAGATCAGCTTCTTCCAATCCTTAGAAATCAGCCAAGTTTTCTAGGTCATGCAATACAATACTATAGTGGAAGAGACTGAAGTTCTAAAATGGAGTAAACATAAACGATTTTGAGCATTCAGACATTCAAAACCTCAAAAACTCAGATAATTACATCACTCAGCCCAAGGTGGGAGTAACATTACATTGATGTGCAGGGTTTCTCCTCTTGAAGTATCCCCAACAAGCTTTGTCTCGGTGGCAGCATGAAGAGATAATCCTACAGCACAGCCACGAGAAATTAAAATAAAGACAGAGAACATGGAGCATGATAACAATACATCATAACATCATGTTGGGCTAAAAAAGAAACCCCATCCTTCCCACAAAAGAAATAGAAAATGTCTATTATCTAGTGCCATACCACCGATATATTCAGTATGTATCACTAAAGATAAAACAAAAATAGGGAGGTCGAACACAATGCACTTCAGCAGCAAAACTATTTATAGTCTCTTATGCAATCGGATAAAACTTGATTTTCATTTAACTTTAAATAAATCACCAATTGCCGCAGTCTGCTAATTCCAAAGCACAGAAACACAAAATACATTCATAAAGAACATTCAATTTCACAAATAAGGATATACAGAGACTTCTGAAAATTGCCTGACTGAAAAATATAACAGAGCTAAGTACTTAATAAATTTGCATAGCTTGAAGAGATAAATGTTCTCGTAACCTCATTTTGTTTCTATCAAATCTCATCACTCAAATAAAACTAACTAGAATGTAGACAACGTTGTTGATACAAAAGGAACTACTGACTGCTACTTGTGCTAGTTTGAACCCGAACACCACAATTGTTTGTAGGTACATTAGGAACGTCAATATCAGATTTTGCATAAGTGCACAAAGTCTCAAGTTCAAGGCATAAAAATGTAAAAGTACACTCTATTGATTCACTAGCCTGATTTTTGATGCAGAGATCTCAAAAATATTTAGCCTAGTAACTAAAAAATTGAATTTTATATGAATGAATAAGGTTTCAATTAACTACTAAGTTTAATTGTTTACCTTCAAATCAAATAAGAGATCAAAAATCGAACTCCACAATAGCTAGTTTAATTGCTATCTGCAATTCTGCACCAATTTTATAGGACACAAGATCAGCTGTGTGATATAGAAACACATGCATCAGTTCAAATAGAACTCTAGAACATACACTCATACATGACCCAACAACTGAATAAAATTAGATATTAGTAGTCACCAAACGCCATTGTCGTACAGTTCAAATTCGATCTGATCGAATATGAGGCAACGCGATGATGAATTTGCCTATACGAATACGGACTGCTGACGGTGAGCTTGTGAAGAGACGTCGGCAACTTTGATTCCTCTTTCTTCTCATCAATAGCACCGATGTGCTGAATTTCACTACCGTTGTGATGAACTCCACCACCGTCAATATGCCGGATTACACTGTCAGTGTGCCTAACTCCACTGTAGTTGTGCAAATTTCCATCGCCATCGTGTTGATTTCCATCTCGTTGTGCTGATTTCGTTGAAGGGTGAAGATGGAGGAAAATTTGAAGTAAAAAGGAATTGGGGGAAGTAAAAAAAATTACAATTGATTTTCATTCTATTACTATTTATTTTTAATTGTCACTAAAGTACTACTTTTACTGGCTAAAATTCAAATGCCGGGAATAGTATAGATTAAATAATGTATTAGTGGCACTTTATTTATTGCCACTAAATAAATTCCACTAAAAGTATATTTTGTTATAGTGTTAGTGGACTTCATGTTATATGGTTAATAGGGCCAGTGTAGGTTCAAATATAAAACTATGCTGACTATCCAGAGATCAAACTGAAAAAAAACTACTATGCAATTAAAGGAGGCAATGTCCATTGATGGATAGATACATTTCTTTCTTCAGAAATAAATAAATTTGAAAATACACAATACAACAACATGATTCCTCACTTCTGAAGGCATAGAAATACCAAACTGCAATTCATATTTTTGTTTAATTTAAAGGTACTATCACGACTATTTACAAATATTGCATTAAACTATCTCCTACACATGAGAGTTTGAAGCTTAATGAGATATTTGCAGCTTGCATTGCCATTGGAACCTATGATACTTTAGTATTGTGTTGTTTTACTGACTTGTAGATTATACACAATTATTTGAGATACCATTATTCTTAATTCTCTTACTTAGTGACTTCAACTGCTTCATATTTAACACACAAGGGAACTACAAAGATGGAAAACCATATTCCAACTGGAAGTCCTAACTTTACCTTATCATGAAAATTCATGTTCTACATGAGCTATAACAATGAGCTAAATTCAAAAGCTTTTTAGCAAGTGCCATATGGTTATATAACCTTACTCTATATATTCTCTGAGATATCAAATTTTTTGTTCGTATGGTCTGAGTGGAGAATCCTAGAACCTACTTTCAGAAAGAAGGTAAGTGGAAATACTTTGAATTTCATTATCGTTTGGTTCAAAACATTATGATTTCTTAGTTTGCAGTATTTAGTTCTCTTTGAGTTGGTTTGGATAGACTGCTTTACATCTAAAAGTACTCCGTAAAGGAAGAAAAAGAATCTGAGTGGGTAATTTCTCAGAGAACACTAGAAGGGGTGGTATTTCAAGAATTTGCACCTAAAAGCAGAATATCTTCTAAGATTGTTGAACAATTATGCAATGAGCCGAAATAGCCAGGTCTCCTATATACATTTACTCACGCCGATAAACTACTTTAGGTTTTCTAACGAACTGCAATTTCTAACACCTAACGTATCATTAGTAAGAACCAAATGCTAAAATCAGTAGTTGCTAAAGTCATTCTTATGAATAAACTTTTTATATTTATGTGTTTCTTTACTAAGGAAAGAACTCTTTGACAAGGAAATTTAGAAAGCTATGAACACACTCTAAGGACACCATAAGGAGGAAGAAGATTACATCATTAAAAATTCAAAGAACTACAAGTCTTGGGGAACGAATTGGAAAAAAACTTCCTTAGAAATAGTTTAGCAGCAACTAGCAAGGTGACAAACAATAGTCCCTCGCTACTCAATTAGTTAGTAACAATACCACTAACCAGACATAAGTAACCAAGAAGAAATAAATAAAATGCACCATAGAACCGAATTCATCATACACGTACAAAAATAAGAAACATATCTAGAATGACCATTTTTCTATCAGTAGCATTGATAGGAGCCAGATTAAGAGATGAGTAGGTTCGATGAGCGATCAGTGGTGAGTAGTAATGAGAAAAAGTTGTAGTTCTTCTTTTGACACAATTGTGTATTTTTTGACTGCATAATAAATTACAAACTGTAAACAATCTACTCATTTTCCTCTTAAATATACTACACTTAACAAAAGAAGATTCTGTATAAAGCACATTATCAAACAGCAACAACTAAACACCAAAGAGGTAAGCCCGACAAGGACCCTAAAGTTACATACATATTAGTAGCTGTTAGCAGCAATGTAAGTAGTAGCAATCAATAATAGTTAGCAACAACTAAGGCAAAAACAGTAAGTGCATTACTTTTGTCATACACTGAAGTAGGCAAGCAGTGTCCTTTGTATGCACTAAACAAATAACACAAGACCATTGTAAAGGGAATTTGCAGTAAATTGTTCAATTCAGTACAGAAGGTGTATGAGCATTCCTCAATTCTAAAGCACAAATGTAACAATCACTCCATCAACTAATTCTTCATAGTTTATATGGAATTTCTGAAAGAAAGAAAAAAGAGAGGGCTAATTCTCCACCAAATGTACAATTAAAGTTGAAAATTTAAAAATTAGAATCTTTTATCCATTTGAACTACTGCCACTTTAGCTACTGAGATATACCCATTTTAATACTTTTACCATTTTAAATGTTTTCTCATGAAAAAAAATTAGAAGCAAGTGAATAGAATCTGTACGGTTGTACCTATTAGATATTTTAGTATTTACCTGTGGAATGTGAAATTGGATTGTAACTGCAGTGGAAGGCAAAAAATTGAATAATACCTTGACTAGAACAGTCAGATAAGACCATCACCCAAATATGCCGCAAAATCAATCAGAACTTACCATATCATGAGATGAAGAAAAGGGGACTAGTTTTCGGGGGCGTGGTAAGGGGTGGGCCGAGGATTTGGGGAGAAAGATGTGTTATAAAGTATTTGTATTATAGTGAATGTATATTATGTGGAGTCCTTTTAGAATATGGTTAAGATTCCTACTACTTGGGGAATAAGTAGATTTTCCTTATAAATAGAGGGTCCTCTTCACTGTAAAATCATCCCTCAAGAGAAATAATAAGTCTTCTATTCTCTCTACTTTCTTCTTCTTATTCTATAGTTTCATAACACATTATCAGCACGAGACTCTACTTTCTCAAAAGTGAAGGTTAGGTTTGAAGAATTAATAAAGGTATTATTTATTCTTTTGTTTTTAACTTTAATGGTCAATCATACGAAATTAGAGTTCATTGCCCTTCATATTTCGGGCAGAAATTACCTTTCATGGATGTTGGATGCTGAAATCCGCCTTGATGCAATGGGTCTTGGAGACACCATAAAAGAAGAAAATAAGACATCAAAAGAAAGCAAAACTGTGCACGAGCAATGATATTCTTGCGTCATCATCTTGACGAGATTATGAAAGTCGAATATCTCATAGTTAAGGATCCTTTTTTTTTTTTGTGAAAAAACCAAAAAGAAAGATATGTTCACTTGAAGATGGTCATACATCCAAAGACACGATATGATTGGAGGCATCTAAGGCTACAATACTTTAAGTCTATACATGAGTATAATTCTGCGATGTTTAGAATCACTTCTCAGTTGATATTATGTGGAGAAACGGTTAGTGAGATTGATATGATGGAAAATACATTCTCCACTTTCATGCCTCGAATGTACTCTTGCAGCAACAATATCGAGAGAAAGGTTTCAAAAAGTATTCTAAACTATTTCTTATCTTCTTGTGGATGAGCAAAATAATGATTTATTAATGAAAATTATGAGACTCGGCCTACTGGATCTGAACCACTTTCTGAAGTGAATGAGGCGTACACCCACCATGCTAGGCATGGAAAAGGCCACGACCCTAATCGTGGTCGTGGACATGAACGTGGACGTGGTCGTGATTATGGTCAAGAACGTAATTCTTTCATGGTGTTAGTCATTCATCAAATAAATTAATCATTCATCAAATAAAAATCACAATCAAAAGGAAAAAAGAAAGGATGAGAAACGTGAAATAACTAGCGAATGTTATTTTTGATGTGGTGGAAGAGGTCATTATGCACGTGATTGTCGTACTCCCAAACACTTGGTTGAGATTATCAAGAATCGCTAAAGAAGAAAGAGAAAAATTCCGAGGCAAATTTTGTTTGTGAAAATCAAGTTGACATCACACACATGGATGCAACAAATTTCTTTGCACATCCTGAAGGAAAGCTAGATCACTTAATTGGTGATAGTTCTGTGAACATGAAGAGTGACTTTTTTATGGTAGTAGTTATTAATAAATTTCATGTAATGATAGTTGTTTACGTGAGTATTAGTATTTTAAATTAGTTCAGTCATATTCTTGTAGTTCATTAGTTTGTTCCATCTTAATTAGATAACATATATTTTATTTATTTATTTATTTATATTATTCTAATATGATAGTGTTAGTCAAATACTAAACTTTATCATGTGTTTTTATTATATTAGGTCTTTAACTTGATCTAATGTTATAAAGATGCAGTCTATTATTAACTAGGATTTATCATGTGTTTGTATTATATTAGGTCTTTAAGTTGATGTAATGTTAAAAACATGTTGTCTGTTATTAACAAGGATTTATCATGTGTTTCTATTATATTAGGTCTTTAACTTGATCTAATGTTAAAAACATGCAGTCCATTATTAACTAGGATTAAATAATGATTTTTATTTTATTTTTTTCTAACAACTCGTTATTGACTTAGAGGAAGCAATAAATTAAGGCTCAACTTCTAATATTTAATTATTAGTTTATTACATTGAACATATTGTACCTTTTTTACTACACTAATAGTTAATATATGTTTATTTTGTGCATGTCAATTCTTGTGAAGATATGAATTATTCTAAAAACATATTATCGAAATATGAAGAGATTTGCTTTATTGATTCTGGTACAACACACACGATATTCAAAAATAAGAAATATTTTCTCATTTAAGTATGAGCAAAATAAATGTTACTACAATTTTTGCTAGTACTAATATGAATGAGGGATTTGGAAGAACCATTGTAATTTTGCCCAGGGGAACTAAACTCATCATTAATAATGCTATGTTTTCTCCAAAACCTAAGAGACACTTGTTGAGTTTTAATGATATCCGTGAAAATGGTTATCATATCCAATCAATGGATGAAATAAATCTTGAATATCTTGGTATCACCAAGAATGTCTTTGAACAAACATGTGTTATAGAAAAGTTCTCTACTTTATCTTTTGGCTTGTATTGTACAAAAATTAGTGCAATTGAGTCACATTTTATAGTATATAAGAAGTTTACTGATTCTAATACATTTGTACTTTGGAATGATCGTCTGGTACATCCTGTGTCTATAATGATGAGACGAATTATAAAAAATTCGAATAGACATCCATTTAAGGACCTAAAAGTTCTTTTAAATGGTGAATTTTCTTGTACTACTTGTTATCAAGGCAAGTTAATTATGAGACCATCACCAACGAAAGTTGAGATTGAGTCCCCTACGTTCTTGGAACATATACATGGGAATATTTGTGTACCTATTAACTCACCTAGTGGTTCATTTAGATACTTTATGGTTCTAATAGATGTCTCTTCTAGATGGTCTCATATGTGCCTATTGTTATCTCGTAAATTGACATTTGCAAAATTATAGACACAAATAATAAGGTTAAGGGCATACTTTCATGATAATCAGATTAAGTCATTCGTCTTGATAATACTGCAGAGTTTTCATCCCAATCATTTAATGATTATTATTTCGCAATTGGGATAAGAGTTGAACACCCCGTTGCTCATGTTCATACTTAGAATGGTCTCGCTGAGTTATTAATTAAACGTCTGCAATTAATAGCAAGACCACTACTTTTGAAAACTAGGTTGCCCACTTCTGTATTGGGACATGCAATTTTGCATGCTACAATACTTATTCGTCTCAGACCGACAAATTATCATAAGGTTTCTCCATTGCAAATGGTTATGGGTCAAAAACCTAATAAATTCCATCTAAGAATTTTGGATTTGCAGTACATGTGCCTGTGACACCACAAAACCACACTAAGATGGATCCTCAAAGAAGGTTAGAAATATATATTGGGTTTGAGTCACCCTCCATTATTCGCTATCTTGAACCGCTGACTGGAGACATGTTTACTGCTCGATTTGCAGATTGTCGATTTGATAAGATAGTTTTACCAAAATTAGGGGGAGAGAATAGTGAAATAAAATGAGAAATTTTGTGAAAGAATTTATCATTGTCTCATCTTGATCCATATTCTTCTATTTGTGAGCAAGAAGTACAAAAAATTATTCATCTGCAAAAAATTGCAAATCAAATGTCAGACGCATTTACAAATTTGAAAAGGACTACTAAATCACATATTTTTACAAAGAATGTTCCAATTCAAATTGATGTCCATATAGGATCATCCACTAGTGTCATAGCTAATGAGTCAAAAGCACGCCTAAAACGTGGTAAACCATTGTGTTTTAAGGATCAAAATCCTAGAAAAAGAAATATTAAATGCCAAGATGACACTATGAAAGAATCTCATATGGAAGTTCAAAATTTGAATAGTTCTGATATTCATGAAAGAATCAACAAACTTGAAACTCAAGAAAATAATGAACTATCCATAAATTCAAGAGATGTTGAAACTAATCTGAATTGATCAGAAATAGTGGTTGATTATGTATTTGCATATAATGTTGCAACAAATATCATGCAAGATAATGAGGATCTTGAACCTCATTCTATTATAGAATGTCGACAAAGAAATGATTGACCAAAATGGCAAGAAACAATTCAATCAGAGTTGAATTCACTTGCCAAGCGTGAAGTTTTGGACCTATAGGTCAAATACCTAATGGTATTAAATCTGTTGGTTGCAAATGGATTTTTGTGCGAAAATTAAATTAGAAAAATGAAATACAAAGGTATAAAACACGCCTTTTGGCACACAAATTTTCTCAAAGACCTGTCATCGATTATGAAGAGACATACTCACCCATTATGGATGCAATAACATTGCGTTATCTCATTAGTTTCATAGTCCATGAGTAACTTGAAATGCATTTGATGGATGTGGTTACAACCTACCTTTATGGATCACTTGGTCATATACATGAAAATTTCTGAAGGATTTACGATGCCTAAATCATATAATTCAAAATCTCAAGAAATGTATGTCAATTAAATTGCAAAGATCATTATATGGTTTGAAGAAATCTGGACTCATGTGGTAAAATCGTCTTAGTGAGTATTTAATTAAGGAAGGTTATACAAATGATGCAATTTGTCCATCTGTCTTTATAAAGAAAACAATATCCGTATTTGTTGTACTTGCTATTTATGTTGATGACATAAATCTTATTAGAACTCCAAAAAGACAATTAATTATTTAATGAACGAATTTAAGATGAAAGATCTAGGAAGGACAAAATTATGTCTTGGTCTACAAATTGACCATTTGACAAATGATATTTTTGTGCATCAATCTGCCTACACAGAAAAAGTGTTAAATTTTTTTTTATGGATGAAGCACATCCATGAAGTACTCTGAGGTTTGTTCGATCACTTGATGTGAATAAAGATCCATTCCGATCTCAAGAAAAGGATGAGGACATCCTTGGTTCTGAAGCACCATATCTTAGTCCAATTGGTGCACTAATGTATCTTTCTAATACTACAAGGCATGATATAGCTTTTGTTGTTAATTTGTTAGCAAGATATAGTTCTGCTCCTACTAGATGACATTGGAAAGGGATCAAACACATTTTGCGATATCTTAAAGGGACAACTGATATGGAATTATTTTATTCTAATAATTGTAGCCCCAATCTTGTTGGTTATGCTGATGCATGATATTTATTTGATCCACACAAAGCTCGATCCCAAACATGCTATGTGTTTATATGTGGGGGGATTGCCACATCTTGGACATTTACAAAGCAGTCCATCGTAGTCACTTCATCTAATCATGCTGAGACGAAAACTATTCATAAAGCAAGTAGAGAATGTGTGTGACTAAGATTTATGATACATCTCATTCGAGATAAATGTGGGTTGGAGTGTGACAACGTGACTGATCTATTCACCAAGTCTCTACCAACTGCAACTTTCGAAAAGATGGTGCACAAACTTGGAATGTGAAGATTCAAGTATGTGGATTGATGTTCTCATTAGGGGGAGTTAATATGCATTGTACTCTTTTTCCCTTACGAGGTTTTGTCCCACTGGGTTTTTCTTGTAAGGTTTTTAATGAGGCATCCTAGATGTGTATTAATAGATATGTGTACTCTTTTCGTTTACTAGATTTTTTCTTTTCTTAATGTTTTTTTTTGGTAAGGTTTTTGAAGAGGCACATCATTAATGAATTAGAAATTCAGGGGGAGTGTTATAGAGTATTTGTATTACAGTGAATGTTTATCATGTGGAGTCCTTTTTGGATATGGTTAAGAGTCCTACTTGGGACCAAGTCAGATTTTCCCTATAAAAAGAGGGGTCCTCTTCATTATAAAATCATCCCTCAAGAGAAATAATAAGTCTTCTATTCTCTCTATTTTCTTCTTCTTATTCTATAGTTTCATAATAGAAGGTTTTTTATTATTAATATTTTTTAGTTTTAACCACCGATCCTATATCTTTTAATGTTTGAATATTATTCCCTCGTTCACATTAAACTAAAAATAAGTTTTAACGACTGGATTTGTTTTCAGTCGCTATTAATAGACCTACAACGACTCAATTCTTGTCCCTTTGCTAAACAATGGTTGTTAAAAGTGATATTGCTACTACAAGAATTACAGCAGTTCATCCGGTGTTTCACAACTCTATGTTGAATGAGTGCATGGGCGATCCATCATTAATCGTACCAGCTGAAAATATTGGCATCAAGGATAGCTTATTTTATGAGGAGATTCTTGTTTAGATTCTAGATCGCTAAGTTCGCAAATTGAGAACAAAAGAAGTAGCTTCAGTCAAAGTCCTTTGGAGGAACCAATTTGTTGAGGAAGCTACTTGGGAAGCCGAAGAAGATAAGAAGAAGAGATATCCACATCTCTTTAAATTCGAAGAAAATGCAGATAAAGGTACTGATTCTCTTCTTAGTACTTTTTAAATTATGAATGAGCACGTTGTTTGTTGCATTTGCTGGTTGGGTGTTTGAACTAGACGTTACCACCCTTAGCCTAGTAAGATTAATATCATCTGACGATGAATATTCCCAAGGGGGGAGATATTGTAACATCTCGCAACTAAAAAAAAACTAGAAGGAAGTTTAGAAATTAGAAATAGTCAATTTTGGAAAGAAATTAAAAATCTGGAAATTTAGTAAGTTAAAAGTGAGTTTTTGGTCAACTTCAAATGGCCATAACTTCTAGCTCAGGATGAGTTAAGTTTACTTTTAGATATGGTTAGAAAGCCCTTGAAACAATCTTTATAACTCTGCCAAGTTTCTATGATTCAGAGTTCATATGAGTGAGTTATGTCTTTCGAATGTTGGGCTATTGGATTAAGGAAAGTCTAATCCGTATTTTGGATGGGTAAATTAGTATTTTTCTTACCTAACTATATTAATTAGTTTTTGGAATTTAATTGGGGTAAAACAATATTTTTGGTCAGTTTAGTAGAGTTAGAGTTTACGCTAGGTCTTGGAGAAAAGAGAAAAGAGGAGAGAAATCAAGATATTCCAAGAACGTTCGAGCTTTTCGTGTAGATTTCATTGGGGGTGATACCTAAAAAGATATGTGAGTCTTCCACAACTTTGGGTTTTTTTCACCACCTGCCAAGCATGTTAGATTCAGCGTGAATTAGTTCTAAAAAGATTGGAGTTTCAAGGTTATTGTTGGTTGTTCTTGAAATGCTTTCGTTCTTGAACATGAATTGAGATTTAGGAGTTTCTTGATGTAAAAGTGTTGTTTCTTAAGTTCAATGGGTTAGATCCTTGCGTATATGATTTGGGTACATGAATCTAGAGTGAATTTTAGAAAAAGAATCGGGTTAAATTGATTTAAGATCAGAAAATGAGACCAAAAGTTTTTCACCTTTTACCTGAAGGGACAGGTTGCGTGACGCGTCCCCATAGCGCCTGAAAGAATAGGGCGGCGCGCCTGCAGTGCGCCATTTTGGTGCCTCATACAAATGGGGCTAGTGCGCCCATGATGCGCATAAAACGTTGTTTTTCAACAAATTTCCATCATTCAGTCCGTTTAAGCCCTTTTAAAGTGTATTAACACTTCCTATTGATTCTAACTACTTAAAATAATTTCTAAACACCTAGAAATCATGGAAATACACGAATCATAACATTGAATCCATAATCCAATTCAAGGAAATCTATTATCAAAGTCAAGAGAAGTTATAAGTCAAGTCCACAAGTTAAGAAGCATGTTAAAGTAAAGTTTATGAAGTTTTCAAGAGTCTTTAACAATGTTTTAACCTTGTTTTTAAGACTCCAGTTTTATGTTAAGTAAAGAGTAAAGAGTTTTCATTTCTCAAAAAGTTATAAGGGAACCAAGTATTCCTTAAAGGTTTGTAAATGTTTTCACATTTAAACAAGAAAGCACTGAGATTTCCAAAAGAGCCATCGAGTTAGTTTTTCAGTAAAGAGGAAACTATGATTTCCAAGAGAGATTTTAAGCTAAGTTTGAGCAATTATCTCTAACTAGAGCAGAAGTTGTTTTAAAAACATATCAACTAAGTATATTTTGGGAGTAGTATTGAGCATTGATACGAGGATGCGAGTTCATATTAACTCAAGCCCCATAAACCATGCAGCCATCATGGGTGAGCAGAAAAAGGATCATACTTTTTAGATTATTCCTTGGTTCATGTTTTTTTTTATCATAGACTAGTGGATTCACTTAGTAGTTCAGGTTCTATACCGATGACAAGATATAGGATGGTCCTTGGCAACGTAAGGTAAAACATTGTACCATCACTTAAGCTCATAATGGTGGTTGTCGGTTAGAGAATCTCACACAGAAGTTAAATTACTTTTTATATAAGTAAAGTTAAGTTTATTAATGTTTTTATCTTTAATGAACCAAGATTGTTTTCAGTTGTTTTATAAAGATTTATATAGATCACATGTGTTTTAATTGCTTTATGTTGAGAAGAGCCAAGGTAAGTGTTACTTTCATAATCTCTTTAAGCCTATATTTGTTTACATTTCAACTCGCATACTCGTACATTCAATGTACTGATGCCAGTGGGCCTGTATCATATTATGATACAGATGCAGATAACCAAGATCAGCATCCAACACCCCGTTGATCCAGCTTAAGCATTCATAGTCTGTTTGTGAGCCTCCTTGCATTCTGAAGGACTCTTTTATTTTGTCTTCGATTTTAGTTATTAGGATGTTGTGGGGTTTGTCCCTACATCCATCTCAGTTGTTTAGAGGATTCATAGACATTCACATGTTACTTCTTTGAGTCTTTTCTCTATTATTTCTATTGTTAAGACTTGGGCTTGCCATTTTGGCCAAGTTGAATGTTTAATACTTACAACATTCTCAGTTATTACGTTTTTTAGTTCAATTAGTTTCATTGATTTGATAGATATGAGTATTGTCTTCCGCTGAGTAAGTAAGTCAGGCCAAGGTTCGCTTGGGACCAACAATGGTCATCGAGTGTCAGTCCCACCCAGGGTGTAGGCTAAGGGCGTCACAAATACCCCTAGTAAATGCACATTCCTACAACAAAATAATGCAACTCAAAGCACACACAATTGAAGTTTTATCATTAAAGCACGAGTGATTGAATGATGACCAAAAATCCATGTAATCCCATCCGTAGAGAAAGTTTAGCATAGATCCAACAAAATTTATATCATGCAAATGAGTACAATTTTGGCTAAGTGAATACATGGTTAGTATTACCAACCTTTGATGTCGATTAGAATGCTACTAAGATGTTGGATAGTAATGCAATCCAGATCTGAGGACGATTTCAATACCTAAATAGTCTAAAAGTAATAAAACTATAAAACTAGAGTATTGGTATGAGTTTGTGAAGATGAAAAGTGAGGAAGAGTAACTTCATTGGAAACTTTAAACCGTTGACTTGCAACGACCGTTCATATTCTGACCATTCAACGATGTTTGTAAAGCTCGCCAGTCATTCGGCGAATCGCCGAGTGTTTAGTTTCTTCGCTAAGTTTGACAGAATCCTCATTTTACATAGGAATCCCAAGGCAGTCTTCATGGAGGTTGGAATCTTGTTGACGATGCGCCAATAATTTCTATGGACCGCCAAATTTTACAGTATCTAATCCGAAGATGTCTTGAGGCAGACGATGGAAGAAGTCTGGGTCGCCGAAATTGTCGGCGGCTCGCCAACTAGACTGATTGCTCGTCTTCCTACACCTTTTCAAGTATTTCCCCAACTTTAGCCTATAGAATCAACATACTCTTAGCTTATCAAGACAGAAAAAGTAATTAAAAGGGTTTTGGGTTGCCTCCTAAGCAACTCCTTAGTTAATGTCGTCGCACGACGCAAGTCATTGCTTTAAGCTTCATAGTTGAAGACACCCACATCATGATTAGGTAACCACTAGTTTTCTTGTGCGTGTACATGAGGTAATGTTTTCTACACAAGATTTTCTAGTTGCTAGACCGCTTGGGAGTGAGACCAAATTATGCGCTTCATACCTTTAATGTTCTCTTTCAGTTCTTCTAGTGCTCCATCTTGCTCACTCAACTTGAGTAGAATGGTCGAGAGAGTTTCTTCAATGCGTTTCACCTACGTTTCCCTATGAATCTTTTTTTCACAAAGAGGAGCACATTTATCCTTTTCTTGCACTCAGATTCGATCTTCATCACTATTTTGGACAATCCATGCACTTGTGTCCTCAACGTGACCAACATAACATCTTTCTCCATTTCTCGCTTAGCTTCAGCCATGTGGTTTAGCAACTGAGCGGCCATCATGTAAGGCAGTTGTACAATCCCTCATGGGATTAGTTAGTCAAGTAGCTGCTTGTTTCAGGGGCAGAGGATTTTGTAGAAGCAGTCCAGAAGAACCATGCCAGGGATGCCATGATTTTGGCCTTGAGCTATTAGTCCCTTAAATCTTGCCCATGATTTATTTATTTGTTCTCCCTCCAACTGCTTGAAGGTCAATATACGCTCTTAGATCCTCATTACTTCTAATGGAGGGAAATACAGATTTGTGGGTGCTTATTCAGCCTAGTTATACCTTGATTCAAAGAACAACTTAACATAGTAAAATCAAGAGTAAGGTAAGTCAAACTACAGATAAAAAGAACAAAAACTTTACTTAACTACATCTTCATGTGACACTACTCCCCGGCATTGGCGCCATTTTGATGCTTATCGTGACCAATGACACTAACCTATGATTCGAGTGTCTATAATCGTCGATAGTATAGTTGCCCAACCCAGGGTTGGGATCATGTCCCAAGAGAGCGATTTTGAGAATATGTAGTTAATAAGAATTTTATTCTAATTAGTTGTAGCTAAATATATTTGCGAATTAAAATATTAAAAATCAAGGGTGGTGACACGAAAATGTCAAATATCGATGGGGGGGGGGTATTACAAGTATAGTAAAAACAGAAAAAATGCAAAGGAAAATCAAGTATGGGGAGAAGATCTTGGGGTGTGACCGCAATACAAGTTGAGATAAGGTGTTGGGTACATTCTTTCAATAGGAAATTTTCAATATAATAGTGAATAGACTAAACTTTAGATAGAAATAAATTCTCTCTCGAGAAACTATCCCATTTCAGAAGGGTTTTTCTTGAACACCCATTTTACGCATTAAGGCCAACCTACGCCTTACCCCACTCACTCTCTCGAGCTGAGTGTTAGGATATGGGACTAGGGCTCACCCTCTCAGACTGAACCTCTTGTCGACCCACTCATTAGGCAATCAATCTAACGATCTTGATTTCGTGACCTCCCTCTCACGCAAGCCGAAAAAACATGGGTGATTTTATATTTGCAACTACAAACTCATTAAATTAAACCACAATCACTAGGTGAAATCACCATTAAAATACATCTAACCTATTAGAAATGAAGACCCAACAACGATATCAACTCATATTTGCTAAATCAAACCCCAAGAATGGGGTTTTAAGCCACACATCAAAAATGAAAAAATACACCTAAAATGATAGTAAAATCAAAAGGGTATAAGAAATTAAACCTTGATTTAAGTGAAGGAAGAATAATGGAGAAGACCCACTTCCAACTTGGGAAAGATAAACTCCTTCTTTCTTCAAGTATTCCCAAAAATCCTCTCCAAACTTGAGAGAAAATACAAAAGAAATAGTTTTCTAAAGTAAAAACTATAATAATGTTCGGATCTCTCTAAAAATAATAAGTAAGGCTATTATTTATAGTTTTCAGATTTAGTGTGGCGGATCATTCGGCGAGGTTAGTCGAGATTACCGAATGACTCGGCGACTCGCCCTTCTTACAGTTCTTCGCCTTTTTGTGCTTGCCCATAACATTCTCAAGTTCTAGACCATTGGTAGGTATAGTAATGCTTTGCGTAACTGTTCGGCGATGCGTCGACTGCTTCTTTCATCGCCTTTTTGATCATCTTCCATCATGGATTCGCATGCTGGAACAAAGGGCGGAGTGTTTCCCTTTGGAGACTCACCAAGTGTACTTGTAGATGCTCAGTCTTCAATTTCTTCTTTCTTTTAAGACTTTTTGTTCCCTTTTGCGAGTAAGTGTCCATGCTTTCACTCAAACATCAAATACGTGAAACTTAAGAGTTTTCATCGGATATTGAGACAAAATAAGCATTTGAGGACACTATTTCTATCAAAATGAAGCCTGAAACGGGTACAATTTGTGGACTCATCAACCCTTAAGAACAATACTCATTAATAAGATCCTCGTCTCAAGAACTCAACCAAACATCAAAATTCAAGAATGAAGAACAACACTTTAAGAACAATTATCAAGAACTTAAATTTCTCAATCTTTGTGGATGAATTCGATAGTGTAAATCATCATTGGCGTGTGGGTGAAGGAAACTATCACAATGAAATCTTACATACCTCTTAGGGATCAAACCCTTGGTGAAATTACTCGACAATTCTCAAGAATCTTGACGAACGCCTTGAACCTCTCCTCCTTTCTACTCTTCAACTCCTCTCAAAAACCTAAAGCGTATTTAGGTTTGTGAAAACTGAACCAAATGAGTTTGGACCCATAAAATACTACTAAAAACATTTAAAGTTGATAGGGTAAGGAAAAGTCCAAAATACCCCTCATTAATTCTGGTTAATTTCCTTAATTGAACTGGTTGACTTCAGACAAGCATATTTTCCTCATCCGAACTCAAAATTTAGCAAACTCAATGGTGTTGGAAAGAGTATTCAAAAACCTATAATTTGATATCTTAGGGGCACTGATTGTAATACTCCGAAAGTCCATGACTTGGTCTAGAGCCTCATTTGATGAACCAAGCCTTAAAATAAGGCTTATAAGCCTAATTAATATTTTGAAACTAAGTAGAAAGTATTAGAGCCTAAACGTCAAGGGACGAACATAACGTCCTGAAACTAGTGCAAATAGAACTATTAAACGTCCTTAGGTCTCGTGAAGGTTAGGGAGTGTCATTGAAGTCTAAAACTTGTAAAAAGACTTTAGATAGGTAAAATTATGTATATATGGTTAAAATGTCCAGGTACGACCCCCCAAGGATCGCCCTAGGGGTCCAAAAAGGGACTCCATCTTTGTCCAAGCAAGCTGCCCAAGGCAGCAAACAATTTCACTAGGCAGAAATAGGTCCGCGTAGCGGACATAGTCCAACAAGGACAAAAATTTTTGGTCCGCGTTGAATACAAGTAGAGGACTCCAATGTCTCAAAAATTAATTTAGAAAATCTTGCGGGATCAGCTCCGCGACGCGAACTTGTTTTCCAATGAAAATCTGAAATTTTGAATTCAAGTTTGACTACACTAAAAGGTCAATTTAAGGGTTTTTTTTTTTGGGTATTTTATGGGAGGGTTATATATTTATTTTCAATCAGTTTTACCTGACATTCACTCCCTCAAATCAAATTCCCAAATAAAAACCCAAAATCTCTCACCTCTCTTTACTGTCTCTCTTTATTCATCCTCCATTGAAGGAACAAAGAAGCTTGAAGAAGAAGACAAAGTCTCCAAGGTTCTTTATCAATTTTTGTGGATAAATCTTCATTAAGGTGTGGGTTCTTCACTCTTGGGATTCCTTTACCCAAGAGGTCCTTTCAAAGTTGATTTCTTCACTCTTGGGATTCCTTTACCCAAGAGGTCCTTTCAAAGTTGATTTCTAAATCACCCAATTCCAAGGTGTTTTTCTCTACAAATGGGTTTTCTTCTAAACTTTGAAATTGATGATTAATTGTGACGAATTGTGATTACCTATGACTAGTTATGTGTAGATTGTTGAGTAATTGAGTTGATTAATGGGTATTTCACTTGATTCATGTCCTTTCCTCAATTTCCCCAAATCTTGGATCTTACTTTTGAATTGATGGGAAGTGATGAATGTGTTGATTGTTAAACTTGTCTTAACTATTCTATTTTATTCATGGACAGCCTAATGTCTCATATTTTTGGGATTGGATCTAAATCTTGAAGAATTCATGGATGAACACTTTTACCTTAAACCCTAGCTATGAGTTGGACTTGTAGTTGATTAGGATTATTACAATTGATTATGTTATTGTTCAGTTCACTATATTATGAGGATGGTAATGTGGTTGTTGGATAATTGTGATGCATTGATGGTACGATCTTGAAGAGGCTTATGAAGGTGAATTGGTAAGACTTTGTAATCTTGACTTCTTACTTCAATGATGATGGTTTATACATGTTATTGGTGTTTAATTGAAGTATTGTATGTGATTAGATTAGAAAGGTGATGGTATAATAAATGTGATGAAATGTCTTGACTATGTAAATTGTAAGGTCATGTTAAGGATATGAAGATAAAAGGTAGAATGTGTTTCACTTGTGTGCCTTACTATGTTATGAATGTGATATGTTGATCTCACACATGAAGAGATGTTATGAAAGAAAGTTCTCATGCAATACCTAATGAGCTAATGATAATGAATATACAAAGCGTTAGTCTTCTATGACCAATCCTAAGATATGATGATTAAGAAAGGCTTTAAGACACTTCAAAAAAGGACTGTAGCTTAGCACCGAGTGAACTTGACAATGAGAAGTCTTGACTCCCCTTGGAGGGAGATTCACCCATTGGTTCCACATGAGGTGTTGACTTTCCTTGGAGGGAGATTCACTCTATGGTACCTCATAAGGTGTTGACTTCCCTTAGAGGGAGATTCACCCTATAATTTCTCATGAGATGAGGACTCCAATGCTAATTCGCATGTAGAGGGTTCAAGACATATCTCCTAGTTCTTGAGCTATATTGCCCCCATTGGAATACTAGCTAGTGGATCCACCTAGAATGCTATGTTCATGTTTTTGTTCTACCTTGCCAAGTAGACCACCTTTTTTCGGTGTAGGGTTTCATGACACTAGATTCCACATTTAGCTCATGTGTTCTATGTCGGTTAAGGCAATTGTCCCCGAAAGTAAAATGAATGACTAAACGTAAATGGAGATGGACATTGATAAGGATGACTTGAGGGTTCTACTTAGGATAGGTAGGGGTAAGGGATTCTACCTATACATTGCACAAGTTAACTCTAAAAGTAGTCCTAGGAGATGGTCTTATGTATTATGAAATGTTGGCTTTATATGATGTCACTATTATATGATGTTGACTATGTTGATGAATATGTTATTGGTCCAAATTGCTATATGTGATGACGACTACCTATGATGATATGTTGTATGAAGCAAAGCATTACTTATGATCTCGTATCTTGTTTACTTGATTATGTGGGGTTGTGGGGCTTCACATGAGCATTGCACCTGTAGGCGTGGGATGGGATTGTTGGTAAGGGTTTTGTATACTATGCTGATATGGCTTTATGTTTATGTTGTCTTTGGTTATGAATATGTTTTATGTTATTGTGGTTCTTGTATTGTATATTCTCTCTTGTATCTGCATTAAAGGGTTTCAAAATGACTTTGCATATTTTATAAAGAAATGGTCCTTTTCATGCATGTCTTCAAATGGTTTATTTGCATATATCCATACTTAGTACAAGTGGTTGTACTAACCCATATTTCTATATTTTCTACAAATATGTAGGTTCCAGCCATTGAGTTCCTAGGAGGCTGATTGAAGAAGACTTGGACTCTTTTCGTCAAGTGTTGGTAGGTCCTCATGTTCGGGGATGTTACCTATTTTACATTCTAGCTTTGAAGTTCTAATGTCATAAAGACATTGTTCATTCCTTTATCATTTGAAACATTGATGTAAGCCTATAATGGCATATTGACTTTGTCCAACATTTGTACTCGTTTAGATGGTTTTATGTGAGACGATCTTATTAGACCATCTTTCATATATTGGTTATATTGTCTAAAAGAGAAGCCTAAGTAAGCTTCCTATGCCAGGAGTCTATGTAAACTCCCTATATGTAGTATGCGAGAGGTCTATGTAAATTTCAATATATAGAAATTTCTAATTTTTCCACATTTTTGACCTATGAAATGTTATGATGAACGCTAAGGGTTTGTCTAAGTCCTCTGTGAGGATGACAACGCCATTTACGTCTAGGGGGTGCTCCCCGTTCATGAAAAACATGATATTAGAGCATGAGGTTGAAGAAATCTTAGGATCGATGTCTCACTAAACCATGTCTATATATATTCTTATTCATAATTATGAATCGCTCCCCACTTATGATTGAGTCACTATGATATGCTTAGGAAATTCTCACCTTCTTAGTAATCGTATGTTGTGCCTTCAGAGTTTTAACTCTATGTGTCCTTTCATCTAATCCTTTTATTGTGGTCATAGGTATGAATACTAGAAGGGCAGCTACAAGAAGAGTCGAGGAAGAAATTGCTAATGCGGGAGCTCCTCCCAAGAGAACCAAGTCCCTACACAAGACAATTAAGTCCCTACACAAGTCCAAGCTCCGGTCATTGTCCAAGCTCCGGTCATTCCTCCACCTATGACGAAAGGAGAGATAAGGTTGACATTTCTAAGCTTGGCCCAAGCTATGAATACCGTAGCTCAAGCGGTAGCCACTGAAGCTCAAGCCATGATGGATCAAGCCAATCGGGAGGTTGGAACTCGTGCTCAACCAAATGCTAGCACCATGGGACTTAACAAGAGTGAACCCTCCGATGTTTTATAGGTCAAAGGTGAATGAAGACATCTAAGATTTTCTAGATGAAGTCTATAAGATCCTATATGCTATGGGGGTGACTTCCAATGAGAAGGCTGAGTTAGATTCCTAACCAACTCAAGGACGTAGTTCCAATATGGTACACCCAATGGAGAGATAATAGGACCTTGAGAGCGGGTCCTATCACTTGGGAGATGTTTAGAAGGGATTTCCTTGATCGGTTATTTCCTAGGGAGAAAAGGGAGGCAAAAGTGAAAGAGTTCATCAACCTTCGTCAAAGAGGTATGAGTGTACTTGATTACTCCTTGAAGTTCACCAAATTGTCTAAGTATGCTCCATCCTTTGTGTCTAACCCAAGGGGTGAGATGAGTCATTTTATGACGGGAGTGTTCAAAGACTTGGTCAAGATAAACGGAGTGTTCAAGCTTAAGCAAATGGTTCTAACTCCGATGTTCCAAGGAAGAATCACTTTTATGCTCTCCGCTCTAGGGTGAACAAGAGAGTTCTCCCGATATGGTGACGAATATGTTAGAACTCTTCTCTATTAATGTTTATGCTTTACTTGATCCCGATGCTACCTTGTATTTTGTTACTCCTTTGGTAGCTAGAAATTTTAATGCAATGCCCGATATCTTAAATGAACATTTTATGGTGTCTACCCCGGTGGGTGTTCGGTATTTGCAAAAAGAGTGTATAGGAATTGTCCTATAATGTTGCCCAATAGAGTTACTCATGTTGAATTTGTAGAACTTGATATGGCTGATTTTGATGTCATTTTGAGAATGGATTGGTTACATTATTGATTTGCATCCATAGATTGTAGAACAAGGGTAGTCAAGTTCAATTTTCCTAATAAACCCGTCTTATAGTGGAAGGGAGGAAAGGCTTGTAATAGGATCTCTAAAGGAGTTGAATCTCTGACAAAGAAGATGGTTGGAATTATTGAAGGATTATGACATGAGTGTCCTATACCACCCCGTCAAAGCTAATATGGTTGCGGATGCTCAAAGTCGTATGACCATGGGTAGTGTGTCTCATATAGAAGAAGCAAAGAAAGTCCTAGTGAAAGATGTTCATAGGTTGGCTCGATTGGATGTTCGGTTACAAGATTCTCTAAATGGTGGTTTTATAGTTCATCATAACTCTGAATCGTCCTTAGTGGTTGAGGTGAAATATAAGCAACACCTTGACCTTTGTTGATGGAGTTGAAGGAATCAGTTACTAGTAAAATGAACGAGTCATTCTCCCATAGGTCCCGATATTCTATTCATCCGGGTGCCACCAAAATGTACCGAGACCTTCAAGAGGTCTATTGGTTGGATGGTTTGAAGAGGTACATATAGCAGAATTTGTTGCTAGGTGTCCAAATTGCCAACAAGTAAAGGCCGAGCATTAAAAACCGGGTGGCTTACTTCAAGAAATGCAAGTTCCTGCTTGGAAGTGGGAAGACATTAATATAGACTTCGTGGTGGGTTTGAGTCGGACACGAAGGCAAAATGACTCAATATGGGTGGTTGTGGATAGGTTGACAAAATCTGCTCACTTTATTCCCGTTAAGCCCTTTTATTCGGCGGAGGATTATGCTAGATTCTACATTAATTAAAAATATGAATTTGGCTTGTTTCCTAAGTATGTGCATATTTTGGTAAAGTTAGTGTCAAAAATGAGTTTTCATGAAAGAGGCTTTTTGTGTTAACTTGCACTTATATAAAATATATGTTTTGCCTTCTTGAGATTTTGTTGTTTGTTGATGTCTTAAGAAGAAGGATAAAATGGTAACTCTTTGTTGTATCTTGAGCTCATGTTGATATTGAGAAGGTAGTTCCTCATTATAGGTTATTAAATGTTGAGCTTTTATATGTTGTGCATTATGAATTGAGTTGCTATGTGTAATGTTGTTGATATGGGTTAAATGGAGTTGTGAAGTACTCCAATGAGCTATGACTCATGATGATTTTTATGAGTATGTTGGTTGGGCTGATAGTATTGAGTCTATCCTCTTCCTACAAAAGATTTAGTGTCATTCGGGGATGAATGTTCCTAAGGGGGGAGGGGGGGGGGGTAATGTAACACTCCGAAAGTCTATGACTTGGTCTAGAGCCTCATTTGATGAACCAAGCCTTCAAAAAATGCTTCTAAACCTAAATTAATGTATTGAAACTTAGTAGGAAGTATTAGAACTAAACGTCAAGGGATGACCATGACCTTCGAAAACTAGTGCAAATAGAACTAGTAAACATCCTTAGGTCTGGTGAAGGTTAGGGGTGTCATATGAAGTCTAAAACTTGAAAAAAATAAATAAATAGGTAAAATGATGTATATAGGGTGAAAAAGTCCAGGTCCGACCCCCCAAGGATCGCCCTAGGGGTTTATGAAGGGTCCCCACCTTTGGCCAAGCAAGCTGCCCAAGGCAGCAAATAATTGCACTAGGCAGAAATAGGTCGGCGTTGTGGACATAGTCCACAAAGGAGGAAAAGTCTTGGTCCATGCAGTGGAAACGTAGCGGACTCCACTGTATCAAAAATTAATTTAGAAAATCTTGCAGGAACAGCTCCGGGACGCGAACTTGTTTCCTAACGAAAATCTGAAATTGAGAATTCAAGTTTGACTTCACTTAAAGGTCAATTTAAGTAAGGGGAATTTTGGGTATTTTATGGGAGAGTTGTATATTTATTTTAAATCAGTTTGACCTCACATTCACTCACTCAAATCAAATCCCCAAATCAAAACCCAAAAGCTCTCACCTCTCTCTACTTTCTCTATCTAGTCATCCTCCATTGGAGGATCAAAGAAGCTTGAAGAAGAAGACAAAGTCACTAAGGTTCTTACTAAAATTTTTATGGATAAATATTCATTAAGGTATTGGTTCTTCACTCTTGGGATTCCTTTCCCCAAGAGGTCCTTTCAAAGTTGATTTCTAAATCACCCAATTTCAAGGATTGTTTTCTCTACAAATGGGTTTTCTTCTAAACTTAAATTGATGATTAACTGTGACGAATTGTGATCACCTATGGCTAATTAAGTGTATATTGTTGAGGAATTGATGTTGATTAATGGGATTAGATCTAATTGTTGAAATATTCAAGAATGAACCCTTTTCCCCTAAACCCTAGCTATGAGTTGGACTTGTAGATGATTAGGGTTATTACTATTGATTATGTTATTGTTCAATTTACTATATTATGAGTATGGTAATGTGGTTGTTGGATGATTATGATAGATTGATGGTAAGATCTTGAAGAGGGATTATGAAGGTGAATTGGTAAGACTTTGTGATCTTGACTCCTTATTTCAATGATGATGGCTTATAGATGTTATTGGTGTTCAATTGAAGTATTTTATGTGATTACATTAGAAAGGTGATGGTATGATGAATGTGATGAAATGTCTTGACTATGTGAATTGTGAAGTCATGTTAAGGATATGAAGATTCAAGGTAGAATGTGTTTCACTTGTGTGCCTTACTATGTTATGAATGTGATATGTTGATCTCACACATGAAGGGTTGCTATGAAAGGAAGTTCTCATGCAATACCTAATAACCTAATAATTATGAATATACAAGGGGTTAGTATCCTATGGACTATACTAAGATATGATTATTCAGAAAGGCTTTAAGATATTTCAAAAAGAGACCGTAGCTTAGCACCGAGTGAACTTGACAATGAGAGGTGTTTACTCTCCTTGGAGAGAGATTCACCCAGTGGTTCCACATGAGGTGTTGACTCCCCTTGGATGGAGATTCACTCTATGGTACCTAATAAGGTGTTGACTTCCCTTAGAGGGAGATTCACCCTATGATTTCTCATGAGATAAGGACTCCAATTCTAATTGGCATGTAGAGGGTTCAAGACATATCTCCTAGTTCTTGAACTATATTGCTCCATAGGAATACTAGCTAGTGGATCCACCTAGAATGATATGTTTATGTTTTGGTTCTACCTTGGCAAGTAGATCACCTTCTTTCGGTGTAAGGTTTATGACACTGGATTCTAAATTTAGCTCATGTGGTCTATGTCGATCAAGGAAATTGTTCCTGAAAGTAAAATGAATGACTAAATGTAAATGAATATGGACATTGATTCGGATGACTTGAGGGGTGTACTTAGTATAGGTGGGGGTAAGGGACTCTACCTAGACATTGCACAAGTTAACTCTAAAAGGAGTCCTAGGAGACGGTCTTATGTTTTATGATATCATGTATTATAAATTGTTGGCTTATATGATGACACTCTTATATGATGTTGACTATGCTGATGAATATGTTATTGGTCCAAATTGCTATATGTGATGATGTCTACCTATGATGATATGTTGTATAAAGCAAAGCATTACTTATGATCTCCTATCTTGTTTACTTGATTATGTGGGGTTGTGGGGCTTCACATGAGCATTGCACCTATAGGCGTGGGATGGGGTTGTTGGTAAGGGTTTTGTATACTATGCTGATATAAATTATTAAATAGGAAATATTGATATGGCTTTATGTTGATGTTGTCTTTGGTTATGAATATGTTTTATGTTATTATGGTTTTTGTATTGTATATGCTCTCTTGTATCTGCATTAAAGGGTTTCAAAATGACTTAGCATGCTTTCTAAAGAAATGGTCATTTTCATGCATGTCTTCAAATGGTTTTATTTGCATATATCCATACTTAGTTTAAGTGGTTGTACTAACTCATATATTTTTATGTTTTCTACATATATGTAGGTTCCAGCCATTGAGTTCCTAGGAGGCCGATTGAAGATGACTTGGACTATTTTCTCCAGGTGTTGGTAGGTCCTCATGTTCGGGGATGTTACCTTTTCTACGTTCCATCTTTGAAGTTGTATTGTCATAAAGACGTTGTTAATTCCTTTATCATTTGAAACATTGATGTAAGCCTATAATGTCATATTGATTTTGTATTGGCTATGTTCAACATTTGTACTCGTTTAGATGGTTTTATGTGAGATGATCTTATTAGACTATCTTTGTATATTGGTTATGTTGTCTAAAAGAGAAGCCTAAGTAAGCTTCCTATGCGAGAGTCTATGTTAACTCCCTATATGTAGTATGCTAGAGGTCTATATAAGTTTCAATATTTAGAAAGTTTTAATTTTTCCGCATTTATGACCTATGAAATGTTATGACAAACGCTAAGGGCTTTTCTAAGTCCTCTCCGAGGACGACGACGCCAGTTACGTCCAGGGGGTTCTCCCCGTTCGTGACACTCATCCTATACTGAAAATTATGGTCATTTGAAGTTGAACGTCACCTCACAAATTAAGCTTAACTTGAACAAATCTCAAATTGTCTCTTTCCATATTAGTTCTTTATAAATTTAACTTTTTCAAAGGTGGGATGTTAAAACCTCCAAGTCTCTAAGTTTATGCTTCTTGTTTTCCGTTTAAATCTTTCCTTTAGCGTCTCTAAGTCATTTATGACTTGCTGGGACTGAATGTTTGGTAACCTAGTCGTTCATTTAGTTTTTATGATTGTTTTAGTGTATTGGAGATTTTGAACCTTGAAGGTCACTTTTGATCATAAGATGAAGAAGATGACCTCATAATCCTATCTGATTATGCCATCACTTCTGGAAGGGTCATTTTAGGCTAGTAACATGGCTGACTCAACTGTTTAGGCTTTTGGTATGAGTCTGCGTGATTAGACATTTTAACTTTTAAGTTAAGGCCTAAGTTTGACTATAGTCAACATTATGAGTAAATGAGATCGAATGAGAATTTTTTCAGCACAGTTAGCTGTAGAATGTTAATTTATTCTAGAACGACCCTTCATTTGGATCGCGAGGCTTTTGGGCTGATTCTGAGCCCCCTTGTGAATTTTGGCTTAATAATATAGAGTTTGAGTGTGGATCCACATTTTACTGAGATGATACCGTATTAGAATTTTGGCTACTCTGTTGAGTCTGGAATGTCAAATATTGTAGTGTTGCATTTTTCGTTTGAATTCACAAGGTTTTGAATGAATCTTGGGCACCTCGTTGGATAATTCAAAGTTTAAGAAAATCAGTTGAAGTGTTGATATCTTGTACAGGATTTTAGTGACCAGAAATCATACTTTTAGCGACTAGAATTAGACTTTTAGAGAATCGATCTCGACTATTTATATGGGACCGGAGCCAAAAGGGCAAAAAACATTAAGCAAAATTTCCAAAAGGGCAACAAAAAACAAGGTTCAAACCAGAAGGACAACATTTGGACGGAAGACAAACAACGTGAAAGTTTTAATTGTAACGCGCAACCTGACAAGGCGCATGTCAGGCTGCCCCTTGCAATGAAAAAAATAATATGTAAGTTGCTTGTACACAAGAAGGCAGTGGTTCATCTTAAATGAATTACATAAAGTTAGTGGTGCATCTATTTTTTTGTGCATTTTTTTACTTGTTTTTTTATGTATGTTATTTGTGTACAATGATTAATTTGAATTTTCACTTCAGAGATCTTAGATTAAAATAAATGGTATTGACAACCTAATTCAATTAAGTAGAATTCATTCTAATAAACCACATTTTAATCCCAGGGAAAAAGGTCTGAAATATATCCAAACTTTAATCGAAATTGTTGTTACGATACCAAACTTTGAAAGTGACCTTTTACCCCTGCTCTATTTAATAGTGTATTTTTAAAGGTATATATGTGTCCACATGGACATAAAAAATATTGCATAGTTATAAATAATAATGTATTCACGTGGACACATCTATACCTTTAAAATACACTATTAAATAGTTCATCGGGATAAAAAATACACTATATAATAGTTCAGGGGGTAAAAGGTCCCCCATAAAGTTTGGTATCGTAAAAACAATTTGGCCAGAGTTGGGAGTATTTTGGGATGCTTTTCCCTTAAACCTAATGAGCTCTCTATTAAAAATGTCTTCGAGCTTAAAATCTCTAATTATGATTAATGTATATTAAAAATCTCAACACAATTTTTGGCGATATTTAGTAGCATCTTCACAATTGAATACCTATAAAATAAGTTAGGAAGTGTTTGACAAGGTTAAATAATCACTTAAAATAAGTTTAAAGTGACTTAAAATAAGACACATTTTCATTTAAATGATAATTGTTTTCAATGAAATGTGTATTTTATATGAAATTGTGTCTTACCATTTAAAATATGTCTTTTAAATAAAAATATGTCTTATAATTTAAAATGATAAGTATTTTTAAATGAAAATGTATCTTATCGTTTAAATGATAAGTATTTTAAAATATGTCATTTAAATGAAAAATTTGTCTTATCATTTAAAATAATGCCTTCCTTCGGCGAACGTCTAGACACTTCTATAGTGGGATCTCTTAAACCTATGAAACTCGTAAAAGTGAGTGAATTCGCATGGGCTCATCATCTGATGCAAAACCGATGCGAGAGGGAGAAGCGGGGATTGATAGCTTTTAAGAACCAGTGGAAAGGAAAGACTTCTTCCCTGCATTCCTTCCTTTCTAAAAAAAAAGGAAGTTTCTTTGGGCAAAAACCTTGGTAGTTGTCAAACAAATCCAATGTTGGGCCAAGCCTTGCCAGTCGATAACAGCCGAAGGCATAAAAGGCAGAGATAGGGAAGAGCCATACACTTCACATGTTTCTAGCGATTCACATGGCATCATCAAATGATACAAGTCTTGGATAAGAATATACAACGCACTAGAACGCCCATGTTGACAAGTATTTAAAATACTTATCATTTAAGTATTTTAAATGAAAATGTGTCTTTTACATGAAAGTGTGTTATTTTAAGTCATTTTGAAACTTATTTTAAGTTATTTTTAACCTTGTCAAACACTTCCTAAATATTTTATGGGTGTTGAATTGTGAAGATGCTACTAAATATTGGCATAGAAGAAAAGACTAATAACGTTATGATATATCAACATCCTAAACCAGTTAACAATGGATGTTTTCCTCGATCTTAATCTCATGTAAGAGATATCTTATATCCTTTTTATGGGGGGTTCGGAGAAAGTAGTTTTTATACGCGTGATTTTCATGATAGATCGGCTTTATTATCTTCTATAACCTCATCTGCCATTAACTCAGGAAAACAGAATTTATTGACATCTCCTATACTCTTTGGTCGTCTAAACCAATCTAGAAGATGCAAAAATTGTCTTGGTAATTTAACTATACATTTATCATAATTAGAGATTTTGAGCTCGAAGACATTTTTAATAGAAAGTTCTTTAGGTTTAAAGTGTATTTTATTAGTACATATTTTTCTTAATTGAGTTAAGGTTATCAATCATTTATTTTTAATCGAAGATCTCTAAAATGAAAATTCAAATTAATCTAAATTGAATACAAATACAAAACATAAACATCAAATAAAAAATAAAGATACACCAGTGAATCGATGCAACATTAACTTTCTGTAATTCATTTAAGATGCACCACTGCCTTTCTTGTGTTCAAGCAACTTACGTATTTTTTTAATTGTAAGGAGCCTGTCAAGCTGCGTGCACCTTTCAATTAAAAATTTCATTATGTCCGTCTTCCTTCCAAATGTTACCCTTTTGGCTTGAAACTCATTTTTTGTTGCCCTTATGGAAATTTTGCTCAATATTTTTACCCTTTTGGTTCTGGAGTCAAAATGTACCGATACAAACGATGCCGTTAAAAAAGGTCACATTGCAAAGATGAAGATCCTATGCAATTGACATAAAAAAAACTTATCCTTTGCCCCAAATTTTCATTTCTTTTGCCTAAATAAAGTGGGAATGAACAAATATGGCAGTAGAAGAACATCCTTTTCTTATGAATATCAATGAGTATAAAAATACAATGACAGTTATATAGAACGATGGATAAGAAAATAAAATTTGGTGGTTTTATGAAATAACATAAACAACTACTATCTTTGATATTTTCCAGCCTTCTTGTCTGATGTTGAAGATTTATGTTCTCTTTCATCTTCAATGCTGTGAATAGTAGGAGATAGTTTCTGTCGGATCTCTCCTAATCTATTACGAAAAAAGATGAACTAATCTCCTTTAACGGGTTTGGTGAAATAGACACAAAATTCACATTGACCTGATCAACAACAACCTTTTCTCTGCATCTAGAAATCTTGTTAGCATTTGATGTCCTGCCGAAGAGTAGAGTAGACCATGTTAGGGTACATGCTATTAATTATGTGTTTACAAATAGTATTCTAATAATTTTCATGAAAAAATATCTTAGTGGGAGATTGTGAGGGTATATACTATTAACCATGCCTTTAGATATAGTATATTATAATAATCGTGATGGTTAAAAGTCTCTAAATGTGAGATTGTTGGGATATATACTATTAACAATGTGTTTAGATATAGTATTTTTTATAAAATAATATTTATTCATTTTTAATAGATCATATATTCGTTTATGGTGTCTGTTTATTCATATAGTAGATAATTTAGTGTATGGAGTTTAAGCTTATACACATAGGATTAAATCATCGATTTTTTATAAGTATAAAGTTTTTCTTTCACATCTAAGATGAGTATTGAACATGTCATGGTACAATTGTAGCATAAGATTATGTGTAATTTATCTTGATTATGAAAATGATATATTTCTAATTTCTTGTGGTAGTACATTTTGTATGTATTGAACGGGACTGAGTAGAGATTGTTGCTTTAGACTAATTTACAAAAGCATATTATCTAAACTATTAAATGCACTTATATTCTAAATTCTGGTATAACTATTATGATCTATATATGTTTATTATCATTTTGATTTATTAAAAGGAGATATTCTAAGATGAGTCAATATGTCTGGTATATTGGATGATGATAATATATATTGGTCAACTAATAAGTTAATTGACGAAACCCATGTCTCGATATTGAGATTGATGATATGACATTTTGAAAAGGTTATAAGTTTTCATTGTGTCAAACCTTGCAAGTGGATTATGAATCGATCCGACACATGAAATAAGTTAAGTAGTACTCTAAAGAAAATTGATCATTAAATTAAATTCGTCAGTAATTTAATTTATTGATTGATATATGCAATCTTAAAATGGGGAATTTCAAAATATAAAAAGAGGACTGCAGTAACAAATTTCTAGTGGAATTATTTATAATTTAATATGGTAAGAATAATTCAAATTAATCATTTAGAATTATTTACATAATAGGAAGGCTCAATAATTAATTATGTGGTTCATACTGTGCCCATATTTAACTAAAAGTCAAAATCTATTCTAGGGAAAAAGAGAGAAATATGTGTCTTTTTCTATTCCAAGGAAAGGGAAAAATACATGTCCATTTCTATTCTAAGTGTCACAATCTGAGAGCACCCCAAGTAGTGGCACGACGTACTTGACCCCGAAGGGGTGTTGTGCAAGCCTCTTAGCATTCATTCATCACATAGGTGGTTAAATAGTGCGAAATTAAAACTTTTCTCAATAAAATCAACAATAGAGAAAAAACTCTTTTATAAAGCAACGCAATACTAAGTCTCAACATAGCCATCTTAGACACAATCAACATCATAGGGACACAACCTTTTACAATAAAAAAAGAACTACTCAGAGTCTATTACATCAAAACTGAAACATAAGAGTTCTTTGTCCTTGAATCCATGAGGACAAGCCGAGTCTTGGAGGAAATAGCAAACCCAAGCCTTTAACTAGGGAATCCACTAGCTATCTCAACCTACAATTGTAGTAAAAACATGAAGAAGATAGCGTTAGAACAATTAAGCACTAAGTATGATGACAATGAAAAAAAACATGCTAAAAGGGATATTTTGTTAACAGTCATGCTTTATGCCATTCGGTAAAACTTCATGAACATTTGAAACAATATAGGCATATTATAAGTCACAACCAACATACAAGACACATTTAACATTTGAAACTCAATCACATCCATATACCTTTACCTTGAACTTGAACCTTCATTTTGAGAATTCATATTTAAACTAGTACCAACATGCAATATATAAGCACATACCTTAAGTAGATTATACATCATTCTAGGTCCTCTATCTAAATTTACCCTAAGACACCGTTAAGTAAGACATTAAGTGGCAGCCCATACTTCCTATTCATGCCACTTTTAAGTGTTCCTCAAGGCTACCTTTAAACAAGAACCATTACCTTTCAACATGACATGCTTAGTAACTCATTTTATCAATATAAGAGAGGTATGCATCACATTATAGAGACCAGAAGTTCACATTAATTATTAGCTTCATTTAGAGGACTATCACAAATTAGTCATGAAGACTTAGTGTACTCACTAAAGCACCTTCAAATCCTACTCGTGCCATGTGTATATAACATCCCATACTACTACCTACACATTGTAGTACCTATCAAGTATCTAGAATGCACATCCCACAATATGGGAATAAATCTTTAACCGACATAGACCATGCAAGATAGACATGAAATCTGATATTATATCCCCTCATCATAAAGAGATGGTCCCCTTGACTATGGGAGACCGGTTCACCTAGATTTAGTGAATCCGTACCTAGGACTTATGTGGGCACATAGTTGTGGAAAACCTCCATCTAACCATATACTCTCGATGCTTGGCATATATTCCCGTAGAGTAGTTTCAGTAACAATATATTGGTGTTCTTGAGAAAGCCACCAAAATTAGGCCTACCGAGCGAAGACACATACACATGAAGGAGGGAAGCACCATTAGGTCTACCGCTTCAAGGTATAAAGGATAGATCCTTGATCTTCCTAGGAAGAGCCACCTCCATTAGGTCTACCGCTCATAGGTTCATCATTACACACAAGAAGGAGGCCACCACCATTAGATCTACCAACACAAGGTTTAGTCTACACTGTTTCAAAATTCTTTCATTTATAGAGAGGCTACCAACATTAGGTCTAATAACTCAAGATCATTTAGACATTAAGTCAAGATACATTCAATATTCTAGAAGAGGATACACTAGCCTACCAACTCAAGATACAGATTCACCTTTACTTTCATTTATACACGAATAGGATGATTAAGCCTACCAATCCAACATACACATTCACATTCTTTAAAGATCATAATATTACCATTGGAATAATCATATGTACATATACTTCAAGAAATAATAACCTTGACTTCATTGAAATCACATTCATATAGCTATCAAATAAGCACCTCCACCATAAGTGGATCACACATCAATATATCACAAGTTCATATCAATAATAATTGATCTCAACCCTTATATCCATAAAACTACAATATATAAGACATAATTAATAACATGAATGCATAAACTAACTTCATATAAACATCTACTATTCACTATACATTCATAATCAACTATTTTCCAATCATTTTAGGAGTTTAGAGGAAGATATGGGTTCTTGAAGGAATTCCATATAAAATCAACTTAAAATCATCAATAAAACCTTAATTCATCAATATAAATGCTTTAAAAAGTTTTACAAATAAACTCATGCTTAGATTAGAAAGTAGGATTTTGACCTTTTGAAAATCTTTGAAATATATTTTGAATTGACTCCTTGAATGGAAGATTAACTAAGGATGAAGGATCACCTTACCTATATTAAGAAACCGTGAATAAATTTGATTAAGAAACCCTTTTGAAATCCTCAAACCCAAGATACCATGGCTTCTTCTCTTTCCTTGAGTTTGAGTTTAGAGAGAGAAATATTGGAGGAAGATGAACTTTTTGATTTGAAATGGTTTGTGAAAGTGATTTATTTTGGGGATATTTTAATATAACATCCCTTGTATAGTCATTTAGAAATAATATAAAATATACCCACTTTCTAATTTAACTTTACAATAATATTTACAAAAAATGCCCTTGGACATATGGACTTAGCCAAAAAAACAAAGGAAATGTTTAAAGAAGCATTTAAGGTCCTTGAAGTGGTCCACTAGCCTTGGACCCTCCCTTGGACTTTGCCTTTGGCTTTTAAAGCTAAGGCATATCAATGGGAGTGTTCAAGTGGCCTATATATATATATATATATATATATATGTATATATATATATAAAATAATATATACTATACCATTTAATTTGGACTAAAAAGGAAATTACCAAATTACCCCATTTGCCTCCCTTGGATTTGCCAAATAAAACTAAGGCAATTACAAGGGAGCTTTTAAGGCCCTTAAATTGATATACCTTCCTTAAAAAATCCCTTGGACTTGACTTTACCTATTTTAAAGCTAAGGCATAAGTCTAAAAGGGAGGACATGGAAGTGGTCCCCCACTTGCACACGTGCACTGCCCACGTACCAAGGCAGCCCGCACACGTGGTGGTACTCATTCGGTTGGAGCCTCCTTTTTATACTTACCCTTACGTGAATAGCACCTAAAAAAACTAAGGCATTGGTTCAAGGAAGCTTCTAAGGAAGGTGTATCCTCTCACCTTCCTTGAACCCTCCCTTAAACTTGTACTTAGACAAATTTTTGGACTCTTTTTGTATCTCCAATTTATACATAAACTTATAAGGTTCATACGTTAGGTTGTAGTTCAACCTATCCTTTTGTGAGTCGTTACATTAACCCTCACTTAGAAATACTCGTCCTCGAATGACACCTTAAACACACTAATGGAATGACTCAAGACTAGCAGGCCATCATGCATGCAATATCACAAACAATGCACAAAACTAGAAGGAAACATCAGCTCTACATCGATCAATAAGCTCAATGCAACACAAGAATGTAGGAACTACATGTACAAACTCATTATGCATCAAAACATCACATTATTCATTTCATTGGAGGAATCTCCACGCCACTATAAGCTCATTACAACATCATTAGGCAATTATACTACTCTTTCAATAACACATTTAGGCATGGTCAACATTTAACCTCATGAAACATTTAAGAAAATCATGCTAGATGCACATCAACATGAGAAAATCATTCATGAAAACTCCATTTTCTCATTAAACAAGAATTCACTAAAGCATGCATAACATAAAGAAGCCATGGAAAAACTCATTAACACTCATGACTCCAAAACATAAGACAAACTACAAGGAAACTCTAGGTCTCAAGCTTGTGTAGGAATAGAAGGAAAATGAGAAGGGTACTCTCATGACCTTACTCTTCATCATGCTATCCCTCACTTAAGAGAAAATCCAACTAAGGCAACATGAATCAACATAGGACCTCCAACCCAACATTCACTATCTATAAGGAATCATCAACTTACCAGAGCTTTCAAATTAGGAAGGTTCTCATTAAGAAACTCTTGCTCACACAACCTTACCAACACCACTCAAGATCTCATACTTATTGATCTCACTACACCACTAATAAGGGGAGGATTCTAGTTAACCTAAACCCTGAACATAAATAACACTCATCAACCGTACCAGCTAAGCAAATCACCCGTCCTCTTATGTAACAAGCCTACACAAACATCACTTCATACCATTCTAAGGACACAACAATTCATCAACAAACCTTCACACTCATAACTTAAGATGATTCTAACCAAAAAGGTTAAATAAACTTATAACCTTCTTTAAAGGAGTCAACTCACACAACATCTCAAGGCATCACTTAACACCACCACTCCTCAAATATTTTCAACAAACCTAAAAAATACATCATGACCTTCTATAAACATCACATATAACTATAAAGAAACTTATCCAACTCAAAGAATTTCATTCGATTATAAAAACCCATACCTAGTCACATTACCACAAAAAAATCTCCACTTACCTTTTCTCCCTCAAATCAATGAAACATTAGACCTTCAAGTAGTCACATCTAGAAGACCACCGTACAAGGAATAAGAGAGAGATCTTACGGAGTTAAGGTATATGGCACGACGCAAGAGTTATGAACATAGTGAAACTTCTAACGTCCTATAGCCTCTCAATCATCTCTCATGACTTACACCGATGACCAAGACTCTACTAGACGTGGCTTATGATACATCAACATAAAAAGCATTCCCAAAACCTCATGTTATAATACCAAGATTTTCACGACCCGAGAGCACCCCTAAGTCGTGGCACAGTGTACTTGACTTTGAAGGGGTCTTGTGCAAGCCTCTTAAATTTCTTCATCACATAGGTAGTAAAAATAGTGCATAATTAAAACTTTTCTCAATAAAACCAACAATAGAAAAAAACTCTTTAATAAATAAACGGAATACTAAGTCTCAACATAGCCATCTTAGACACATTCCCAACAGTATAGGGACACGACCCTTTACAATAAAAAAGAACTACTAAGAGTCTATTAGATAAAAAAGGAAAGATAAAAGTTCTTTGTCCTCGAATCCATGAGGACATATTGAGTCTTGGAGTAAATAGCAAAACCAAGCCTTTAACTAGGTAATACACTAGCTATCTCAACCTACACTTGTAGTAAAAACATGAAGAAGATGGTGTTAGCACAATTAAGAACTAAATATGATGACCATGCAAAAAAAATAATTCTAAAAGGGACATTTTGTTGAAAGTCATGCTCTATGCGATTTGGTAAAACTTCATGAACATTTGAAACAATATAGGCAGAGTATAAGTCACAACCAACATATAAGGGACATTTAACATTTGAAACTCAATCACATGCATATACCCTTACATTTACCTTGAGCATTCACTTCAAGTAGTCATACTTCAACTAGTACCAACATGCAATACATAAGCACATACCTTCACTAGATCATTCATCATTCAAGGGCCTCTATCTAAAGTTACCGTAAGACACCCTTAAGTAATACATAACATGGCAGTCTATACTACCTCTTCATGCCACACCTAAGTGTTCCTCAAGACTACCTTTAGATAAGAACCTTTACGTTTCAACATGACATGCTAAGTAACTCATTTTATCAATATAATAGAGGTATGCATCACATTGTACAGACCATAAGTTCAGAGTCATTATTAGCTTCATTTAGAGGACTATTACACATTAGTCATGTAGACTTAGGGAACTCACTAAAGCATATTCAAAGCCTACTTGGTCCATATGTAAATAGCATCCCATATTACTACCTACACGTTGTATTATCTATCAGGTAACTAGAGTGCACATCCCATACTATGGGAATAAGACTTTAACCGACATAGACTATTTCATCTAGACATGGAGTCCGATATTCTATCAATACATCGTAAAGAGCTGGTCCTCTTGCCTAAGGGAGATCGGTTCATCTAGATTTGGTGAATCCGTAGCTAGGACCTATGTGGGCACATAGTTGTGGGATATGAAATACGTTCATTGAGATTTGGCCTAACATTGGGTAAACCTCCATCTAGCCATATTTGTTCGGTGCTTGGCCTAAATTTTGATAAATTAGTTTCAATAACAAATATTGGTGCGCTTGAGAAGGCCACCAACATTAGGCCTACCGAGCGAAGACACATACACATGAAGGAGGCCACCATCATTAGGTCTACCGCTTCAAGGTATAAGGATAGCTCATTGATCTTCCTAGGAAGAACCACCACCATTAGGTCTACCACTTCTAGGTTTATCATTTCACACAAGGAGGGCATCATCATTAGGTCTACCATTTCAAGGTTTTACATTCACATTTAGAACCTATACTCCTCACGCAGGTAAACCACCATCAGGTCTACCAACACAAGGTTTAGTCCAGACTACTTCAACATTCTTTCATTTATAGAGAGGCAACCAATATTAGGTCTACCAACTCAAGATCATTTAGACATTAAGTCAAGATACATTCAATATTCTAGAAGAGGATGCAATAGCCTACCAACTCACAATATACATTTACATTTACATTAATTTATACAATAATAGGATTCCTAAACCTACCAATCCAAGATACACATTCACATTCTATACAAGATAATCATATTACCATTGGAATCACATGTACATATACTTCAAGAGATAATCTCCTTGACTTCATTGAAATCATATTGATATAGCTATCAAATAATCACCTCCGCCATAAGTGGAACACAAATCAATATATCACAAATGAATACTAATAAGAATATATATCAAACCTTATTTCCAAGATACTACAATGAATAAGACAATTGACATATTTCCACCCCTATCCACATAAGACATTCAACAAAAGATTGAGTATAATATTCCTTCAAGGCTTTAGATCTCAACTCACCAGCATATATATAGATCAACACATCAATACAACAATATTTATCCATAGACATAATTAATAACATGAATCCATAAACTAACTTCATATAAACACATACTACATCCATAATAAACCAATTTTCAATCAATTAAGGAGTTTAGAGGAGACATGGGTTCTTGAAGGAATTCCATATAAAATAAACTTAAAATCATCAATCAAACTTTAATTCATCAATATAAATGATTTTAAAAAGTTTTACCAATGAACCCATGCTTAAATTAGAAAGTAGGATTTTGACCTTTTGAAAAACTTTGAAATCTATTTTGAATTGACTCCTTGATTGAAAGATTAACCAAGGATGAAGGATCACAATAACTATATTAAGAAACCTTGAAGAGAATTGATGAAGGAATCCTTTTGAAATCCTCAAATCGAAGCAACCATGGCTTCTTATTCTTCCTTGAGTTTGAGTTTAGAGAGAGAATGATGGGAGGAAGATGAACTTTTTTTGATTTAAAGTGGGTCGTTGTGAAAGTGATTTATGCTTGGGATATTTTAATATAAAATCCCTTATATAGTTAATTAGAAATAATATAAAATATACCATTTTCTAATTTAACTTAAAAATGATATTTACGAAAATGTCCTTGCACATATGGACTTATCAAAAAAAAAAAACTAAGGAAATGTTTAAGAAAGCATTTAAGGTCTTTGAAGTGGTCCATTAGCCTTGGAACCTCCCTTGGACTTTGCCTTTGGCTTTTTAAACTAAGGCATATCCATGGGACTATTCAAAGGGCCTATTTATACAATATATATATATATATATATATATATATATATATATATATATATATATATATATATATATATATATATATATATATATATATATTTAAGAATAAAATAAACTATACCCATTTAATTTGGACTAAAAAGTTAAATACGAAATTACTTTTGCCTCCCTTGGATTTCCCAAATAAAACTAAGGCAATTACCAAGGGAGCTTTTAAGGTCCTTAAATTGATGAAACTTCTTTAAACCCTCCCTTGGACTTGCCTTAGCTTTTTAAATCTATGGCATAAGTCTACAATGGAGTATATATATATATATTTAAGAATAAAATAAACTATACCCATTTAATTTGGACTAAAAAGTTAAATACGAAATTACCCCTTTTGCCTCCCTTGGATTTCCCAAATAAAACCAAGGCAATTACCAAGGGAGCTTTTAAGGTCCTTAAATTGATGAAACTTCTTTAAACCCTCCCTTGGACTTGCCTTAGCTTTTTAAATCTATGGCATAAGTCTACAATGGAGTACATGACAGTGGGCTCCCACTTGCACACTGTAACATATCGCAATATGAAATAACTAGGAAAGAAGCTAAGAATTTGGATAGTGATTTTTGGAAAGAATTTAGATTTAGAAATTTGGTTTAAGTTAGGAAAGTTGAGTTTTTGGTCAACTTCAAACAACCATAACTCCTAGCTCAAGATGCGTTAGGTATATATTATGATATGATTGGAAATCTCTTGGAATAACCTTTCTAACGCCGCTGAGTTTGAACAATTTCGAGTTTGTATGAGTGAGTTATGCCCTTTGGAAGTTGGGTTGTTGGAATAAGAGAAGTCCAATCTTGTTTTTAAAGGGTAGTTGGGTATTTTACTTACCCAATTATTATATTGCGGTTTTGGATAATTAATTGGGGTCTAAACTGATCTTAGTCAGTTTACGCTTTTAGAAAAATAAGTTAGGGTTTTGAGAGAAGAGTAAAGAGGAGAAAGGAGAAGAACATTCATGATTTATCATGATCGTCGCGTTTATCTTGTAGACTACACCAGGGGTGATCCTTATTAGGTATTTGAGATCACATAGTGTTGGGTTTGTTTACCCATGCGCCAATCATGATTCAATTCAGCGAAATATGTTTGATTTAGAAGTAAATCCTTTGAGTTCTTGATGATATTCATTTGAATTCTTGTGGGTTGTGTTGTTGAAGTTTCTTGAGGTTTGATTCATGTTTCCGAGTGTAATTTCAGGTTAAATCTATCATATATTGAGGTTATAACTTATTTTAAGTGTTTAGGGGAAGAACCAATGAAGTTTAGAGGGTCTAGAGATGACAAACAAAGGAGAAAAATCGTTGATTTTTGGGGCAAGGGCTTAGAGCGTCGCGCCTACCAGAGCGCCACAAAATTTCCTTTGAACTTTGGCCTCTGGCGCGTCGCGCTAGTAAGAGCGCCTCAAAAAGTTCTATAAACTTTAAGGGCTGGTGCCCCACGCCTCTCAGAGCACCAGGGATGCCAGTTCTCACCATTCGTTCCCCATCTTTTCGTACTTGTTCCTTAGCAATGAACCTATATTTTCTAGACGATTCCAAGTCAAAGGTACATCTAAACATCTTGAAATCATCCATAAACATGAGATCATGAACCTTAAATTCATAATCCGATTCAAGGAAAGTTAAGAGCTAAGTCAAGAAGTTAAGAGTCAACACCAAAAGTACGATGTAAGTTCGGAAGAAGTTCTTAAAGTTTTCCAAAAGACTTCACAAACGTTTTAACTTTGTTTAAATGCTTAAGTTTTGAGTTCAGTAAAGATTAAAGTTGAAGTGATTTTCTGCAAAGAAGAATATGGGTACTAAGTATTTCCAAAGAGATTTAAAATGTTTTCACATCTAAATAAGAAAAGAAACTGAGATTTCTAAAGAGACTTCGGGCTAGTTTTTTAGAAAAGAGTAATAGCTTTCTAAATTAAGTAGGAAGGTTAAATGAGATTTTCAAGATAGACTTTGAGCTACGTTTTTGAGCACTAATCTCAAATCACAAAAGAAGTATGCTTTTACAACATAAGAGACATTATATTTTGGGAGTAGTATTGAGCATCAAGTGTGGGACGAGCATGAGTTCAGATAACTCGCGTATCCATAAACCATGTAGCCACCATGGGTAAAAGAGGGAAATACTATTTACATGAACCCTTTTCGCATAGACTAGTGGAACCATTAGGCAGTTCAGGTCCTATACCTTTGGCCGGGTATAGGATGCGCTGGCAGTGTGAGGTAGATCGTTGTATCATCACTATAGCTCTTATATGATGGTTGTCGGGTAGATAAACTCCTACAACAATACTTTATATTTTATATACATCAGTTTATTTGTAACTTTACATACATCTAAGAGTTATTGTGTCTTTGCATACACACAGAGTTGACAACATGTTTTAAACAACTTTTCTTTATAGTGCATTTGCTTTTAAATTGCTTTATATTGAAATGAGTCCAGTTATGTTAAGTTTAGTTGAGCCATGTAAGTTTTCCAGATTCGTTTTCAAGCTTATGTTGTATTAGATTCCAACTAGCATAGTCGTACATTAAATATATTGATGTTAGTTGGCCTGCATCATATTATGATGTAGATGCGAGTAACGAGGATTGCCATCCAGTGCACCGTTGATCCAGTTGAGCACTCCAGTGTCTGTTGGTGAGCTTCCTTGCATTCAGGAGGACTATTTTATTTGCTTTCAAGTTTAGTTTATTAGGATGTTGTGGGGTTAGTCCCAACATCCATCTCAGTTGTTTTTTGAGGCTTCATAGACAGTTAGTAGTTGAGTAGTCTTTGCATTATAATTCTTATCTTGAAGACTTGGTTGCCACTTTTGGCCAAGTTGAATGTTTGATCTTTAAAACATTCTCAATTATTTTATTCTTCAGTTCAGTTAAGTTCATTGATCATTATAGATATGAATATTGTCTTCCGCTGGATAAGTAAGTCAGTCCAAGATTTTGCTTGGGGCCAACAATGGTCTTCGAGTGCTGGCCATGCCCAGGATATAGACTCGGAATGTGACACAAACGTGCACTGCCCATGTGCTAAGGCAGGCCACACACATGGTGGTCCCCATTCGGTTGCCCCTCCTTTTTGTCCTAACCCTCATGTGAATAGCCCCTAAGAAAACTAAGGCATTGGTTCAAGAAAGCTTCTAAGGAAGGTGTATCCTTTCACCTTCCTTTAAAAATCTCATCAGGAAGAGATCGAAACATGTTTTGCTAAAGTAGAATCTCAATGATTAACTTCTCTTAATGTAGAACAAATAAAACTAGTTTTTTTAAAAAGTCTAATTTTTTATATAAGACAAATTAATCGAAAAATGGTTATTGTACAAACATTATAAAATAACAGGTTCATCCAAACAATGGACAAATAAAAAGATGATGGTCCAATCAATATCAGTCTAACATATCTAGTGGTGACTTGGGAGTGTGCGAGAACTGGTCTTTGACAACTGCAGATTGGTTGTCATGTGATGTGAGAGGGCTGCTCTGTTAAGCCAGCCAATAATGGGCGAGTTACCCAATCTTCTCCCACTGCCATGTCAATGTACTACTATTATTAACTAGTGTCAGAATAATAATACTTCAGACTATACCAAGAACCGCTTATTATGATAAACCCAACCCAATGCAGTATTTGTGTCAAGGGCTGAAGATTTGAGTTGTCCCAATCATCTTATTACTCCCACTTGGGTTAAAAGATCACGCTACTAAGCTCATCAATATATAATTTCATGTCGATTTCTTATAAAATTTATATTTTTGTCTTTTGTCATCGATGTGGGACAATACATTTAGTGTCTAACTAAGCTTTTAAAATACAACATTGGATGAGGTTTAAATTTACTAACGTCGATCATTCATTTAGAGTAATATGTTAATGAATTTAATATAATCTGATTATATGTTTCCAATTTTTTTCTCTATTTACAATAATTTCAACTCTATATTTCGTAATCACTTTCTATTCAACCAGTTAAACCAATTCTGTATTCAAAATCGAGGTTGTTTTTGTAATATTGTATTGTGCAATTGTATCTGAGTATGTTAGCTTATAAAGTCTGCCGCAACTGATGAGTTGGTGGAATTATTGGAGGTGAAGATAATCAAAACCTATTTTTAGATAAGAAATATCATAAAATCGCATGTATGAAAATCATATTCTAATTCTATCCCTTTCACATAAGGGTGACATGGTTTCGATGGGAAAGAAACTAGCACAGGATTTCTAGATGAACAAAGTACAACATCACATATGCTAGTAAAAAGTAATAGGTAAAATGGTTGATGCATGACTGATCACTACACTGATATCTATTAGGGCTTCTAACAACAACTGATGTGTTAGTTCCGTAATTTGAAAGATCAAAAGCTATTTCCATCCCAGAATTTCCTGATCCAATGACCAATACTTTTTATCATTATATTTTTCGCCGAATTTATAGTCACTTGAATGAATTATTTCACCATTGAAATTTTCTATTCCTACCACCTTCGGAATATAACCTTCATTGTTTTCTCCGGTAGCCAAAATCAAGAAATTACAAGCATACAATTCCATTTCTCCAGTAGCCACATTTCTTGATTTGTCATTCCATCTCTTCTCCTTGTTGTTGTAAAAGGCTAATTCAACACAAGTTTGAAATTTTGGTTTGACATTAAAATGCTCAACATACTCAACTAAGTATTGAATAAATTCATTTTTTTGCATATACTAGGTGATGAAGTTGCATGTGGCATAAAAGGCAATGAACACAACTCTTTAGATAAATGCATGTAAAGTCTATCATAAGTCTTTTTCTTCCACAAATAGGCACAACAATCTTCTTTTTTCTAAAACAATATTTTTTATATATGCCCAATTCATTCAAACATGTTGAAATCCCTATACCTGATATACCAGCTCCAACCACAACAACTTCAACTTCTTCCTTGAAAAAATTGTCCATTTCAAGATTTTCAGACAATTAAAGAAACGTTTTTTAAAGTAGTTTTGAAAAGAAAATTGCAACAAGATTTTGAGAAAAGTCTATTTAGGCGATGAGGTATGTGTATATGGTCTTCAAAAAGGATAAAAATGATATTTATTTATCTTTTTCCTTTACAAGTAAATGCAGATTGGCTTGGAAATAAGATTTAGAATTTTGACATTGAGTGTCATGAAAATTGTTGGGTTTTATAACGGGTGAATGAAAAATGAAGACTTATGACTTTTATGAAGAGTTATGACTTTTCTAAAAAAGTTGTGACTTTCACGAAGAACTGTGACATTTATGAAGAGTTGCGACTTTTATGAAACGTTGTGACTTTTCCGTAAGGTTGTGACTTGTTTGAAGGGTTATGACTTTTTGAAGGGTTATAACTTTTGAATTTTTCCCAAAGGGATGTGACCTTTCCGATAAGGCACAATAAAAACTTATTCACACTATCCTTTGTTGTCTATAAATAGAAGAGTTTCCTAGAACGAATTTTCTGAACTTCATAACTTCTTCTTCATCTGCACAAAATAATTCTTGTGTACTATACTATCATTAAGTGGTTCGTTGACAGTGTAATTTGAGGTTTCAATACACCGTTGAGTAATATCATTTTAATATGGATAGAAAATCTTATTAACCTCGGGTACTTGAGGGGAATAATTTCCTTAAGAACACACTATTGGTTCAGAGGGATCAATTTTCTTCCTAGAAAAAATAATTTTGTCAAGTTCTTTTCTATTTACTGTTTTTGAGTTTCTGGTGTGAAAATATTCTTTAAACTTTGTTTTATCTTATCAATTCTCCAAAGTTATTGTTCTAAATATTTTAGTGATACTGATTAACAACAATTTTAAGAAAATTATTCTACTATTGATATTTTTTGTGTTCAACTTTGTTGGAGGAGAAGAATGAGAATGAGAAATATTTTATCTTATGATAAAAGACTTTATGATGAACATGACTACTTTAATATTCTATTGGTTTGATTATTTGCAATTTCTAATGCATTAACTTATTGACTGTGGTCGAGGAAGAGAAAACAAATAAGTTCGAGTGCACATTCAAATTAACAGGTTGTCATCAATAATGAGATTTTATGACATGAATGTTTGAGACAAATCAATTACAAAATGTTGTGAAAATTGATCAAAGCATTCTTATAAATTTGTTGAAAGAAATTTTAATCCCTTAGAGTTGATATCTGAAGTCAATATCGTCTTGTGGTGAAAAAAGTATGTCATGATTTTAATTGACAATTGCACTAGATATTGTTTGTATATTTGTTGAATGGTAAGGATGAAGCAATAGATAAAACTAGGCAATATAAAAGTGAAGTTGAAAATCAATTGAATAAGAATATTAAAATTATTAGAAGTGATAGAGGTGGAGAATATGAATCTCCTTTTGCAGATAATAGTTTAAAAATGGAATCATCCATCAAACTACTGTCAATACTCACCTCAATCTAATGAAATTGCGGGAAAAAATTTGAACTTTGAAGGAAATATTGAATGTGTTATAACTCATAAGTTTAGGTAACAACAAAAGGAACAACGAATAGTTTTGCATGTTCAGAAAGGGGCAACAAAAAGTTGTCTATTAAAGCTGTAACATCCCGTATCCAAATAGACCAAAAATCAGCTTTTCAGCAAACCTGCAGGTGCAATCAACGGTCACTATCGACGGACCGAAGTATGATCTATGACCCGTACTGCACATCTGTCGTTTTCCACTGAAACTCTCCCAAAACTCAGTTCAGAAAAATTGGCTAAGTCTCGACCCACGGACAGACCTACGGTCCGTAAGTTAGACTACGGTCCGTAGTTTGTGTCCATGGATCAAGACCTCATTTACACCAGTCTCTGACAAGAACCACGGTTTACCAGCACGGACCTTCGTTCGATCTATGGTCAGTAGGTGGAAGTTAGCAGTCAGTTAGGGGGGACATGTTGTTGGGTCAACTTCAAATGGTCATAACTCTTAGCACAAACTGAATTAGGTGTCCCATAACATACCAAAAGATAGATAATTGAATTATCTTTTCATAGCCACTGACATTGCTAAAATCAGACCTCCGAGTAAAACGTTATGCCCGTTTTAGTAAAGGTCTATCGAACGGACCCAAACGACTGACCGTCGATTGAACGACCACCCGTCAGTCCAGGTCGTTGTTTGGTCCGACATCAATTAATACAGTTTTTTTTTTGGTCTTTTCCTACTTTTTTTAACTCCTAAGATACGTTTTTTTGACCTTAAATCATCATATTTTAGTCAGTTAAAGCCTAGAAACATAACAAGAACTTACCTAAGTCAAAATCATAAATCAAACTTAGAAAATTAGAAGCAAGAAAGGAGAAAAAAAGTCAAGAACCCTAGTTCAAGAACAAAACAAGGTTCCAGCAAATCCAGCCCTGAAATCTAACTATTTCTCCGTGGATTTCATTACCAGGTAAGCGGGGTTTCACTAGTGGGTTCCTTTCACCCATTAGATCCCTAATTTTCAGTCAGATTCTTGATTCCCATATAATGATTAAACGTAGGGCTTCTAGAACTTCAACATAACTTCATGAATAAATTAGTTATATGTTCCAAATCAGATTTCCGTGTTATTACTTAGATTATTGCATGAATTTTAGAACCCCAGCTATGTATTTCTTTAGTTCTTGAATTACACATGCTAGTTCAGATATTACAATTACTTCAGATATAAATGTCTCAGTTATTAATGCATCATTACCAGATTATTTGTTGCATTCCCAGTTTGCATGTGAAATTTTCAGCTATCTAGTATTTACAGAAACAAAATCATAATCAGTTAACTACATAATTCATTAGGACTAGCATAATAAACAGTTGTACTAGGGTTCAGCGTACCCAAATAGCCAAAGAACTACTAGCCAAGTAGGTTGTAAGTTCCCTCTGTGGGCATCAGTTTAGTGATCATGCTAGCATGTCTTTATACCTCTGGCAGGGTATATTGGGTCCTCTCGATGGGGTGTATACACCGGACTCCACATTTAGCTCATGTGGTTTTATTATCGGTTATTAGTAGCTCCCACAGTTCAGTCAGACTCTATTGCATTGATCATTTATCAGTATATTCAGTATTCAGTTTCATCATGTTATAAATTGTTCATTGCATTCAGTTATCTCAGCATTCAGTATATCATGTTCAGATTTTTATACTTGCTTTTATGCTTGTTCACTTATGTTTTATTTCAGCTTTACTCTATCCTACATGCTCATTACCTTCAAGTAATGTCGCATACGTGTGCTACATCTTCTCGTGATGTAGGTTCAGGTTCTCAGCATCCAGATTGCACTTAGATCGATTTCCGATCTCCAGTTCAGCAGATTCAGTGGTGACTGGTGAGTCCTCATTCTCCCAGGACAATATCATGAGTTTCGTTTCAGTGTTTAGTCCTTTAGGTTCAGTTTTTGCTAGACTTAGCTGGGCCTGTACCAATATTTCTAATCAGTTTAGAGTCTATTTTCAGACATAGTTTCAGCTTAGTATTGAATTAATAAGTTCCTTGCATTAAACTAGTCAGTATTTCAAATATCTTAGTTTTATAATATGGATGTTGCCCATCTTTTTATTTTAAATTATGATTTAGCTTCCGCATCAGTTATTTTCTTTAGTATGCTCATTATCATGCCAGCAGGGTTAGCTTAGGATCACTTGTGGTCCTAGGTCCCGTGTCCGCATCTCGGGGGTAGCTCGGGGCATGATAAAAGCTGTTTTATTCTGATAGAGAATTGATTGTCGCCCCTTAATGTATATACATGCAATAGCTATGGAAAAATAGTGATCTAACAATTTTAAAGACAATCTATTCCATACGAGAAATGAAAAGTGTAGGTAGGGATGACAATGGGGCGGGGTGGGGTTTAGGCTATACGGGACGGGGCGGGGTGGGGTGGCTTGCGGGTATAATATAGTTTTACGAGAGTTCAAACTTAATTTTAACTTTTTATATGTTATAAAAATGATAAACCGTAATTTATTAAGAAAATTTCATTAAACCTACAAAAATATTCAAGATAGTAAATGAAATTGGGTCAATAAAAATTATACAATTTCTTACATGTTTTTCAATTGACCTCTGAAATTAAAACTTTAAATCATTGTCTATTAAATTACTATAAACTAATGAAATTTTTTTTTATTTATTACTTTTATTTTTAGTACCAAACTTAACTAGAAAAAGAAACTATGTAAAAAATTATGCTGGGCGGGTCTATGCAGAGAGGGATAGGGTGAGTTGAAAATGAAAAGAAATAGTTATGTGGGTCTTTGTTAAGTCTAGAACCCAACCAATTATGTGATCATCAATCAACCAAACTATTGAACATAAATCTTATTTAGTTGTAGTATTAAGAATGCAGGGTTTATGTTGATTAATGAATGAGTTGATTAATTTTCTAACTATGCTGCTATTGTAAAAGAATTAACATTATACAACACATATTTGTGCTGTTCAGATCATGGTTTTATTTATGTTGTTGTTTCTACAGCATGTAATCCCCTTTTCATTTTGTGTACGGTCAGATAACAATCATCCTATATAACAGTTCGCTGTAACGGCTATGTTCTCTCTGGAACTAATTGTTCATAATAACATTTCACTATAGCAGTCAAAATGTATCTATACAAACGATGTTGTTATAGAGATGTTTGAGTGTCATGATATCAAAAGGGTTTGCAAAGATGAATACCCTATGAAATCGACATAAAAAACTTATCCTTTGCCCAAGATTTCCATTTCTTTTTAGCCTAAATAAAGTTGACACAAACAAATATGGCAGTTGAGGATTATTCTTTACAGTTGTATAGCACAATGGATAAGCAAATAAAACTAGGTGGTTTTATGAAATAATAGAAACAACTACTATCTGTGATATTCTCCGGGTTTCTTGTTGGGAAGAAGAAACAACGATTTACTTGATATTGGTACAAATATTATAAAATAACATGTTCATCCAAACAATGGACAAATAAAAAGATGATAGTCCCAATCAATAACAGTCTGACATCTCTAGTGGTGACTTGGGAGTGTGCGAGAACTGGTCTTTGACTGCCGCAGATCGGCTGTCATGTATTGTGAGAGCGCTGCTCTGTTAAGCCAGCCAATGAGGGGCGAGTTACCCTATCGTCTCCCACAGCCATGTAAATATACTATTATTATTTATTAGTGTCGGAATAATAATACTTTATACTATACCAAGAACCGCTTATTATGATAAACCCAACTCAATGCACTATTTGTGTCAAGGGCTAAAGATTTGATTTGTCCCAATCATCTTATTGCTCCCACTTGGGTTACAAGCTCACGCTACTAAGCTCAGCAATATATAATTTGAGGTCGAGTTCTTCTAAAATGATTATATTTGTCTTCTGTCATCGATGTGGGACAGGACATTTAGTGCCTAACTGAAGCTTGTAAAATACAATGTTGGATGAGTTTTAATTGGCTACATTCCTTAATTGCAAATTCTACATATATTGTTTTAGCATATGTGACGATATGCCTAGAAAGCAATTGCTCTTTCCATATGTGCATCTCTATATAATGGTATTATGATTCTAATGGTGTCGAAACTCTCAGATCCCTGACCATCTGTCCTATAAAACAGGACATAAAGAAACTTATCCCTTTTAACCATGTACACTGGAAATTCATTACAAGTTGTACAAAACAGCCACTAGCATTGTCATATATATAAAAGAAATTTATCGCGATAATCTCAAGATATATACTGCATACAACAGATATTCAAGGGAAGAACAAGCTTTTTTCAACTTTTATCACAGCGACAACATGGCTAACACTCATCAACATGGAGAATTGGGAGGCATCGTTTTGATTCGTGAAGTTGATTAATTGATCTTTAACATCATCTTGTCACCTCCTGAAATTGCAAAAAGTACATCCTAGTTAACAAAGAACCTTCATGATATTTCACATGAAAAGTAAAAATAGTATATATGCAAACAACAAGGAAAACCAGCAGAAACAAATAATATATAAGTTAATAAAAATGTATAAGACGGTATTCTTACTTACAAGTCATTTCTTACAGCATTTTCATCCGTCAAAGCTTCTGCAACCTTCATTCTTGATGTGTGCTTGGTTTGTTTTGTAAAAGGGGACAAACTAGGCTTTGATTGTATATGTTTGACGCAATATTGAAATGAAACTTAGCAACCTTTGAATATTTGATCAATTTATCCTCTGGATTGTATATCATGTAAGCTCATCTAGACAGAACCAACATTTCATCTTTGTTTGACATGAGAAATAGCAGAAGTAACACTTCTCAAGATCAGTTGTCACGACCCAAAATCGAGCCGCGAGTGGCACCCACACTTATCCTACTATGTGAGCGAACCAACCAATCTAAAACCCCAACATATTGAACAAAATACAAAGCGGAAGACTTAAAACTCATTAACGAAATCAATTAAATAACTTCTAAAATTTATAACTCATTATCCCCAAAATCTGGAAGTCATCATCACAAGAACATCTATCCTCAAGTTACTAATCTAAAAGTATCTAAGAAGCTAAAATAAATAAAAGGCTAGTCCATGCCGGAAGTTCAAGGCATCAAGACTTGAAGAGAAGATCCAGTCCAAGCTAGAAGCATTAGCTCACCCTGAAATCCGGTGTAGTGAAGACTGGCTAGAATTGCTGTTGAGTTGAAGACGACGGTACGTTTGCTGCATTCCCCAAATAACAAAGAAAGAAACAACAAGTAGGGGGTCAGTACAAAACACAAGTACTGAGTAGGTATCATCGGCCAACTCAAAATAGAAAACAGTATATATCAGTTCATATCATAAATCAACTACAATACTCAACATGTAGCAACAAGTACTATAATCATCAATAAGTACTACCAAGTTCATCCATGAGGACTCAAGCCTCAATACCACACTCATTTGGGAATTAGGTTCATTACATTGAGTATATAAACATCTCTCAAGATTTATTATCTTCTTCCTCTTGTGTCGGTACGTGACACTCCGATCCCCTACTACTATGTGTCGGAACGTGACACTCCGATCC